>OZ020169.1:1024328-1085328 GCA_963971145.1 Sussaba pulchella
GTGTGTGTGTGTGTGTGTGTGTGTGTGTGTGTGTGTGTGTGTGTGTGTGTGTGTGTGTGTGTGTGTGTGTGTGTGTGTGTGTGTGTGTGTGTGTGTGTGTGTGTCTGTGTGTGTGACTGTGTTTGTGTGTGCGTGTGTGTCACACGCACGCACACATGCACGCACACGTACACACTGACACCCACACCCACACACCCACCCGCACGCACACACACACACAGACATACACACACACACACACGCACACACACACACGCACACACATACACACACACACACACACACACGCGCGCGCGCACACATACACACGTACACACACACACACACACACACACCCACACCCACACGCACACACACACCCAGACACACGCACACACACACACACACCCACGCACGCACGCACGCACGCACGCACGCACGCACGCACGCACGCACGCACGCACGCACGCACGCACGCACGCACGCACGCACGCTCGCACGCACGCACTTGCCCACACCCACACCCACACCCACACCTAGACCCACACCCACCCACACGCAGCACACACGCACGCACGCACGCACTTGTCCACACTCACACCCACACCCACACCTACACCCACACCCACCCGCACGCACGCACTTGCCTACACTCACACCCACACCCACCCACACGCACCCACGCACGCACGCACCCACGCACGCACGCACTCACGCACGCAAGCACGCACGCACACACTTGCCCACACTCACACACACTCGCACACTTGAAAGAAAAGTAAAATTATTTATTCATTAATTAATTTTATGATTAATTATTTTATCCATACGTACTCCCGTACGTATTAAATTAAAATTACAATTATTCGTGTAATTTTGGGGAATTTAACCCAGAAAGGACTTAAAGTCCGGGAAAGTCCCGATGTATTTTGGATTTTGGGTCGGGCAAAATCCAAAGTCCCAAAGGGCTTTACGCTAGCGAAAATCCAAAGTCCCGAGGGCTTTGGAATTTCGACCGGTGTAAAATCCGAGTGTAAACACGCCGTGGGCTTTACGCCGGGCGAAATCCAAATTCACGGCGTGTTTATATTTTGCCTCGCGTAAAATCGCGAGTAGACACCGATTTTGAGCTTTAGCCCGGACTTAAATTCCCAATAGACTTAAAGTCCGCCCATCCCTGACCACGACCGAAGCGTATTTACGTGCATGCGAGCAGTATCCATTACCGACCGACGGAATTCGTAATTCACCGGTTCGTTTGGAATCTGCAGATCGGCTTTGACCACTATTCTGTGGTTTCCCCCACTTCGCCACAGCATGACCACGGCGTTTGGCCACGCCCATTTGCGTGCGCCAGCGCGCACTTTGACCGCCACGAGCCTCCGAATTTCGCCGCTACGTGTCAGCGCTACTATATTTCAGGACCCCGAAAAAGCGAGCGTTCCACATCTCCCTACTTATCTCCGGTTGAAATATCGAAATTACATCTGTAGAAAACTTGGTGGTTTAAATCGTTGATTACTGCGACGAGAAAATAGTTGATAGTTTTTGTTGTTGCTGCATTTCCATTTATGCTTATCAATGAACAACTTAATAGCCTTTTTTTACAAAACTGTGTAAACGGAAATTTTCTTGTTTGAGTCTATTTATTGTTTGCTTGTTACACAAATGTCAACTGATGTAAGCCATGTGCAATCCATCATAACCTCACAATACGGAAGAGCGATGTAAAAAGAAAGGCTAAAATAAGGATTAAGAGGTTGGTCTGAGTACTCAGTGTAGAGTGATTGTTATCAAACCTTTCACTTTCCATTATCATTCCATCTGATCAATATCGTGCCTTCCATTATTCCTGGTTTTCAATTCTTATTATTGTTAATACAATGAATATCGTGATGAATTTTTTGTTTGATCTCAGAGACAGGCAAAGCTGTTCGTAGAATTATAAAAAAATTTTAAAGTAAAAAAATCGTTTTCTATATATTACTAATTTTAACTTGGATTATTAAATAGCTGACCACTCGCTATTCGTTTAGAGTTTCAATAAAGAATAATTTTCCATTTTTTTATTAATGTGCAGTGACGAACATAACTATTAGCACAGTGGTACCACCAGGGTGTAGGTAGTTCTAGTAACTACGGCAGTACAGTTGAGATCGGCTTTATTTAACGTAACAATACTGTCATATTTGATACTTCATTATAACACAAAAAGATTGATTGCAAACAATCTGTTAGCAAAAAAAAAAAATATCTATTTTAATGTCCATTTAAACGGGTACAAAAGTATTGACACAAGGTGTAAACATAAAAAAAAAAAAATATTAATATTTAGTCGGCAGTCCTTTTCTTCTGAGAACCTCCCACAATCTGTTAGGCATAGAGTCCACCACCTTTCGTATGACTTCAGGATCAAAGATATTCCATTCTTGCTGAAGGACTTTTTCGAGGTCAGTTTTACTGGAAATATGGTGTTTTCTGATCCTTTGTTCCAACTCATGCCAGATATTTTTTATCAGATCCAAGTCTGGTTATTGTGGTGGGAATGGTAACGTGTTGGGGATGTTGAAAATAATCCATTTGCGAACTTTATGAGCAGTGTGCTTTGGATCATTGTCCTGCTGGAAGTAAATATTAGGCCCCAAATCCAGCTTTTACGCTCTTTTCTTAAGATTTTCTTTTAAAATTTTCAAATACACGTGCTGATCCATCGTTCCGTCAATAAAAACAACCTCCCCAACCCCAGATGAACTTATATATCCCCACACCATCACTCCGTGACTTCCATGATTGGCGGCGGACTGAAGATTCTTCATGTCAAATTTGGTATTAGGTTTTCTCCACACAAAAACTCTACCATCGGATTGATAGATATTGAATTGACTCATCAGAGAAGAGAATTTTATCCCAGAAATCTATCTTATGTATGAATTCGTTTATGAATTCCATCCTTTTGTTTATATTAACCTAGCTTATGTATGGCTTCTTTCTTGAAACATTAGCGCAAATCTAGCATTATAGCCGGTACTTTTCATCACTCTGCGAACAGTTATGAGATGGACATCTATACCAAGGTCTTCTCTCAACGTTGCTGCTATCTTTGTTAAAGGGGATTGATGATTTACCTTTATGGTATTAATGATTTTCCTTCTCTCCCTTTCAGAGAGCTTAGGTGGACGGCCACTTCGCCAACGATCTTCCAAATTTTCTTTACCCTTAAATCGTTTAATAACACTGCGCACGGTAAAACGACTTTTATCAACAGCCTTTGCAATTTCTGCATAGGATTGGTTTTGATTGTGCAGGTTTAATATGATTTTTCTCTGCAACGGTGGTTTCTCGTTCTTTTTCGTCCCATTCTTACATTTCAACGGTTCCCACTGTACTGCGTAGTTAATATTTATCGAGAAAACGCCAAGATTCCCCTCTACTCAGTGAAATTTACTTACTGACCGAGGGCAATGCCATAAAACAATTTAGAAATAGAATTTTATACCCTGTGCCAATACTTTTGTGCCCATTTAAATAGACATTGGAATATATACATATTTTTCTTGTGCTACCAAATTGTTTGCAATCGATCTTTTTGTGTTATAATGAAGTATGAAATATGACAGTATTATTATGTTAAATAAAGCCGATCTTAACTGTACCGCCGTAGTTACTAGAACTACCTACACCCTGGTGGCATCGCTGTGCCAATAGTTTCGTTCGTCACTGTACCTTCAAAATAAGAAATAGTTTTTCACTTGATTTTATTTTGAGTTCAAATAACAAATAATTTTTCACTTTACCTCTTGTAAAGTCTAAATCTCGAGCAATTTTTTACTTTCAATTAATTTTTGTTCTAAATACTAATGGGGCATTTCACTTGTTATCGTATCAAGCTTTAATGACAAATAATTTCCCATTCATAATTTTTGTTGAGTTTGGACAAAGAATAGCCTTTCACTCGTTATTTATTCCAAGTCAAAATAGACTATCGGTTTGGCACGTTATCTTTTCGAGTCTAAAAATTATATGCTTTTTACTATTTATATATTTTGAAATAAAAAATCGAGTGATTTTTTACTTATTCTTTTTTTTTCTATACTAAGCAATTTTTGGCATCCTATTTACTCTCATTTTAATAACTGATAGATTTGATATGTTATTTTGCAAAATTAAGATAACAAATCGTTTAGATAACAAATTATTAAGATAATACGATAAAAAAACTGCTCTATAACAATCCTTTGCTATGAATGTTCCAGCGAGCAATTTGTGCTATTGATCTCAACTTTCCAAAAGAAAAATGCGTCGTGCAAGGATAAAAGCGATGGCATCTGTGCCCGCAAGGCGCAAGCCCATTCGAGATGTGAAAGACGAACCAGAAACGCCACAACAGACTACGAGCGAAATTCCTGTAGAGAAGTCGGATCTGAGCATGCCATCTTGCCCTGAAAGCTTCGAACAATCTGTTCCCGAACCCCCAAACTCCAACACGACAGAAACAGATGTATATTTGAAGCTCGAACCACTGACCAATGCCGAGCCAATTGTGCCTATTTCAGTTATTGAAGTAAATTCCACTGAACAGCCTGAAAAGACGTTTGAATCATCTGAAATTATAATCAAAGAGAGTTTCAGTGCCAAGAAGGAAGTCATCATTGTCGACAATAGCCAAGCATCTGTATCTGACGACACAAAAACTGCCTCTACTTATATTGATTGTCGTAAGTATGAGTAATTTCAAATTACAATAAAGAATATTACTCGTAAGTACTTTCAAATTAATTTTTTTTGCTTTAACGCTGCTATACGCCGATAACGCCCTGTTTAGAGTTTTTAAACTGATTTTTTATTCCCATTCATTTATTCTCGTAAGCTATACTGTAAATCCTTTATTGGCTCTTTCAATTTTCAATCATTTTACAAAGGTACAAATAATTTGCCTTAACAGTCTTACGTTAAATGAGACATTTGAATACATTACCAAATTAAGATATCACTTGCACCATAATCAGCAGATTTTTCTACTTTGGTTCGTTTCGGGTCTCTGCAGAGGCCATTAACATTTTAGTGCTCAATTTACTGGTCTGTTGATATCATTGATATTTCATAAAAACGATAACAATAACGCTATTGATAATATGATCAACGATATAAAACACATATTTAACATTTGTAGTCATTTTTTCGTTGATATTTTGTTGTTTGCAAGCTAACGATATTATTAAGGAAAATACTTATTTTTTATTCAATCTCTTTCGCAATGGTTTTTCGGGGGGAGGGGTGTCATCCCTATCCGACCAGAAACTTTGCCCCTCTTATCCCCATCATGAGCGTGGCTACTCCGGCCCCTCGTTTATTACATTTGTATATAAATAATATTCTATTAATACAATGAATACCAATAACGATGTCAATGACAGCTACGATATATTCAACATTTGAGACATTTTTTCATTGATATATCGTCGTTAGTCGTATGTATGATCAATTGCTTCATCCAAGGATTACGAAGCCTCCCGTTTCCCATCTTCCACATATTTCTTAAACCGACTTCTTGTATAAAAATCTTACCACGCTTGACTTGATTCTACCTTATTGTATGACCTTACTTTCATTCCTGGGCTAGCCTGCGTTATTTCTCTCTCTTCCGACTTTTGATTCATCTAATTTCTTCTATTTCGTCTTCCTCGTCGTTTCATTCTTCCTACTTGTTCTTTCTTGCATTGCTTACAAATCTTTTTCAGGTCTTTTATCCATTCTATCCCACCGCCTCCTTTGTCGACTATTTCCGTACCCTTCTTCCTATCTCTCTTTTCTCCCTTTCTTCTCTGGATCTATCCAGAACATTCGTCCATGATACGATTTCCGTTCCGCAAACTTGTCACATTTTTTTCTCTATTGCCTTCTCCGTTTCCTTTCGGGACTTTCCTTCTGTCATTTGATTCCCTAACCAGAGCCTCGCCTCTCTTCCGCATGACTACTTGCTCCACCCTGACTCCAGGCACTTTCGCATCCCCTTCGTGATTATATTGTTTCGTCACAGAGGAAGCTTTGTTTTGGTGAAATTTTTTTTTTTTTTCGAGATGTTCATGAAAACGTGTTCGGAATGTCCCGAAACATCTAAAAATCACATTCAGAAAAAATGCCTGGATGTATGTGTGTGTATGTAACATTTGAACGTTTACAAGTTGAGAACGGCTTGAGATATCAAGCTGAAATTTGTCACACATGTGAAAGGTTCAAGGCGCATAGCATGATGAAATTTTTCGAAAAGTCCACGTAGTCCTGGTTTTACACGATTTTTAAAAAATACAAAAAATTAATTTTCGGTCTCTAGCTTTCACAATTTTAGAGATATTAGGCTTAAATTCAGTAGAATGTTGTACGATTACGGGAAGATGCTTGTTACTGAATTTGAAAATAATCCATGCAGTGCTTTTGTTTTAAAGAATTTTGAAAGGTGTAAAAAATCGCTGTGCGCTCTCTAGCTGGCGCAATTTTCGAGATAACTCACTAAAATTTTGCACAAAGTTGCACTATTTTTAAAAGATGTTTCGTATTAAATTTCGGCGAAATCCATCGAGCCATTCATATTTTATTTCGTTTTGAAGTTTTGCAAGAATAGACGTGCGCGCTCTAGCTTACACAATTTTTGAGATGTCGGACTAAAATTTGATACAAAGTCGCATTATTATTGAAAGATGTTTCGTATTGACTTTGGGCAAAATTCATCTAGGCGTTTGGATTTAATTCGACTTTCAATTTTTTAGATTTGACATGGAATTCATCATATATTTATTCTGGACTAGATAGATTTACGAACGGATTTTATATGAAAACAAGGGTGCAGAGTCGAACCTTGCACATTGTTTCCTCTCAATTTTTCACATTTGCCAAAGCTTTCTCTATGAGGACGTCAAAATTGATCGACTCATAGTTGAAAAACACAACACAATTGTGAAAAATTGAGAGAAATTAATGTGCAAGGTTCGATTTAGCACCCTTGTTTTTGTTACTGATACAACGACATATTATAACAATTAGAGTTGCTTTACAGAGAATTAACCTGAACAACACAGTGGGAATGTTACACTTAAGATTCGAGTTTCTGGTCAAAACCAGCGGTGTTACCGTCCGAAATCCCGTAAAAACTTGAAAAACTTTATTTAACGCAATTAACTGCCGTGAAAATTATTTCGCGGAACTCTCGATCAAAAGTAACAAATATTTCGGGTACAGGTTAAAAAATCGTCCTTTCATCAATCTTTTGTAAACGTAGAGGAACGTGCGCTGGACTCATACTGACTGACTGCCTCATAGACGCCCAGCTCGAACAGTTTGATCTAGAACAGTAACATTTGGGACGTGCTTTGTTTCCATGACGCATTGACGGACGATTTGTCGAAATTCCGTCTCGAAGGGTTATCTTTTTCGAAGATGCCTGTATCTGAAACACCAGAAATATTACAGACGTAAAAGTTAATAAAAAAAATGATCTCCAATTCTCTTGCCTGTCTGCAATCACTGCACGAAATAATTCCTAGAGCGAAGATGATTGAAATCGTTGCTTACCGCGACGAGAAAATAGTTGATAATTTTTGTTGTTGTTGCATTTCGGCTTATGCTTATCAATGAACAACCTAATGGCATTTCTTTCCAAAACTGTGAAAATGTTAGAAATTTTCTCGTTCGAGTTTATTTATTGTTCGCGTGTTGCACAAATGTCAACCGATGTTAGCCATGTGCTGACAATACGGAAGATCGATCTAAAAAGAAAGGCTTAAACGGGGAATTCTTGAATAAGTGTTAAAATCTAACCATTTTCAGCCAAATTCAAATAGATTTACAAAATAAAATAATTGTCCACAAAACATCGGGACGTTATTTAAAAATTTCGTAAATTTGTTATTTCAGCATCGGTCGTCAAGACATCGCAGACTCGCGCGAGTTTCATGCGTCCGACGCCCCGTTTCGACGGAGGTGGTCGAATGCGCCGAAACAGCGTTCAAGGAAGTGGAGCAAGTGCCAGCGAATCCGAAGACGATAGCCGACGCGTAACGACGGTGATTACGAATCGCGTGAGAAACGATTCCGTTGGCTCGGCTAATAGTCCAAAAAAACGTTCGCAAAGTCAAAACGTTAACGCAAATCCGACGGTAATTACGATCGACGGGGATGTCAACGTTTGTGAAAACGTGACGAAAATGACGTTGACGTCAACCGTGAGACGAAAACGTAAACTCGTCGTATCGGAATCAGCGAGAAAATTGTCCGAAGCGCGAAGAGAATTTTTGCTCAAACACGAGCACAAACAACCGGACAAATCTAAATTGATCATGTATGATCTTATTTATTACAATCCAGTGACAAATCCGATGAAAACATCCGACGGTTCGGCATCTTTTTCAGCGCATAGACCTTCATCTTCCGTGTGAGGACATATTTATTAACTCATGTCCAAGCTAACTTGACAACTTCGAACGCCTCTATAATTTTTAATGATAGAACGAAGTGTTTTCCATAAGAATAGTTTCTCGTCCCGGATCGAATGTTATCGGATCAAATTTTTTTTAAGCTCATAGTTTTTTCGATTTCAAGGTATCAATATTTTTTCAAATTGTTTTAGATATATTTGATGTCATGGGGTGATAATAGAACTTCATCCGATTTCATCATTTATGACATTGCCAATTATTCGTTTATTTTCCATGCTGAAGTTCGCGTTAATGTCATGGTGCAATAACGTCGTTAGAGAAGTATTGGCCGCCACTAATATCACGCGACAATAAAAAAATGTCTAGTCCGTTTTTTTTTAAATATAGTGGACCCTGGAAAAAAATATGGTCAATATTCATCTACCGAGGAAAAACATTTCTTGCTGATAACAATTCCGACTATCATGGAAAGCATAAATCGAAAAACGATATCAATAAGAATTTTTGTGTGACATTAACAATATCGCAAATGCAGGATTACAGCGGAATCCGAAGATGATGAGGATGGAGACGATGACCCGGGAGAAGCGATGCCAGTACCGCAAGTCAAAGTTGGGCCTGATGGAAGCCTCGTGATAGACGAACAGAGTTTGGTTATCGAACACACCGGTGCGAAAAAAAATAGAAGAGCAATGGCTAAGACCGAAGCACTCGTTGACGAGGACGGCAATGGGAGTGGATTTTATAAGAAACGTCCAAAAAGACAACGATGGCCGAAATGGGAGACTCTCAAGTTTTACAAAGCATTGAATACAGTCGGAACGGATTTTTTGTTAATGCAAAGTCTGTTTCCCACACGGTCACGTCAGGAAATGAAATTGAAGTTCAAGAAAGAAGAAAAATTGAATCCTCGTCTCGTCGAGAAAGCCCTAGCTTGTCATCAAGAATTCGATATTGATTCGTTAAAAGAAGATCTTGGTAAGCCTGCTGTCCTCAATTGATATCGTTTGTTGGAGGTTGAATTGCGTTATAATAATGAATCAACTTTGCTTATATTGACCCGAGGCACGCAAATTCCAATGAAACTAGAATCAATCGATAGTACATCAATGGTACATTGTGACACTAGTGCGACAAAATTTTTTCTGACGAGTGTTGCAATCACACGATCCAAGAAAACGTTTTTCGCACGAGTATCGTTTAAATTTTTATGTCACAAGGTGCGTAAATGTGGTTTGACGCGAACGAACTGAGCGTAAAAATCGCATTTTACGCACAGCGTGTCATAAACATTATTAGACAAGTGTTCCGGCTTCTTCGTAGGTGGGCCCTAGTTTAATTATTATGAATTTTACAAAATCACGGTCGCCGCGGCTGATGTCAGTCTAGCAATCACGCTGTCGCTGGTTCGAATCCTTTTGTCGCTGATTTTTTTATTATTTTTATTTCATTTTTGTAATTTTTTTCATTGCAAACATGTGAAATAATCGTTTCATGACGCTCCCCCAGAGATTTAATTTTTCCAAAAAAAATAGTTGGATCGATAAGACATAAAAATCATGCAGATACTTTTTGGATTATTTTTTTTTTTTATAATCGTGGTTTATTCTCATTTACATTCTCGTGGATGATAGTCATCGTAGAAATAGTTTTCTCGAGTGAGGGTTAGCGGAAAGCAGGTTTCATTCACATTGGCGAAGGAAATTTTGTCTGGCAATAGTTTCGAAGCATACCAAGCGTATTTCATCATATCATCGAATATTGGAGCACTTAATTGGTGGTGGATAATCGAATGAATTTTTATGGCATCCTCGCGAGTGTTGATTTCTCGTTTTTCTTTTAATAAGTTCGATGCATTTTGCAGTTTTTTAATAATGTTATTTATTTGTCGGTAAAAATAAACGTCGCAGGATTGATATAAAGCAGTGCATTTTGGAGGAATAACTTTAACGGTGCAAGTTACTTCGTCTAATTCGTTAGTGAAGATGTCATCGTAAATAAGCGAATATGCCTGTCCTCCCCACGAATCAAGAAGTAACAGGAATTTGTTTTCACTGACGTAAGGCTTGAGGACTTTTTCTACACATTGGATAAAAAGCTCTTTCGTTAATTTTCCAGACTTCAAGCACGTCACAATGACATTCGCGTATTCTTCAGTCAATTGTTCCACTGTTCTTACGATCCTCGGACCAAATTTATTTCCCGTTTCTTGCGTGCATATAAAAAAGATTTTAAAAAATCGGTGACAAAAGGATTCGAACCAGCGACAGCGTGATTGCTAGACTAGCACTTTACCACTGCGCTATCGGCGCTTGGTGAAAGATACCGCGCGCGACTGCATGCCGTTTATCAGTTGAGGCGACCCGTGATTTTGAAAAATTAATGATAATTAAACTAGGGCCCACCTAAAAAGAAGCCGGAACACGTGTCTAATAATTTTTAATGTACCATCGATTCATCCTAGTTTTATTGGAACTTGCGTGTCCCGGGTAAGGCCTTCCCCTTGTAAGCTGTATCTTTTAAAATTGTTAATTGTATAAATTTGTGTGTTTTTTCGCTAAAAGCCACGTTTGAAGAGACGATAAAGAAACAATCCGAATTATCAGAAATAGAAAACCAAGAAAAGGCTGCCCGACAAGGTCGAAAAAAGCGGAAACGGAGTAAATCGCGACGTAAGTTATTACTGCTTCTATACACATTAATATTACCAAGAATCGAGGTTACTTAAAATCGATGTGATTTCAAATACATTATGGCAAAGCAATTTGCAACAAAGTTTATCGCCTGAGGAGTCCTCTTCGTCGTATACTAAAATACTAGAATACTAAAATGCTAAAATACTAAAATACTAAAATATTTGAATATTCGAATATCTAAATATTTGAATATTTGAAATTTGAATATTTGAATACACTAGAACAAACAATTAAAGGATATGAAAAATATCGCGATTTTTTTGGTGTTTTTCAGGAGGCTGTAACTCAGCGAAAAATAGTCGTAGAGCAATGAGCAAGGAAGCAAATTGAAGCTTCATATTTCTAATTTTGAGATTTTGAGCTAAAATATTTTTAGCATTTGCCATTTCAGAGTACCCATTAAAAGCGTGATGTAAAATTTTTTTTTTTCAATTTTCCCTCTTCTTTCAAGAAGCCCACTGGCTTTAGGGATTCTTTCTGAACGGATCCATTGAGATGCTCTTTTAGATTGATTCTTTCTCTTCAATTTGAGTGGTTGGAGCGATCTGTGCGATGATTTGTTGTTGAGTTACGAGTTTTCAAATAAAAAAAGATCTTTTTCACTTTGATGACTCAACTAGAGTACTAATGATCGAACAGAGAATCCAAGTATGGTTCTGGAGACTTCAAATTCTTCGCTGTCAGATAATTTTATTATTTTTCGATGAAAAAATTCGTTTGGTTGCGAGAAACCTGATTTAAAAAACGTGAAAAACTGCATTTTTACGACCATTCACTTGACTTGGGATTACTTTGGGATTTTTGGGAAATAGAGAATAGACTAAAGATAAATTCGGTTTTTCTTCAACCTCAAAGTATCCTCAAGTAAGCCTTAAGAGCGCGAATCGCTGCGATTTTATTTTCATTGTGATCCGAATGATTGAAATTGGCGCTTTCGCTAAAAGTCAATTGGAGGATCAATTTTTATTACAATTCATTGTTCGAAGATGAAATTTCTTTTTCGTCAACAATCGGTATGTTTCCGACGAAAAATGTTGATTATTGCCTCCACCAAAATTGTTTCGTAAAAATGAAAAAATAAAATTTTTAACGTTTTTTTTTTTTTTTTGCAATAATCAACATTTTTTGTCGGAAACGTACGGATTATTGACGAAAAAGAAATTTCATCCTCGAACAATAAATAAAGAATAAAAATTGATCCTCCAATTGACTTTCAGCGAAAACCCAATTTCAATCGTTCGGATCACAATGAAAATAAAATCGCAGCGATTCGCGCTCTTAAGGCTTACTTGAGGATACTTTGAGGTTGATGAAAAACCGAATTTATCCTTAGTCTATTCTCTATTTCCCAAAAATCCCAAAGTAATCCCAAGTCAAGTGAATAGTCGTAAAAATGCAGTTTTTCACGTGTTTTTAAATCAGGTTTCTCGCAACCATACAAATTTTTTCATCGAAAAATAATGAAATTATCTGACAGCGAAGAATTTGAAGTCTCTAGAACCATACTTGGATTCTCTGTACGATCATTAGTACTCGAGTTATGAGTCATCAAAGTGAAAAAAGTCTTTTTTGCTTTGACAACTCGTAACTCAACAACAAATCATCGCACAGATCGCTCCGACCACTCAAATTCAAGAGAAAGAATCAACCTAAAAGAGCATTTGAATGGATGCGTTCAGAAAAAATCCCTTAAGCCCGTGGACTTCTTAAAAGAAGAGGACAAATTGAAAAAAAAATTTTACCTCACGCTTTTAATGGCTACTCCGAAATGGCGGATGGTAAAAACATTTTAGCTCAAAACTAGAAACATGAAGCTTCAATTTGCTTCCTTGATCATTGCTCTACCACTATTTTTCGCTGAGTTACAGCCTCCTGAAAAACACCAAAAAATTCGCGATATTTTTTATATCCTTTAATTGTTTGTTCTAGTGTATTTGAATATTTGAATATTTGAATATTTGAATATTTGAATATTTGAATATTTGAATATTTGAATATTTGAATTCTTGAATATTTGAATAGTTAAATATTTGAATATTTGAATATTTGAATACTTGAATACTTTAATACATTAATACTCAAATACTAAAATACTGTTCGATTTTCGAATAACTGTCGAAGAATTCCGATTAATTACAACCGCGATTTTCTAACAATGTCACTGCTGCGATGCTCCATCTCGAAAAGCTTGCAAACGTACATATATGAATAACATCACGAAAACCTATTCCAGGAATGGTGGCAACCAGTATATCTGAATTGAACAGTCACCCGGACGAGCACGTGTCGTTCTCAGAAAGTATCGCTGCGGAAGACGAAAAACTGGAGGAAGCAACGTCGGGTCCAGAACAGAAGAAAAATGGGCAACGTCGGTCCGTGGCTCTCGACAGAGCGAGTCGATCAGAATCTGCCGTGAGTTCCAACGAATCCGGAAGTGATACGGAAATTTATCAAGTCAAACCAACGCGATCCGGCAGACATCCGAAAATTCGAAGGCTTCAAGCACCGACGATTAACGGTCTTGACAATACGTTTTCCAACGACGAGGCCGAAGTCACAGGTGGCAAGAGTCCAGATTGTTCCAAACGCGGTTCAAAAGATCCAAAAGCGATCGTTAGAAGTATTTCTACGGAAGATAAGAATCAAACGTGGAAATCGCAAAATTTTCCAAATTCTCTTTCCGGAATCTCACAAGTTGAACCGGGTTCCTTGGTAATTGTTTCGCGCGAGTCCACGGACGACCCCGGTGAAACGGTTTTACAAGTTTATATGGTTAGTTCTGATATGAATGATGGCAAAGGCACGAAACAGAACATGACACCGGTCGTTCTGACACCGGAACTTCTGAATACGGTGACAGCTGGGATCACCAATGTAGCACCGATCAGCGTTGAATCGGAATAATAACGCTTCTATTGTCATTAAAGAATATATACACTCGGCAAAAAAATGAAAGGAACGGGACATTTTTTCATTTTTTTACGTGATTTTTGCGTTACTGTAACTTCGTGAAAAATTGTCGTATCGAGATGAATAAAAAAGAATTTTCAAGCTTGACATGTCTAGTTTTGGAAACTTATGATGACATTTTTTTCCTGGCCATTGATCATGGCACAATCAAGAGAAATTTCACAAAAAAAAAATTGTTTAAAAATTTTCCGTTTTTCACGGTTTAAATTTCTCTTGATTGTGCCATGATCAATGGCCAGGAAAAAAATGTCATTATAGGATTTCAAAAGTAGACATGTCAAGCTTGAAAATGCTTTTTTATACTTCTCAATACGACAATTTTTTATGAAGTTACAGTCACGCGAAAATCACGTTAGAAAATGGAAAAATTTTATGTTCCTTCAATTTTTTTGCCGAGTGTATATACATTAGGGTGGCTTGAAAACAAAAGTTTTTTTTTCAATTTCAATCAAAATACATTCACTGCAAAGTATCTTGCATCCGGAGAATTCGCCCCAAAGATGAACCCGATCGGACCATTTTTAGGGGTCGCGCAAGATTTTTCAAGTTTTTCCATTTGATTAACATGGGAAAAACGTGAAGTTTCCATTCGAAAAATCGGAGCTCTGCGAATTTTACAGCTACGTTGATCCTGGAAGTTCCATTTGACTGCTCTGTAAAAACTGCTAAAAAATGGCATGCAGACCTTTGGAATCCGATTGCAACTTCCATCGTTAATTTTGTTTTCTCGTAAGAAATTATCGACCGAAATTGTCATCGGATTCCAGAGGTCTGCATTCCATTGTAAGCGGTTTTTAAAGAGCTTTCAAATGGATTTTACGGGATCAACGTAGCTATAAAATTTACCGAGCTACGATTTTTCGAATGTAAACTTTACTTTCTTCCCATGTTAATCGAATGGAAAAACTTGAAAAAACTTGCGCGACCGGTAAAATTGGTCCGATTGGGTTCATCTTTGGGGTGAATGCCCCGGATGCAAGATACTTTGCAGTGAATGTATTTTGATTAAAATCAGAAAAAAACTTTTTTTTACATGCCACCCTAATATACATACACACTAAAGTGATCCTTATATGGGGCTCGGACGAATTATGAACCCCCCTCCCCCCAGATTGGCTCCAAATAATTTAAAAAAAAGTTCCTTAAATTGGCAGCCCGCCATCTTTGAAACCGGCCATTACCAGCAGGGATAATTTTTCCCCTTTTGAAATACACAGGATTTATCGACTCTTTAGTAATTTGGCCTATTTGGGTCTCTTGAAATCATCTTAAAAGTCCAAGAGGTATCTCAACGAGTCCGTGGCGCCTTTGCGCATGAAAAACAAAATCTGACGGTTGACTTCGAAATGGTTACGGGTCATTCCACGTCGATATATAAACATGTTTTTCGGTTTCTTCTTATTTCCGGATAGTTTCGTCGGAAAACCTTTTAGATTTGAAATATCAATCCTAAAATTAAAAATACTGATCTTGAAAGCTATATCGGTCATTCCGACTCAGTTTGCTTTTTTTTCTTTCGTTTTTTCTCTAGTTTCCGATTAATTTTATTAAATGAGAATTCAAAATATACGATATCATGCTCAAGATTGAAAATACTGGTCGTGAAATTAATATGGGCCATTCCAACTAGAAACATTCTTTATTTTTCGTTTTTGAATTTTTTATCAGCCATCTCTTAAAATTTTCGAAAACAAATAGTGTTTCGAGTTGGAATGGCCCATATAAATTTCAAAACCAGTATCCTTTATCTTGAGAATAAGATTGGATATTTTGAATTTTCTTTTGATAAAATTATCCGGAAACCAGAGGAAAAACGAAAGAAGAAGAAAAAACAAATTGAGTTGGAATGACCAATATGGCCTTTAAGATCAGTATTTTGAATTTTAGGATTAATATTTCAAATCTAAAAAAATGTCTGACAAAATTATCCGGAAATAAGAAAAAATCGGAAAACATGTTTTTATATCGGCGTGGAATGAACCATAACCATTTCAAAGTCAAACCGTAAGATTTTTTATGTTTTTCATGCATAAAGGTGCCACGGACTCATAAAGATACTCCTCGGATTTTTACGATGATTCCAAGAAACCCGAATAGGGATATTACTAGAGCGTCGATAAATCCCGTGTATTTCAGAGGGAACAGATGACCCCTGCTGTTAATGGCCGGTTTCAAAGATGGCGGGCTGCCAATTTAGGGAACTTTTTTAAAAATTATTTGGAGCCAAAATGGGGGGGGGGGGGAAAGGCAGCGGGTCCGAAATTCGTCCGAGCCCTTTATAAGGACCACTCTAATACACACACACAATTTTTAATTCTAGATAGTAGTATTTATAAACTCGCTGTTTTGTAATAAACTCAATAAGACAATTGATTTTTCATATCTGCCGAACGTTTTGTAATCAATTGCGGACCTTGCGCACAACCTCAATACACGCTTATGGAGCGTAGCTATATTTTGAAAGCTTTTGTGATTTTTTTTATTGATTATTCGAAACTTGTAGGCTTTCGTTTGTTTCAAATAGAAGGATTGTTCTCGATAGATGAATTTAAAACTAATTGAATTCATCCTTGACATACTGACATTTTTCCGGTAGGACTGGTCGAGGTTTGAGTTTTAATGATAAGCCAACGTAGATAGATATATACAGGGTGGTCCACGCAACGTGTGCACCGTTATGACTTCCAATGTATGCATTGCACGAAAAAATGTTTTATGACACGCTGCGCGTAAAAGTGCGGTTTTACGCTCACTTCGTTCGCGTCATTTACGCACCTTGTGACATAAAAATTCGTACGATACTCGTACGAAAAACGTTTTCTGGACTCGTGTGATTAGAACAATCGGCTTCGGCTCGTTCTGCAAACACACTGGTCAGAAAAAAAATTTTCGTACTAGTGTCATAATGTACTATTATACAAAAGTTACATGGTGTAAAAGGGTGCACCACGTAGTGCATCAGCTTTTTTATAGGTCGAGGCAATGGAAAAAGATTACATGGAACCGCACTTCTTATGGGAGAATTTGGTAGACCTCGGAGCCGCCGAGATTAGTTCGCGCCGCTGAAAGCAGAAAGTAGAGGCGCTGCTCCGCTTGTCCGTGTGCACGCATACAATGGAATCGGACTCGGCGTCGCCCAACTTTGCTCTCGCTTCGACTCACGCTCGGCGGCGATTAACCACCTCACTCTTCTCGACACTGTCTCTCTCGTACTCGCGCTGGCAGTGGATCTGCTAACCCGCTCTTTCTCGCGCGACTCCGCGATTGCTTCGCTCCGCCCAACATTGCTCTCGCTTCTACTCACGCTCGGCAGCGATTAACCGTCTCACTTATTCATGTTGCGTCATCGCTACGGTCTCCCTGTTTCTTCCCTACTCGTATTGGAAGCATCGACATATATATATATACGTTGATGGTTGAAATTCAGCGGCAGCGCACTGTTCGCCCTACGACTCCGTTATGGCTGTGTTACTTCGAGTCGCACACAGAAGCTATCAGCTATCAGCTGACTAGAACAGCGTTTGCATCGTTTCGAATTATGATTTCAATTTTCATGAATAATAATAATAATAATAATTAATATTATTATTAATTAATAATTATATTATAATATTAATATTATTAGTAATATTATAATATAATATTATATTATTAATTATTAATTATTAATAATATTAAAAGTAATAATAATAATTATTATTATTATTATTATTATTATTATTATTATTCATTGTAAGCGAGCAGAATGAATGAGAGAGAGAGAGAAAGAGAAAGAAAGATGGCTACCGAAAATGCTTAGAAGTCGGGCGCGAGAGGGCGCTGTTAGGGGGATTACTCGATGAGCGCACGACGAAGCAACACGTGTATCCATGTCGTTCCTTTGCGTTAAACTACTTACTTTCACATTTAATACGGTGTTCTCTGTTATTATCCTTCTCCGCTTGGACGTTATACTTCGGAGATAATATATCAGAAGTGGGATCAGGACGAATACGAGCTGAACGAAATTGAAACGGTCTAAACGTTGTGCGAAGACCGAGTGCTTCGACACAAAGAAGTTTTACGCGAACAAACGTTGCCTAGCGGCACAATATTGGCAGATGCCTACGGAGACAAGACGGCAAAGTGAACGACTACGGAAACCTGAACATACGTTGGATAAATACTATAAAGTCCTGAAAAAGAAAAATAAAGCTGCGATGAGTCATGGCAAAGAGACAAGGGATTCGGCATTAGCGGATATGCTGGATCAGGCGATCGACGAGTCCAGTCGAAACAGCTCTTTTGACTCAACGGTTCGCGCGGCAAGCCAGGTCACAACCTTACCAACGAACACGATACATACGATAAGCACGAGGATGGTAAGTCCGACGTTACCATCAAACACGATAACTACAAACGATGCCGATATCACAGACGCATGCGCAGTTTGTTGCTCCGACGACGTGCACGATCCAAACGATGTCGTCGGTGGCGACGCCATCAACCACGACCGAATTCGGAACCGATCGCATACTGCGAAATCAAACACCTCTGCAGACTTCGTTTGCACCATCCATGGCGTCTACGCCATTTGAGATGGGGAGACATACGATGTTTCACCAGCCGCAACTGACAGGTCAGCATCCCGGATTTCGATATCCAGATGCACCCCAGTTTCACGCACCATTGTTATCAACGGGAATAAATCAGGTACCACCGATGTCTACAGGATAGAATCAGGTATCATCGTTCGATTTACAATCTTTGTTACAATCCGTTATCCGAGAAACGGTATCGAGTATGACCGAAGCACGAAATCACGAGAGACCGACGCCGGTCGCACCGACAACGTTCGACAGACAACTGGCCGAGCTTATACCCGAATTATGTACAAATAAAAATTCATTACAGACGGTCGATATGTGGCTTACAAAAATTGACGAATACGCCGATGTTTACAGATGGTCAGAGAAGACAACGATTTGTCACGCTCTGACAAAGCTCAAAGGAAGTGCCAAAGTTTGGTACGACTCGATGTCCACAGTGCAACGGACGTGGGACGAATGGAAACAGTTGCTGCGAGACGCCTTTCCGAGCACTGTAGGGATTCAGCGGAAGTACCAGGAGATGATTGACAGGAAAAAACGACCTCAGGAGTCTATCGAAGAATATTTCCATGCAAAAGTAAGTTTGGCGAGACAGTGTCGAATAAGCGATATCGATATTGTTGAATTCGTGATCGGAGGACTAAACGATAATACAATAGTTCAGTCGCTGAGTATTCAGGAATTTCCTTCACTTAACGTTCTGTTATTGGGCCTTAAGCGGATGGAGGATCGAATAAAAATTCCGAAATCTGACTTTACGAATCGAAGAGGGTCCGACACAAAGGACGGAGGAATTCGTCGATCAAACACCCAGCAGACCGAAAGAAAACCGGTGAAAAACGAGAGGGGTGAGGTTCTTTGTTTTAATTGTGACGAGTATGGGCATTATTCAATTAAATGTCCGCACGAACAGAAGCGTAAACGATGCAATAATTGCAACAAAGTCGGACACTTCGCGAAAAATTGTACGGAGTCAAAATCTGACAAGAGGTCGACGAAAAATTTGCAAACCTTGACTATCTCCAAGAATTCGGGACACGGGTCACAAGAGGAAGCAACGCAGCTATCGACTGCAGAAACGAATGACGATGGAGCCGCAGTGACCAGACGGGAACAGCCACGAATATTAACGATAACGAACCCGAAAGAAGTCGACGGAAATCTCAAATACTTTCACGACGCGGAGGTAAACGGAGTTAAGGTGCGAGCCTACATCGACATGGGAAGTAAGTGTGTGTCGCTGCGCGAAGATAAAGCACGTGAGCTGAAACTGAAGTTTCGAAAACTCGACGAACCATGCACCATTGGAGGTTATGGCGCAGGCAGAGTTGAGGTTATAGGATCGGTTGACATAGAATTAGTCATCGACGAAGCGAAGGCAACAGTTTTGGCCTATATTGTTCCTGATGTGATGCAAGAAATCCCGTTACTCGTAGGACAGCCGTTTACCGAGTTACCAAACGTTACGATCATCAAAAGAAAAAACTATATTCGAATTTTCCAGGAGAGCAGTGAAACTGAAGATGATTTGGGAAGATTGACAAGCCTCACGATTCCGGAGCTGGAGCAAAAGAAGTTTAGCCTTTGGGCCAAGAACCAAATAATACTTCCGCCAAATTACATTGGGTTTATTGATGTATACACCGACGCATCAAAAGAAGTTTCGAATTTGTTCATCGATTGGCAACAACGAAGGGAAGGAAAAAAACGACATTGCATACCGAGAT
The DNA here is from genome assembly GCA_963971145.1 of Sussaba pulchella. Taxonomy (NCBI): domain Eukaryota; kingdom Metazoa; phylum Arthropoda; class Insecta; order Hymenoptera; family Ichneumonidae; genus Sussaba; species Sussaba pulchella. The sequence goes on from OZ020169.1 coordinate 1,044,719, forward strand.
GCATCGTAACCCTGAATGAAAACGGAGCGAGTTGCGTACCGGTCGTCAAGAAAGACAAATATCCGCTTCCATTAATTGACGATCAACTAGAACGATTATCCGGATGCAGGTACTACACGAGCTTGGATATGGCTATGGGCTACTATCAAATACCACTCGCCGGGGAATCGCAAGAATTAACGGCATTCGCTATGACGGACGGACACTATCAGTTTACGCGCGTACCATTTGGATTGACAAATGCGCCGGCGGTATTCCAGAGGACGATAAATAAAACGTTGGGACCTCTGGCTTACAGCATCGCTCTTGCCTATATGGACGATATTTTGTTGCCTGCGAAGACGTTTGAAGAAGGCCTGAGCCACCTGGAACAGGTACTTAAAGTTTTTCGTGGAGCCGGATTAAAGTTAAAACTATCAAAATGTAAGTTTTTACATGAAAAAGTAACCTTTCTGGGCTATGATATTTCGGAAAAAGGTGTACAACCAGGCGATTATAAATTAAAGAGTGTCGAGAATTTTCCTAGGCCAACGAACGAGCCATGAAGTTCGAAGATTCGTCGGCTTGTCGAGTTATTTCAGGCGTTTCATCCGAAATTTTGCGCTCCTCGCAGCGCCATTGCCGAGGTTACTTCGAAAAGACTCAAAGTTCGAATGGAACCAGGACCAGGAAGACGCGTTTCAGTGCCTGCGAAAAAAACTATCTGAAAAACCGATATTGGCTGAATTCACACCGAATATGCCGATTGAATTGCATACAGATGCTAGTAAGGAAGGACTGGGATCAATCCTCTTGCAGAAGCAACATGACGGAACACTACGACCTGTTTGTTATGCTAGTCGACAAACAACGGAGAATGAACGAAAATATCATTCGTACGAATTAGAGACTCTCGCGGTAGTGTGGTCTTCCGAGAAGTTCCGATCATACCTACTGGGCGAAGAATTCACTGTAATCACAGATTGTAATTCTGTTCGCAGCACGTTTGCCAAGAAAGATTTAATACCAAGAATCGCGCGGTGGTGGTTACGTCTTCAAGAATTCACATTCACTGTACAACATCGACCAGGTACGCAGATGCTTCATGCACACGCACTAAGCCGTGCACCGTGGGGACAGCCGGAAGAAATGAACGAAGTCGATGGTTTGACGATTCTCACCAACGCCGTTGAGATCGATGACTGGTTATCGGTAGCACAACGCGCGGATCCGAAATTGCGGGAAATCATAGAAAAATTGCAGCAAAGCGATGCGCGCGAAGCTGAATTCGTATTGGAACACGGTCGATTGTTCAAAATCGAAAAGAACGGGGATGACGAAAAACTTAAATGGGTAGTACCCGAAAAAGCGAGATGGCAGATAGTGAAGAGAAATCATGACGACATCGGACATTTCGCACTGGACAAGACTTTGGCGAAAATCAAGGAGTTATACTGGTTTCCGAGAATGCGCCGCTATGTAAAGGGCTACATCGGAGCATGCTTGCCTTGCTTACGACACAAGCGTCCAGCAGGGAAGCAACCAGGAAATCTGCATCCCATCGACAAGGTTGGGCAACCCTTTCACACATTACATGTTGACCACCTTGGCCCGTTTGTACGGAGTAAAAGAACGAATAGTTATCTTATTGTTGTCGTCGACGCCTTCACAAAGTATGTGTTACTACGGGCAGTGAAAAATACGAAGTCGGCGCCTGCAATTCGATTTTTGAAAGAAATTATTCTGCTATTTGGGGCACCGAGTCGACTCATATCGGACCAGGGACCTGCGTTCACGAGTCGGATATTCGAAACATTCTGCAAGGATGTAGGTATCATCCATGTGCGAAACTCAACAGCGACACCGCGAGCGAATGGACAGGTGGAGCGATATAACCGGATGATCACTCCTGCACTCGCAAGCATGACTAAAGATCCCGAAGGAAAAGATTGGGACGACCACGTGAGAAACTTACAGTAGGGAATCAACAATACGATTCATAAAGTAACCCGACAAACCCCATTCTCGTTATTGTTCAACTATACACCGAGGAGTATATCAGGAGATGGACTCGAAGACGAAATAAAAATAAGTCAAGACGTGGGAGAAAATCGACAGCGAGCGATAGACCTGATAAAAAGCGATCAACTGCGTCAGAGCGTTCGATATAACTCGAGAAGGGCAAAAGCGCAGAATTACTTACCTGGCGATCTCGTAATGATCGAGCGAGAACCAGTCGCCACCGGACAATCATTGAAATTGGCTGAGCGATTTAAAGGACCTTATGTCATTACAGGAGTACTGCCGTACGATCGTTATCGCGTCGAAGACCTTCCGGGTGTTGTGCCGCCAAAACTCATCATAAAAAACTAAGGAAATATTTGCAACTTTCGACATTCCCGGAGAATGTCGAAAGCGAGGGCAGTGACTGAGTGCAATGAGCGGCTGCCCGTCAGCAGCTGACGCGAACAGTCACTGAACCCTCGAATGCTGACGGGTAGTCAGCACTTCACAGCGTACACATTTTGTTAATGTAGACGATTAGATTATTGAACCCTTGGTTGGAAGTCGTAATGGGAGACCCAGCTACCAACCAAGCGGCAGTCTTGTCTTGCATCGAGAAGGAGCCATCTGCCTTCAGCAGGAGACTCCCGGACCGTCGAATTACACCAGGGGATAGTGTCTAGGCGTATGCCAATTCGAGTCGCGGTCCGGTCGGGATAACGTAAATAAAGCATTGTGTAAACCCTGTATTAACCGATAAATATAACTAAATAAACCAATTTGTTCACTGATCTACGTGGATTCTAATCTTTTACGGTAGATACCTACGTAAAAATAAATAAATAATTGTTAAAGTGCCTTCCCACCTGCTCCCTATCGGTCGCACGGTGCGCCGGCACAACACGGGATTGAGAAACACACAACGATTCTATTCGAACACCGTGCCGATTGACAAAATCAAACGATGGAACGTACTCGATGAAGAAACCGTCGAAGATTCCGAGGCTAATTCCGACGAAGAAGACACCGAAAATACAACCAACCCAGACGAGATTCCGAGCGCAAAGAAAACGCTCGAAACCAACGGAGACGACGTTGTCGAAGTAATACGCAACGTCGTTGAAGCGAAACAAGAAGTAGATGAGACTGGAGTACTGCAACCAGTACGCAAACAGCCAAGTCGCAATCGGAAAAGACCAAGGCGTTATGATATTTAAACAAAGATGTTTATGTTTATGTAACAGATTTTATTTTTATTTTGGAGTTTCTTAATAGTTTACTAACTTCGTGACCTGACTACTATGAGAGCTTATTGTCTGATTATAATTACGTTTGTGTTAAGTTAAAAACACCTTGATTAACAATTCGAGGGCGATTTGAGATAAGGACGGCCGAATGTAAGCGAGCAGAATGAATGAGAGAGAGAGAGAAAGAGAAAGAAAGATGGCTACCGAAAATGCTTAGAAGTCAGGCGCGAGAGGGCGCTGTTAGGGGGATTACTCGATGAGCGCGAGACGAAGGAACACGTGTATCCATGTCGTTCCTTTGCATTAAACTACTTACTTTCACATTTAATACGGTGTTCTCTGTTATTATCCTTCTCCGCTTGGACGTTATACTTCGGAGATAATATCATGAAAATTGAAATCATAATTCGAAACGATGCAAACGCTGTTCTAGTCAGCTGATAGCTGATAGCTTCTGTGTGCGACTCGAAGTAACACAGCCATAACGGAGTCGTACGGGGAACAGTGCGCTGCCGCTGAATTTCAACCATCAACGTATATATATTGTGACAAATAATCCGCTTGTCACATCGGTCCTAAAGCCGACCGACTCGAGCGCGAGCGACGAAAGCACACCTAAAAAAAAATTGTATTAAAAGGTGTCGGTAAACCGAGCACCGTAATAGGCCCTCGAGGGGGGGGGGGTCTCCCTGAGCCGCATTCCTTCTGAAATATAACCGCGAAAATAAAATCGTCCAACGCCACGCAAGCGACCCAACGGCCTTCAGAAAACTACGGCTGCCGTCCGTAATATCTTCGAAAATATAATATTTCGAAATTATTCCCACAATACGAAGAACGTTACCTCGGTACACGAAATAACCGGCAACACCCAGCGGCCTTGGAGGGCCCACGGTCAAAATCTCGGGCACGTGCCAACGGACGAGCCACCGGCGGAGAAGGGGACACCAACCAATGGAAAGACGAGATCGAACGAGTGGAGGCACCCGAAATCATATAAAAAGGGCACGCCAAGACCAGAGGAGGACAGTCAATTTATTTGTTTCAGAACCTCCGGACCTCCAGCCATCGCCGTACAAGCCGCAGAGACAGCTAGGAAAAGGGTGGAGTCCGAGCAAGCAGTCAGAAAGACAGACGGAGGAAACCGAGAAATCTGAAGAGGAAGGAAGCTACTCCAGGCATCATCAGTCTATGTTGGAAATCGCAAAGATTCCAAGTTCCCTCCTTTTCTGCTAAATCTGTTACAGCATAAAATCTCTAGGAGGCGCATCATAAGCGCGAGCAAGGGCATCGATTATCGATCCATCTCCGGCCGAGCGAGAAGCACACCCGTGCTTCAAACGGGATCCGCTGACGGATCGATACCGACGGATCGGCAGCCACAGCACCGCGGGAGCCCCGGACAGCCGTAGCCAGGCCGCACAGAGGGGGGTACCGCGAGCACCGAGGTATCCACCATCGATCGAGCGTCTAACGGCAGGAGAGGGGCTACCCCTATCGCCGTTGCAAGCACCAGCGCGCCAGCTTCGCGGCCCCGCGGGGTGAAGAGAACGTCGCATCGAGAAAAACAACGCCCGTCCCACCCCACGTCCCCCACAATTCAAAGAGCGAAGCGACAGGTGCATGTAGGGGAAGCGATAAAACCCAAATTGTATACACACGGCGGCGAAATAAAAACGATTTTACCTATTTCTCGTGTCACGAATTTTCTTGCGTACTCTTGGCCCGAATTTAATTACTGTGACGTGATATCTACCGTTACAATATATATGTCGATGCTTCTAATACGAGTAGGGAAGAAACCGGGAGACCGTAGCGATGACGCAACATGAATGAGTCAGATGGTCGCCGCCGAGCGTGAGTAGAAGCGAGACCGACAACGGGCACCGCATCCGTCGTTAGCTCGCGTCGAATCCTTATCCCACAGCGCAAGCAGAACAGAAACAGCAAGAGCGTAGCGGTTGAGGAAAGCAAAGAGTGAGCTGGTTAATCGCCGCCGAGCGTGAGTAGAAGCGAGACCGACAACGGGCGTGGCATCAGTCGTTGACTCGCGTCAGATTCCTATCCCGGAGCGTGAGTTGGAGAGTGCGAGCACAATGAGCGAGGGGAGTAGCACGTCTCGCGGTGGGATAGCTGCCGAATTAGTGGGAGAGAGCAAACGTTACAGGACGATAGCATGAGCGCAAGAAAGATGCCGTTGGAGGCGGGGCTTATATGTCTTCCATGTGTTGTTTGTCACACCGATAGGACAGTAATGCTATCTAACAGAAAAAAGCGACACTAATCGCATCGTCCAAAATCTAACATGGGAAGTGCGGTTCCATGGAATCTTTCTTCTTTGGTCGAGGCGTTTCGAAGATTTGAAGGACAACTGTTTTTTTAACAGATCACTTTATTTTTTGTAGCAAAATGTGGTAGAGAATCGAATTCTGAGCAAAAAAGTATTGATCTTTTTTAGCCGTAAACCTAATTAACGAGTTAACGAGTAATTTCACTTTATTACTTGAAAATTTTCTTCACATAATATCAAATTGGAGATCTACCTCTGTTTCACTCTTTACTTCCCTGTGGGAAGTTGAGCCACCGATCGGTTGGACGCTGTTGGTAAAAGCCGAGCAATCATCCATTTTGGGGTTCCGCATTTCGGCGCTACGTTTTAGCGCTACTACATTTCAGGGCATCGAAAAGGCCATCGTTGTACATCTCCCTATTCATCTCTGCAGCTGTCTAGAACCCATCGACATATAGATGTGGGCCGATAATGTTGCGACAAAGAGTTAAATTGTAATAGAAAGAGAGACTAGGTGAGTTTAATTCTCTCTCTCTCTCTCATGAAAATGAAGAGAGGTTTGAACCCACCTAGTCTCCTCTCTTTCTATTACGATTTCGCTTTTTCTCGCAGCATTATCGGTCCATATCTATATGTCGATGCTAGAACAGGAAGCCAGTAATTTTTTTTCATTTCTACCAGGGAGACTAGAGGACAGGAGACCGAACTTGCCTGGATTTGGCATCTGAAATCTGGGACAAAAATCCGGGAAATAGCAAGGTTCCGAGAGTGGCCGCAACGAGCGCTCGCATCCGAGAGGGTAGAGCAGATATATGTCATATGCATGGTTAAGTATATCTATACAGCTTGCTTTTTAAATTCGATATAAAATAAAATCCAAACCACGTCTTTCCCGCCACAAATAGTTGTAAAAATCGGTGAGTACCGTACGAAAAAATGAATAAATATTCCAGCCTCGTAAACTCTGTTATTATAATTCCGTTATATGAGTCTTAAATTTAAACGTGCGCTACATTATATTTCCGTAGATCTTGATTAGTGATACCCATTTCTATGCAATAAAGTAGAAAAATAAGTTTCAAAACTGACTTGTATTACATTTTTTTCATGTCGCTTATGTTGTTTTATTCCATTTTGTAGAATCTAGATATTGGATATTATCATGCCAAAGTGGTGCGCCGTTGATGGCTGTGGAACTGGGTGACCTGGTGACAGGAATGAAAAGGGAGTGCCTCGCAAGAAGCGAGTCGCTCTGTTTTCGATACCAAAAGTGAGTCATATTTTTTGTTTTTTCAAGAAAACAATACCATTTTTAAAATATCATAATCTCTGTGAATTTATCTTTTTGGTTCTTTGATACATATTCACTTCAATTTGTTGATTGAACATGAATATTGAATATTACACAGAGTCCGAGTCAGCTAGAACCAGGCTTTTTTTGGGAATTGTAAGAAATTCTCTTTCGGTGATTTCGTTTACCAGCTGCACTTTCATTATGAGGATGTCGAAACCCACTTCATGAATACTACGGCTGATGGGATAATGCATACTCTCGAGCGATCTATCGTTTGAAGCATGATGCTATCCCATTCAACTCGTCGTACATCCCAAAGGTGAATTGAGTTTCAAAACGTTTGCTTTCTCTGCAAGATAACAATTTGTGTAGTCATGACGTTTTAATGTGCAATAATTTGTATTGTAAGAAACATTGAATATTCAATGCTTATGGTAAAATTTTCAAATATTTCAATGTATGGTGAAAAGCGATGAGGTCCTAGAAGAATTTAATACCGCTACGAAGGATGCTGGGTCATCGACAAACCTGGTAAGTATAAGTCAATGCAATAATTCTTTCCTCCAGTCCTTACCAGGAGAAATTGAAGTGCCGACGAAGGAAATAACGCAATACAACAGTACATTGATGGAATGAGACCGGCTGACGAGGAAAATAAAGCGCCTCATGCAGATAAATTGGATGCCACTGAGGCCTGTGAATTGCAAAACGACACTATCAATGAGCGATACACCATTAAAAATCTCGCTCAGGACCTTAGCTGTGGAAATTGGAAGGATGGCTGTGCCTGGTTCCGCAGATTCATTCCTGTCGCAATAGAACTCGTGCAATACGATACACCAACGCTGCTACCGCCGATTAATTGCATCATTAGCGCTAATATGGAAATTACAGTGGAAATAATTCGCAATTATCTGTCCTGTATTATATTGTGGTCACTTTCTAACGTTATGGACAATACAATAATTTTGTGTTATACAGATATTCGTTGGTGACAAATCCGCTAGGATAAACGGTGGCACAATAACATCATTCGCCAAAAGTATGGCTCAGCTCAACTCAGTGGAAAATTTGAAAGTGTGTATCGGTACTGGACTCCAAGCAGAAATGTGCGTTGACTGGGGTCTCGAATAGTATCACCAATTTTTTTCTCTTTTCATATGACCGTTAGACGGAAATTTCGTAAATCTGCGTTAAGAATAGTATAAACTTTAAACTATACATATTCTCAATATGCATAAACGTACATCACTCACACCGTTCCATATTATTCATATAACCACACTTATTTAACATCTTGCAGGAGTCCTACTGCGGGGCCGTGTAGCAGAAGCTGGCAGAAACATCAGCTGTGCGAACAGGGTCAAAAACGATATGTATAGATATACCGAACCATACATATGACATATATCTGCGATCAGAGATGAGTAGGGAGATTGGTACAGAGCCGTATATCGGCCATTCCGGCTGCTTCTCATTCGTTGGTCGTGTCGCGATTTGGCGTCGGTGCTACACGGACGTAAACGGCAGCTGCTCATGCCTTAGCAAGCAATTTCCGATTTTTGCAAAACGCGAGTGGACATTTCTTTTGGTGCATGGATTTTAGTCACCAATCCAGTTTCTGTTTTCTCGTTTGTTTTTTTTGTGTCTGTGACGAGCGCGAATGGTGTTTCACAGTCATTTTCACTGAAGAAATTCCACACAGTGGAAAACCGCGTACACGCGGCACGTGGGACCAAACCCCGCCATTTGCAGACCCGGTCTCCGGATTCACCATAGATCAGCGGAATAACTGTCTGGGTTCCTTTATTTTTGTTTTTTTTTCTGTCGCCCATACGTGTTCCGCTCCTTTATTCGTGTTGTAAGTACCGTTAATCATTTTTAAATCCGATCTAAGGTAATTTCCATTTTAACCTTATTTTTGCTTCCCTTTCTGTTTTGGTGCTCGCTTTTTATTGTGTTCTCTCTAATATTCCTTTTCTACGGTGTTTTTTTTTTTTTTTTTTTTTTTTTTTTCCTTCCCCCTAAATGTCTTCCGAGTCGAATAAGGTGGCTACGGGCTCGGGATCCGATTCCTGTTCGGACCCCGATCCTCCTCTCGCGGATTCAGATAATCATTCTCACAGATCGCGCTCCAGGTCCCCTTTGGGGAAATCTAGGGGTCGTAAAAAGAAGAGATTGAAGAAATCGAAGTCAAAATCCGAGTCGAATATTTCAGTTATGAACCTCGATAATAACGCCATGAATGTCTCGGATACGAACGAGGCTAGCCAGAATGTACTGTTTACAAACGATAATACCGTGGACAATGTTGACATTCGCAACAGGGGGTCCACTTCGGGTACCCCTATTGTTTCTCTCGAGAAATCCGAGGATATGCCGGCGGGGTATGACAAGCATACCGCCTCTGCTCGTGAGCTTCGCACAATTCAGGGCCTTAAATCTAATCGCTATAACGCGACACATACAGGTCCGTACACTGTACACATCCAAGGAAATGTGTCTGGAAAGGAGGTGGGCCGAATCCCCCCCCTGGTCACGGGCATGAAGCTTTGCCGTAAATTTAAGAATATCCAAGACATACAGAAGATCGGCTTTAATAAAATCGCTGTAGATTTCTGTGTCGCGGCCTCGGCCAATAAATTTCTTGAGAGCAGGTTCGCGGATTCAAAGAATTGGACTGCGTTCATTCCGACCTTTAAAATCATGCGGAAATCAATTATACGGGGAGTCGACATTGACCTTTCCGTGGACGATATAATGGCCGGTCTTGAGTCCCCGGTAACTATCTCGCGGGTAGAACGAATTACTCGCCTGAATAAGACCGATCAAAGCATTATTCCATCCAACTCGGTAATACTCTACTGTAGCGGGCAACAGATTCCGCAGTCGGTTAGGATCTATAAAATGCGGTTTTTTGTCGACCCATTCGTGGATAAGGTCAAAAGATGCTTCCAATGTCTTCGCTTTAACCACTTTAAGAACCAGTGTAAGGGGCAGGTCACTTGCAGTAAGTGCAGCGGCCACCACGAGAAATCTGAGTGTCAATCAGAAAACTTCCGATGCATTAATTGCAGCGGGGACCACGATTCCTTGTCGAAAGAGTGCCCGGAATGGATTTTCCAAACGGGCATTAAAAAAGTCATGGCTTTTCACGTGATGGACTTTAAATCGGCCAGATCTATTATTATGAGGAAACCATCGATTCTGGAAGATGTTCAGGTAGCAAATCAGGTGCCGGACATAACATTCGGTTGCTTCGCGGATGCGGTCTCACCCCGCACCCCTAACCCGAAAGAAAAGCTTTACAAGGAATTGTTGAGCTTACCATCGGTTCGAGCAATGCATAAAAAAAATAGAACTAAAAAGGGTCCTTCTGCATCTCGGGCTGACTCCGATCAACCGGAAGTAACGGAGAACCCTCCGCTGACCGTGCATGCATCACAGAATGATTTGTCTAACCCTACTACTGCCGTTCAGGCAGATTCAGAATTAGCCTTGCCCCTTCCACAGACTGGTGAAATCAGCGCTTCAGTTGATCTGGGGGAAGGTGTTGAGGAAATCTTATCCGGTATTGAGGAGCTCCAGTACCACACTGGGTCCCAGATAGTTATTGAAACGGCTGTGATGGAGTCTATTTTCGAATCCGTCAGGGCACAAATCCGTAACGACGCGCCTGAACTTGGTGCATCGCAAACGGAACTCTGTAATTTAATTGTGAGTGCCATCTCCGCTGGAATTTCTGGCTATCAGGAAGCCCTTGCAGGCGGAGTTCCCGCCCCTCCTTAATTTTAGCTTTTTCCCCTGTCTTTTTTTCTCTTTTTTTTTTTTGTTTTTGTCGTTTGAGTCGCGATCTTAACACGCTTGCCTGACGCAAGCCGTTTGATTTAGGGGCACTCACTCTCTCCCATGCACTCGAATAGGAAACTTAAGATAATTCAATGGAATGCACGGAGTATAGTAAACAAACGACAAGAGTTACCCAAGCTCACTGAGTCGGTAGATATTGTCTGCCTTAGCGAAACTTGGCTGAAGGCTCGACACTCTTTTACAGCTGGTGGCTTTAAAATTATTAGGAAGGACAGGGCACTTGACCGCGCCGGTGGTGGTGTAGCGATTATGATAAATAATGAATTACCCTTCAAACGTTTGAATACTCAATTTATTTGCAGCCTGGGTTTTGAATGCGTCGGAGCTTCAATTCGCACTGCGATAGGTAAATATTATAACATCTTCTCCCTCTATAAGGATCCTAGGATTAATATCCCTTTTAACGTTTGGCCACAGTTTTGCAATTTCTTTGAAAACTTGGAAAACACTGTGATTTGTGGAGACCTTAACGCTCATCACATTAGCTGGTCAGCCTTGAGAAATGCCCAGGGTTCCCACCTTTTTAATTGTCTATTGAGTTCTAAGCTTATCGTTTTAAATGACTCTTCGGCCACAATGGTAGGTCGTCCAGACATGCGTGTATCCTCACCGGATATTACAATCTGCAGTCAAGACTTGGCACTGGATTGTTCATGGTCAGTGGGAGAGGATAGTTTTTGCAGCGACCATCTGCCTGTGTGTACGTATGTCGGGTCATCGTTCTCTTTAACGGAAAAAACTGAAACCAAACTTCTGACTAGAAATGTAGACTGGGATAGCTTTAAAGCCCGTCTATCCGATGCCGTCATGGAGTATGATCGGACTCCGGAGATAGGAGTTGAGGCAGCGTATAATAGGTTTACTAGGGATGTTATATCCTCGTTAACAGAGGCGGGGGGTACTATTTCCTCAGGAAATAGGACCCGAAAAGCCCCAAAGTGCCCATGGTGGAATGATGCTTGTTCTGAAGCGACCAATAATCGTATCGAAGCTTTGAAGTACTTCAGAGACAACAAGACTGCTTTAAACTTTAGTGAACTTCAGCGGGTCATGGCGGTAGCTCGTAGAACTCTACGGAATGCGAAAAGAGACTCGTATAAAGCCTTCTGCAACACAATCAATAATTCTATGGCAATTAAAACAGCATGGAACATTGTCAAAGGTTTTAAAGCCAGAAATGCAGAAAGCTCGCAGAACTCCCCTGTTGATCCTGAGGATCCTGCGATTGCTGTGGCTATAGATAACTTGTGTCCTCCTTTTGCTGCACCTAGATTGATCCCGGTTCTGCCCAAATTTGTGCCGTTCCTAGATAGCCCTTTTCAACTGTCCGAACTTACCTTTATTATTTCACGTTTGAAAACCCACTCCTCTCCAGGACCGGACTTGATCAGTAATCTCATTATTTCTAGATTTCCTCGGTCATCGGTTGAATTTTTACTTAAACTGTTCAATAATATTTTTCGTCTAAACACCGTCCCAAACGATTGGTCGATGTTTAATGTCAGCTTCATCCCTAAACCTGGAAATAAAGGTTTCCGACCTATAAGTCTAGCAAATAACCTCTTTAAGTTATTCGAAGGGTTAATCAAGAATCGCCTTGAATGGTGGATAGAGAACGACCGGTACATCCCCAAGTGTCAGTTTGGGTTTAGGAAGGGCCGATCCTGTATTGACAACTTGGCTATTTTATCTTCGGATATTTATTTGGCTTTTGCTAGAAAAGAATACTGCGGGGTAATCTGTCTAGACATTAAAAGTGCGTATGACAGAGTCATACCACAAATACTTATCTCCAACCTCGCCTCTCGGGGTATGTCGTCCCGCATGTGCAATGTTATTTATAGTTTATTTTGTAGCAGAAATCTCAATTTTATCTCGCAAGGTAAAATTATCGGTACTAGGAGAACGAATCTTGGTCTTCCGCAAGGCTCTGTCTTAAGCCCTATTCTCTTCAATATTTATGTCCGCTCTATCCAACAGTGCCTCCCTGGGAGCGTAAAGTTTCTCCAATATGCAGATGACTGCGTCATATACTCGTCGGACAAATCCATAAACGTCGTTAAAACCAACTTGGAACTCTCGCTCACCGAGGTCTCAAATTGGTTCGAAGGCATAGGTATAGCCTTGTCTATTCCAAAGACCCAATTTTGTATCTTCTCACGCAAGCAGTTTAATCCATGGACTCACTCCCTCAACGCGAGTAATCAAGTTATACCCTTTCAACCCCATTGCACTCTTCTGGGTGTTAAACTTGATTATAAACTTAGCTGGTCAGCACATATAAAATACACCGTGCAGCGCGGGCGGCAAGCACTAAGTATTCTCAAGGCTCTCTCCTCAAGGTCCTGGGGTGCTTCCCCGTCAAAACTTTTTACATTTTATAAGGGATATATAAGGGCTATCATAGATTGGGGTTGCTAGCTCTACGGCAATGCGAGCAGTGCCCTCCTCATCAAACTGGAAAGGATTCAGTATGAGGCAGTCAGAGTGTGTCTGGGTCTACTTAATACTACACCACGTAGTATAATCTTAGCTGAAGCTGGTTTACATCCTCTAAGATTTAGAAGGACCTGTCTTATTAAAAGATATTTGTGTCGGGCTTTCTCTCTCTCTAACCACCCTGTAATTACCAAGCTGGCGCTTCTTGACACTATAACCAATAGGAACAATCTGAAGAGCAGAAGATACATGCCTGATTTACTGGTGTGCTTCCGCGAGTTGCTGCCGAACATGACGAGTGTAGCTAAAGCAGAGGACCCGGTTTGCTTCCAGTTCCCGTTAGCTAGCCAGATATTCGATTTCTCTCCGGATCTTTATTTTGGTAGGATACTCAAAGACTCCGAGGAACCAGAAAATCTTCTCCAGAACGCAATAGATACTCGCTGGCCAGACTGTAGTTTGGTATATACGGACGGGTCTAAATCTGCTGACCGTTGTTGCGCTGCCTTTCTCCGCTTTTTTAGGGGTGCAACAATATCGTACTCTTTTTCTCTGAACCCTCTAATGTCCGTATTTTCAGTGGAAGCCGTCGCTATCTGGCGGGCGATCATTCACTGTCGCCGCAATAATTTCAGACGAATTGTTATATTCGCGGACTGCTTGTCGGTTTTAACCGAAATAGCTAAACCTGGCATTTTCCCCCTGCGGAACTACCTGATTCTCGGAATAAGGTTACAGATTAGCCTCCTTTTGAGAGAAGGCGGCTCTATCGAGATTATTTGGATTCCCGCCCATCGAGGGATCAGGGGAAATTGTTTCGTGGACACAATGGCTGCTGGTGCTCGACGGGTTACCGTGGGCCCCCATCCATTAAACCTGGCTGTCCCGGCGGCTGATTTGATTACGCTCCTATGTCGTATAGATCAAAACGCAGTTCTCAATTCTTTGAAATCGCTGCAGCTGTCTAGTAGTGCGGCTGGTTATTTCAGATCTTTGGATGTATGGAATGGAAAACCTTGGTGGCGAAAATCCACCGTAAACAGAAGCATCATCTGCTCCGTGTCCAGGATTAGAACGACACACTGCAAAGTTAATGAATATTTTTTTAAATTTCACATGGCTGATACGAGCGGTTGCGAGTGCGGTCAGGCCCCGCAGAGCATTGATCATCTGTTTTGGAACTGTCCTCGAAACTCAGTACCAAGAGCAGTTCTACTTGAAGATTTACGGGGGCTTGGTGTTTATCCGCCTTATTCGACTCAGGCATTAATCAGATCAGGTCCCACACACCTGAAGTATATTATGCGTTTTCTCTCCAACATAACATCTCTACCTTGATGCATAATTTAACTACGTAATGTCTTTTGAATTCAGGCTTGTTTCCGTCTAATTGTTTCCTAATCCATGTGTTGTTTTGTCTTCCCTTTGCACATCGTGCATTTTCCTTTAACAGGGATCCGTCTTGGTGCCCTTACCTGCCCGCTGGTCGCTCGTGCGCATAGGGGAGGAGCAGGCCACTTAGCTCAGCCTCCAAGCACTATGTGATGCACCGTCCTCACCGAGTCGGGGCGGGTGAACAGCTGGCGACATCTACATTTGAAAGCTAAAGTAGCATTGAAGAAGAGAGTGGCACAGGTCCCCATCGTGGGACGAGCCAAACCAGGCAAAAAAAAAAAAAAAATTCGTTGGTCGTGCAGAGGCGACGCCTCGTGGTCGACGAGGAAAAGACGCCGGCGTTTTTGCTTGTTTAGCGTATACTGGGTAGCCGAAAGCAAATTCTCGGCCGCATTGAACCCATTGAACCGCTCGCGTACGGGCATAGCTCGGAGTGGTGTGTGTGTGTGTGCATGTACAGGAAGGCTGGCTAGGATGTATTGTATCAGACGGGAGGATTTTCGACGCCGCCGTGAATATCTCGTTTCGACAAGCGTTCTTGGCTTGCCGCGCAACGATGATCGAGCGTTGATGTATTTCCCTTTACAGTGTCCCCGTACATCGATGTTTTTGCATTTATTTCTAACTCATTTTGGTTATAATTATATCGCATATTCTGTGAAATTTATGTTTTTGAACTAAATTGTTTATCATATTATCGAAAAAATAAATCTCCATTGATGGCGTATATTTATGTAAAATTTCCGAGAAAAACGATTATTGCAAATATTATTTTGGATTGAACACAAACCTTTGAAAATTGAGTTTGACCGGTGGAAAGCTTATAAATAATCGAGTCCATTGATATTTTCATATTAGGTATAACTCACAGCACTCCTGCCTTCTCAAGAGAACACAATTCACACACGTTTGCACAATCTTTATGATAACTCAAGAACCAGCTAAGATTTTCCGTGGTTCTTGGGCTCAAATTAAAGATAAAAATGTAGAAGTGAGGCGTGAGAAATTTTAAATAAGAAAAAATTAACTTTCTCTATAAGTGAAAATCAAGATAGAAAATTTGGGAATAATCCTTAATGATGGAAATATATTCTTTTTAATATTAATAAATTCAAACATCTGTTATAATAAAATATCCTTTACCGTTTGAAAAGCCCGCCCAGGCTTAAGAATGAGTGAGAGCGAGGGCGCTACGCGCGGATGTGTGAGGATGCGTGGGGATTCGGGAACAAGACGCGGTCGTAGCCGGTGTGTTCGAGGAGAGAGAGTTTTTCGCTAGGTCGTAGCCTGCGAGCTCAGTTCTGTCGACTAATGTACCGTTTCGCTGTTCGCGAGAAGTACGAGTGTGATTTACTTATTATCCTTAAATAAAGTTCATTTGTTATCATTATTCAACCACGGCGTACATTGCTGATTACCACCGCACTCTTCCATAGCCGCTCTCCCGCCAAGCCATGCGACATCCGACAATAAATTAGGGCAAAAAAGGGATTGAATATAACATTTCAGAAGTGGGATGAACAGAGTGTTGAGCAGAGTGGTGTACGTAGGGTAAATCGTGAAGCTGATGGTAAATGCGATGCTAGGAAGTGGACAAAGCTTTACGGCTGCGATTGAACGAAACGACGCGGTAGCATAAGTGCGCAGTTGCCGCAAGAGTAATAAAAGCGTTCGCCGCAAGTGGCGCTGACGAAAAAAAAATGGCGTTCTTCGTAGAAAAAGACGACGCTTTTGCGTGTAAAACGAAGCTGTTGACAGACGATGAAGTTAGGGATCGTGAACAACGGCGCGACGATGAAGAATATCGCGATGGACAGAAAATCGATGAGACAAAGAACGTGAACCTGAGTTCGGGAACCATACCAAAAAAATTTGACACCCCGGCAGTGCAGACACGTTCGCAAACAAGGTTAAAAAAACAAATCGGGGACGATTTGCAGAACAACAACAACGCTGATGGTACGCCATTTGTGGAATCGAAAGTGCGAGACAGAACAGAAGATAAATTCCGAGCGGATGGAACAGCTGGGAAAAACGTCAACAATGATAATCGTAACACAGGTGCGTACCAAGTAAATTTCGACGCAACTACAATGACGTCGATTTTCCAGGAACTGGTCAATATGAATAACGAGCTGCGTGCGCGATCGCAACAGTCAGTGATTGCTACGACCAGAGATTTCCACGTAATGCCGGATTTGACGAAGAGTGTGGGAACATTCGATGGCGAATCAGGTTCAGGAGAAGCTGCCCGTTGGTTAGAACAGCTCCAGGTGACAGCCACAATTAACGGATGGCCGGACGTCTTCACGCTGGAGACGGCGTGCAGTCATCTTACGAAAGCCGCAAGAAGTTGGCTACAAATGAAACGGCCGACTCTCATCAGCTGGGAAGTCCTTCAAAGAGCGTTCAAAAGTACATTTGTACGAGAGCCCATTCGGGGAGAACTGTGGGATCGAATGCGAAAAAGGAAGCAGAAGCAGGACGAGAGTATGGAATCGTATGTATTGGATAAAATACGTTTGTGTAAACTATTACAGCTACCAATTACAGATATCAAAGAAGAAGTCTCGAGGGAATTTCTCTCAAAAGAGTTGGGACGACACGTGTACGCACGCGATTATGTCGACGAGGACGATTTGTTTAATCACGTGTGCTCCTTTGCTCGTCTTGAAAAAGTGTTCGGAAGTTCGAAGGATCGAGTACCGAGCAAACGTCCTGAAAATAAGCGGGAATATACAGATAAATCGACTAAGCCAGAGTATAGCGACGACAAGCAATACAGTAAGACAGAGAAGTCAACGATCAAGTGCTACAATTGCAACGAATTGGGACATTATGCACGTAAGTGTACTCAGCCCAAAAAGGAGCGTCATTGCAAGAGATGTGGCGAAAAAGGTCACTCAACTAACGACTGCGAAAGGCCGCGAAGCATGAGGGAAGACAACGTGAACGCAGTAGAAGCAGACGCCGTGCAAAGGGCGAATAAATACATCAAACAAATCAAGGTCGACGGCAGAGAAATTGCAGCGATGATCGACCCAGGATGTTCGACGTGCACGATTAAGGCTTCGTGCGTGCTGCGTGAAGATTTTCCGATTCTTCGTGTACCG
Source organism: Sussaba pulchella (assembly GCA_963971145.1). Lineage (NCBI taxonomy): Eukaryota > Metazoa > Arthropoda > Insecta > Hymenoptera > Ichneumonidae > Sussaba > Sussaba pulchella. The sequence goes on from OZ020169.1 coordinate 1,062,350, forward strand.
GGAAAACTAAAAGGCTTCGGACGGGAGGGAAACGTCGTCGAAACTCATGCAGCTATCGACGCATCGATCACGGTAGACGACGTCACACTCGAAAAAGTGCGATTGATGGTGGTTCCGGATGATGTCCAGCCGTATGACGTGTTTGTAGGGCGTTCTTACACCGAAGATCCGAGGTTATCGTATTACAGACATGGAGATCAATTGACTTTCACGTACGCCGACGTATTGGCTTTCCGCATCAGCTCTCAAGGAAAAAACGACATTCCTGTTCCAGTGACGGTCGTAAACGAATGTGAATTGCCACCGGAAACGATCAACTTCGTGGAAACTGAAGTGGGGAAGCAGACAATATGTCTGCCGCTGCTGAACATGAACATCGATGAATCACGAGTCATCAAGACGACCGAGATCATCGACCGAATCTACGAGATGACCGAGGAAGCATCTTTGCTAACGCCGAGAAGAGAGAAAATAACTCCAGACGAATTGAACGTCGACGAAACAACGACCGAGGAACAACGCCGAGAACTCGACATATTGGTAAACGAGTACCGAGTTTGTTTCGCAAAAGGTATTAACGAGTTAGGTAAGACCGATCTTCTCGAAATGGACATTAAGGAAAATCCAGGGAGTGTCCCTGTGTGTAGCAAACCGTATCGAGCAGCACCGTTAGAACGCGAACAGATTAAAACAATCGTTGCGGATTGGAAAGATCAGGGAATCGTACGCGAGACGAACTCGCCGTACGCGAGTCCAGTTCTCATCGTTAAAAAGAAAAACGGGGAACCGCGTTTAGTAATCGATTATAGAAAATTAAATAAACAGACGGCGCGGATAAGCTACCCTCTACCCAATTTTGACGAATGTGCCGAGATTCTGTATCGTGCTAAAATATTTTCAGTTTTGGATCTAGCAAATGGATATCTACAGATGCCGCTGAAAAAAGAGGCGCGAAATAAAACAGCTTTTATCACGCAGGACGAAACCGGAGAGTTTACACGTGCGACATTCGGTCTGATGAATGCCCCATTTTATTTTTCTAAACTCATGCAAACCGTCTTAGGGCCATTGCGGAACCGAATATTGTTGTTCTACTTAGATGACATTTTCATTTTCGCTTCAGACTGGGACGAGTTGATGGTTAGGCTGCGGCAGACGTTCGATGCGCTAAAGGTAGCCGGTTTAACGTTGAACCTGAAAAAGTGTCAATTCGGAATGCGAAAGGTAGAATACTTGGGTTTTCAAATCAGCGCAAAGGGTATAGAGCCAGGGCCACGGAAAGTAGCCGCGATCGAGTTATATCCGCGACCCACTAACGCACATGAAGTCCGACGATTTATGGGGTTGGCTGGATTTTTTAGAAGGTTTGTACCCAAATTCGGGGAATTGGCAGCGCCGCTGACGCGGTTAACAAAAAAGGGAGAGACGTATCAGTGGGGCGAGGACCAACAAAAAGCCTTCGACGCGATTAAACGGGTTTTGACGACGGATCCGATATTACGCGCTTACAATCCAAAAGCTCCGCGAACCGAATTACATACGGATGCGAGCGCAGATGGTATTGCGGGAATACTACTGCAAGCGGACCCCGAAACAAACGATAGTGATTTACACCCTGTGTATGCGGTTAGTAGGCGAACGACGGATGTCGAGCGACACTACCCGTCGGGTAAGCTCGAGCTAATGGCGATAATCTGGTCGATTCAGAAATTACGGGTTTTTCTAATCGGGATTAGATTCATGGTAGTGACGGATTGCCAGGCGTTGGTATACTTAAACGCGAATAAAACCAGTAATCCGCAGGTAGTACGTTGGTACACTGCACTCGCCGAGTACCAGTTCGAAATTAAACACCGCAAAGGTGAATTGATGAGACATGTTGACGCTCTATCACGAGCACCGATCGACGATACGAATGTCGAAAACGTGGAAGCGGAAATGATTTTTAGCATTGTCACGAGAGAAGAAGAAATTTTATTGTATCAGCGCTCAGATGACAATATAAAACGTAAGATTGAGTTGCTGGAAAAGCCGATTAGCGCGCGGACAAAACGCGAAAACGCGGAGATTCACGATTTCGAACTACAACACGGGTTGCTGTATAAGATAGACCGAAAAGACGGAGCGCAGCGATCTTTGTATGTCGTGCCCCCGCATATGCGGAAGGCAATAGTCATTAAGAACCACGATCTCTGTAGTCACGGTGGAATCGAGCGTACAGAAGCGCGAATACGACGTCGCTACTATTTCCCGGCGATGACTCAGTACATACGAAACCACATTGCGAGATGCCTCGAGTGCATCCTAGCTAAAAAACGCGCAGGCAAGCAGGTCGGTGAACTTCATCCGATCGAACCGGGTAAACGACCATTCGAAATAGTGCATACGGACCATCTCGGTCCTTTCGTAACGTCGAAACACGGTAATAAGTACATCCTAGGGATAATCGATAATCTAACGAAATATGCACAATTAGAGGGAGTGAAAAATACGACCGCGAGGGCCACCGTAACAAAGTTTGAAACGTTCGTGGCGCGATTCGGAGCCCCTAAGCGAATAATATCAGATAGAGGAACTTGCTTTACCTCAACCGACTTTCAGAAGTTCTGTGACAAGTACGGAATCAAACTGACGCTCAACTCAAGTCGACATCCTCAGGCAAATGGCCTTGTGGAGCGACTTAATCAAACTATAATACCAGCACTTATGACGAATGTGCAGGACGCGGACGGACGTGACTGGGACCGGCGACTGAAGGACGTCGAGCGCGACCTAAACACCTCTGTCAATAAAACTAGCGGCAAAACACCCTTTGAAGCACTCTATGGGTACCAACCCAGCTATAACGAAGGGTTACAACGCGAATTAGTGAGCGAAGAAACCTACGAACCGCCCGTCGGGGTACGCGAAAAAATGCGAGCGAAAATAGGAGAGGCGCAGACGAGATACAAAACGCGTTACGATAAGAGTCGATTTCGCAACGTAAAATATAACGTGGGTGATATAGTGTACGCACAAAGTAACCCAATCGCGACAGGTGAGTCTGCGAAATTACAGCGTAGATATAAGGGACCAATGGTGGTCGTGGACGTTCTTCCAAGCGATACCTACGTAGTCAATCGACTGACAGGTACACGAAAGACCCGGCAACGTACAACCGCACACGTTAGCCAATTAAAGGTATGGAGAAAAGAGTCGCATGACAGCGATATCGATGTTAGCGATGAGGATAGTGCTACAGAAATTAGCGACGAGGATGCGAAAAGGACGAATATAAAAGACGAGAAAGCGAGGGGCGAAGGGAGCCAAGGCTCAAACGCGCTTCTGAGTACTCCAGTAGATGCCGAAAACAAGGTGAAGCGAGTACGAAAAATACCGAGTCACCTGAAGGACTATGTGCCTTAGTTTAAAAAAAAAAAAAAAAAAAAAAGAGACCGGATGTAATAGGTTTTATGTTATCCGTGCGTATAACCGACCTGATTTCAGTCGAGTATCCACGCATCGTAAGTGGCGGGTTTCACACTGTAGTGTGTAACCTTCACACCTCTGACGTTCCGTGCAGAATCCAACGATTGCACTCATAACTCGATATTCATTTTACACGGCACACTTTTTTGTTTATTTATTTATTCATTTATTTGGTTTTTTCGTTATCTTTTTATATAGTTTTGTTTTACTTTTTATTCATCTGTCACGGACATAATATTTTTCGTCAGTTTTGTGTAGTGTCGATCATTAATATATATATCAATAAATATAAGTGTGCTTTCATTTTCATTTATTTATTTACTTATATTGCAATTTTAATTACGTTGTTACTTACAGTGGGGGGGCTCCGCCCCCCCAACCCCCCGTTTTTTCGGGGGGGCTGCGCCCCCCCTACCCCCGCTTCGCCCCACCCCCCACCCGGCCTCTTCGCTACGCACTGATAACATAAAATAGTATACGCAATTCGTGCGGTAAGCAGGCCGTCAAGCACTCGGGCGGCTTAGCCGCCCTCGTGCGTAATCGCCTGCTTACCGCACTTATTGCGTAATATACTATAAGATGCCAGATCAAAGAAAAGAAGGCGAAGCAACAAGTTGTGATACTAGGTTAACATATATTTAAATAACCATGTATCCGTTACACTTGAGAGGCCAAGTGAATAATAAGAAAGGCCGAGTGTTATAATAAAATATCCTTTACCGTTTGAAAAGCCCGCCCAGGCTTAAGAATGAGTGAGAGCGAGGGCGCTACGCGCGGATGTGTGAGGATGCGTGGGGATTCGGGAACAAGACGCGGTCGTAGCCGGTGTGTTCGAGGAGAGAGAGTTTTTCGCTAGGTCGTAGCCTGCGAGCTCAGTTCTGTCGACTAATGTACCGTTTCGCTGTTCGCGAGAAGTACGAGTGTGATTTACTTATTATCCTTAAATAAAGTTCATTTGTTATCATTATTCAACCACGGCGTACATTGCTGATTACCACCGCACTCTTCCATAGCCGCTCTCCCGCCAAGCCGTGCGACATCCGACAATAAATTAGGGCAAAAAAGGGATTGAATATAACACATCCATAAGCTTTCCAATAGTGCTTGCAGAAAGTTCTTAGCGTTTTTCATCTCAAAGTTGTCGACGTTCAAAAACCAGTGATTTTTACGAGCACGTTTGTGGCCTGATAATGTTCTCCGGTAGTGTATAAAATAAAAAATTACTGTTTTAATATTCTGTTTTAATTTTCATGTCATGATCAAAAGTTTATTTTCAAAATACATAAAAAATCAGTCGTTATTAATAAATAAATGAATTTGAATTATGATTTCAAACTTCACATCCTTTATATATTTCTACTAGCCGAAACAAAATGTCCACGGCCTCGCAGAAAATGTTTTTTTTCTGAAATCGGCTCTTAGTCAGTTTCGATGCTTCTTCGGCAATCGAACGTTAATCTCGTAAAATTAAAGTCCTCTAAAAGAAAGAAAAATAAATAATGAAATTAAATGAAAAATTCACAGTTACGCCTCACTATTGAGATAGAGAGCTGAAATTTGGAGGATCTTCTTCTTATGAGGTCAACTTCAGATTTTTCAAGTGGAATACATTTTTTTTAAATACAAATAAATTATATAATAATTTTAAAAAAAGTTGACAGGTACGCCTTAATATTAAGATAAAGCAACCGACACCAATAGGTGTGCGGTCGGAGTGCGACTCCGGCGGTCCCACGAGTTAAGCAGCAAATTTGCCGGCCAGTACTTGGATGGGTGACCGCCTAGTCGTTCACCGGCTAGCTGGCGCATCAATTGTGGAGCGGGAGACCAGTGCCTTTGGGGCCCCGGTGGTGCATTCGAGGTGGAGTACTATCTGCTCCTACATGCATCACCGAAGAACCATAGAAACATAGGGTCGACTGTACCGGCACGGGTTTTCTGCAGTTTCCCCGTGTCCACGGCAAATGCGGTACAGCGGTACGTCAAGTCGTCTGCAGACGCACGGGAGATAGCGGAGAACACGTAAAAGGGGGAAAGTCGGAGAATACATTGTAAAAACCTAAATAAAGGTGTGCAAGTAAAACTCTCACTACTATTAAGATAAAGCGCTAAAATTTGAAAGATCTTGATTCTTTGAGGTCACTACTGAATTTTGCAACTAGGAAAGATTTTTAAAAAAAGTTAACAAAAAAGGGAAAAAAGAAAATTCACGGACACGGTTCATCACCATATCATGATGGAGAGCTAAAATTTGAAAAACGAGTTCTCTTTGAGCTCAACTTTATATCGTTCAAATAGGAAAAAAAAATTTCAAACGTCGATAAAAAAATATTGAACACTTTTCAGGCGTCCCTTAGTGTTAAGATAGAAAGCTCAAATTTAGAGGTCCAGTCAATCGGGTCTTTCTGGAGGTTTCCGCAGCTGAGGCCAGTTCGGTCAACATTTTTGCCCCCGAATTTTTTACATCAATATATGTCGAAAATGAAGAGAACCGTATTTCAGCGTTTTTTATTTTGAGCCCCTGCTTTTGAGTACAGTCAAACGAATTTTTTGGACTATCGACCATGCTCCGTCATTCAAATCGATTTACCTCAGCAACGGTTAGTGATGACTTAAAGAACCACGGGTGTTCTTGAACGCTCTATACAATGAAAACATTTACGATTATGTTGCACAAATTCAACAATTACTCATAAGCAATTTAAAATTGAAAGTGAAATAGAACAAAAAATGTACCCTTAATGTAAAAAAAAATTTTTTTTCAATTAAACGGAATAGAAAACTTCAGCCACCTTGAACTATTTGGGCCGACGCTTCGTTCGGAAGCTATAGCTTTTTTTGTCATAAAAAACCCGTAAATATACGTATGCTATTTGTAAGAAATTGCATGAAAGAAACGTATTCTTAATTATTGAAATTTATTTTTTTCCCAATACCTTGGACGAAAACAAAAATTTTGAAACCCTGCCGAACTTGGGCTGAGACTTCGTTCGAAGGTTATAGCTTTTTTTGTTATAAAAAACCCGTAAATATACATGTTTTAGTAGTCAAAGATTACATGAAAAAAAAAAAAATATCCTCAATTATTGAAATTTATTTTTCTTCAAATTCTTTGAACGAAAACGAAAATTTTGACAACCAGCCGGACTTGTGCCGACGCTCCGTTCTAAAGTTATAGGTTTTTTCTTGACAACCGGGTAAATATTTACGGGTTATTTATGTCGAGTAAAAGCTATAACTTCCGAACGAAGCGTCGGCCCAAAAAGTTCAAGGTGGCTAAATTTTCATTCCCGTTTAAGAAATTGAAAAAAAAAGTTTTTAAAAAGTAAGTAAATTTTTTCTTCTATTTAACTACATATATATGAGCAAGTCCACCAATTCAAGTACCGGTTTTGGCCGTCGACAGCAGCGATCTTTTTGTAACTTTGAGAAACGGAAGCCCCCATTGAGAAAAGAACTCTGAGTTTTTCTTGGATTTTTCCCTTCGTTATTGTCGCTGTAATTATATGGGTAATTCTGTGAGTTTTTTATGTTTTTCTTGTTTTTATTAGTTTCTGGATGTGTTTTGATAGAAAAAAAAATTAGACTCGACCGCCTTTTTTTTGTAAAAAAAGCTCAGCTTTTCGAAAAAAAATACGAAAACATTTTTGGGACTCGAAAAATGACTTAAAATCGCATTTGAAATATCAAAGTCAATTTGCCGCAAAAGTATATTTAAAACAAAATGTTCAAGTATTTTTCTCTAAAAGCTGAAAATTTTTTACGTAATATATGTAAAAAACAAGCTGGGACCTCTTTAATAATTCGTTAAATCACCAAATGTATGACAAAACATCTAAAACCTCAATTTATATTTTCTCATTTTGAAATGATTCACAATACTGAGATCATGAAACCAAAATGATTTGATTAGTTGATAAGTTTCTGCAGGTAATGACGTCGTTTTATTTTATTTTATCGTATTTTGAAGTGGCAACATTCTCAATTTTGTAAATAAAAAATTGATCATAAAGGTTAAAAAAAATTGTTAAGAATATTCTTCTAACGTTACGTTATTGAGGTGTCATTATAGAAATAAATGTATATCAACTGTATCGTCAAAGAAATTATCAATAATATCCTTTTTCAATATCGAACTAATCTTACCTCACCCTTAAGTTGTAGATGGTACGCACTTGCGAAAGTAACAGCGTCACCACATGACTCTAAGTTTCATCTTTGATCATATGGTTTTCATGTATTTACGGTGAACACGGTCTTGCGTCACTGTGCAATTGTAGTAGAAACATCAATACAATTCATTTGAAAATAAAAAAATATAAATTGAGGTTTTAGTTGGTTTGTCATACATTTGGTGATTCAACGATTTATAACGGAGGTCCCAATTTTATTTTTGCATGTATTACGTGAAATTTTCTCAGCTATTCGAGAGAAATACTTTCAAAAATTTTTAAAAATATAATTTTGCTATAAATCGACTTTTATATTTCAAATGCGATTTTGAGTAACTTCTCAACTCTCAAAAGTTTTTTTGGTAATTATGCAGAAAGTGGACGCCACCTGGATTTCCCTGGAATGAAGATATGTTATAGAGGGCACTTTTCTGAGTAATTTTGCGAACCTTACTTAGATGCACGCACAATGCGCGTCGCGCGCTGTGAATTCCTCGCCACCTGACGCGCGACTCAACAGAAAAATCCTCATAACTTTTTCAAAAATGTAAGTTCCGCACTTTTTCCAACGGAAAAATATTGTGATGAGGTAAATCAATAATGAATAGCCAACTCGGCTACGGAGCGCGGTTATAACGAAAGGAAGGCACGGTTGACACTTTAAGCGTTTATTTTACCACCGGAGACACACGTTACAAACTTACGCGTATGACTCCTGAAAATAGACTGACTGTAGATGCTCAAAGAGCAGGCTTTATAGGGATGTTCGGTCGGAAAGTTGGGGCAGTGGGAGGACAGCTGCAAGATATTCGGGAAATCGTCGTGAAGGTGAAAGCGGGAGAGTTCTAGGAAACAGAGAGGTAATGGAATTCGGAGACCTGCCATAGATGGGTGTACAAGGGTAGGTAGTTGTGAGCGAGCGGCGAAGAGATGATGATGGTCGGAAAATGGGAAATACGGGAAAAAGGCGAAGGTCTGTTGATTTATGTGGCAGCTGCATCTTGGGAGAGAGGAAGGAATGCGAAGAGTCGTAAATGAGTAGGTAGGACAACGGACTTGGATAAGGGTGTAGGCAGTGTCCAGCAGGCTTATTTGAGAAAATTCATATAATACAAAAATAAATGAATTTTCTATGTAGCTCGGACTATGATCTGGCGTCGTGTGTTCACAAAGTGTTTTTACATAATTAATATCGGAAATAAGGTTTCAGTTTATTTATATGAATGATTTTCTTTCTGTTTCTGAGTAAAATTTCGTAGTTGACGTCAGAAGTTCGATTAGTAATAACTGCTGGTCCTTCCCACTTTGGGGCGAGTGGCGATTTATCCCGTTCTTGAGCGACGAGTACTTCGTCACCTATTTCGAAGACCGGGGCGGGGCGGCGTATACCTGCGTCTTGTACCGCCTTGTATCTTTCCTTTGCTGCTATTAGGTGGTCACGACCCTTCCTGAGGATCCGATGGTGGTCCGTCCGGAGACCCTCGAAATATTGGTCGATGGTGACGTTGGTGCGATGGAGCGGCAGATTATTCGGCACGTTTGGCTTGCGTCCGAATTGCATCTCGAACGGCGTGAAGTTTGTCCCCTCGTGTTTAGCCGTGTTATAGGCCATGGACACGAATTTTAGTTTTCTATCCCAGTCCTCGCGATGGTCATGGATAAGAGATTTGATTTGTTCTTTAATGGGACCATGAGCTCGTTCCAGGCTCCCATTGCTTTGAGGATGGAACGATGTGGTGGTCATATGGGATATTTTGAAGAGTCTTTCAAAATGTTTGAACGTTTGGCTGATGAAATTGCGGCCTCCGTCCGTGAGAATCTTTTTTGGTGCCCCGTGAATGTAGATGTAGTGTTCCACGAGAGCATTCACGGTAGACTGGGCATCTTGTGTCTTCAGAGGAATGAGAGTGATATATTTTGTTAACTGATCTTGTACAGACAAAATATATTTGTTCCCCTTAATCGATTCTGGTATAGGACCCACAAGATCCAAAGCAATTTTATCGTTGGGCCTTTCCGGCGTGTCGGTAATGACGGCTTCTGCCTGAGGCCGTATGCGCACCAGCTTGATTCTTTGGCACGTGTCACATTTACGAATGTAGTCCTCGATGTCCCTCTGCATGTTAGGCCAGGTAGCAACGGCCTTTATTCGTTCGAGGGTCTTTGCTATGCCAAAGTGTCCGGTGGCCCTCGTACCATGGTGTTGTTTTATGACCTGCAGTCTTTCCTCTTCGGTCCCCGGTTCGCTGGGCTCTGCGTCGTAGAGGTAGAGTGCAGGTCGATGATTTTTTTTTGACCAGATGAAGTTAATCATCTGCTTTATTCTTGACTTCGTTGCCGGGTGGATCGTAAGGTGGTTGCAACCCAGGCACAGTTTAATGGGTTCATTTACTTCCGTTAACTTCCCCGCTAGTTGATTAAACCACTGTATCTCGTCCTCAGAAAAATCGATGTACACGTCTTGCTCATTCTGTGAAGGAGAGTCCACGATGTTCAGAGATTTTATATTTTTCGGAGGCGCCCGTTCCATTATTTCCAGTACGCATGGGTTTTTGTCGACTAGCTCAAACTCAATGTAAAAGGGTACGTCCACCGGCTCGGGGTTTGCTTCTTCGTTGTCCTCGTCTTCGTCTTCTCCATTCGATGGGCCCGTTTGCAGCTCAGCTTGTCTGCGGGTCGTTACAGCGTGAATGCGGGATAGCGCATCCGCATTAGTGTTGAGTGAACCTTTCTTGTAAATGGGCTCGTACTCGTATTCTTCTAGTTTCATTCTAAGTCGCATGAGACGGCTGTTGGTTGGAGGATCCGTTGCTTTCAAAATCCAAATAAGCGGTTTATGGTCGGTGACAATTTTAAACTGTTTTCCGTACAAATATTGACGGAAATGTTTTGTTGCCCATGCTATTGCTAGCATTTCTCTTTCAGTGGTCGAGTACCGTTGCTCCGCTTTATTAAGGGTGCGTGACGCATAGGCAACCGGTCGGTCCTTGCCGATCGGTCCCTGCGATAGCACTGCACCAACAGCATGATTACTGGCATCAGTAGTCACCACAAATTCCTTCGTAAAGTCCGGGTACTGTAACACCGGAGCGGTAGTTAAGGCGGTGCGTAGCATCTGAAACGACTGTTCTTGTTTTTCTGCCCAAGTCCAGGTACTTTCCTTCTTTAATAACTCCGTTAGTGGCTTGGCAGTTTTACTGAAATCTTTTATAAATTTGCGATAGTATCCCGCGAGCCCGAGAAATTGCTTTACTTGTTTGGGATCGCGCGGAGTTGGAAAACTTTTAACAGCATTTATTTTATTCGGATTCGGTTTCACTCCGTCCTGGGAAATAACGTGACCCAAAAATTCTAATTCCGGGCGAAGAAATTCACACTTATCCGGCTGAAGTTTTAAATCAGACTCGCGCAGTCGTTTGAACACATCCACTAACTTTTTATTATGATCCTCGAGAGAGTTACCGTAGATGATAATGTCATCTAAATACACGAAACACGTATTACCAATGAGGCCGCGGAGAGCGTTATTCATCATCCGTTGAAACGTTGGTGGGGCATTCTTTAATCCAAAGGGCATCCTATTGTAATGGTAGTGTCCGGATGGCGTGGAGAATGCTGTTTTGTGTTTATCTCGCTCGTCCATTGGTATCTGGTGAAATCCGGATGCCAAGTCAAATGCTGAGAAGTATTTCGCTCGGCCTAGTTGATCCAGAATTTCGTCGATACACGGAAGAGGGTACGCGTCGTGGGCGGTCTTCTCATTTAGTTTTCTAAAGTCGATGACGATCCTCCACTTCTTTTTTCCGGATGCATCGGGTTTCTTCGGGACTACCCACAGCGGGGCGTTGTATGGCGAGTCGCTTGGTTCAACGAGTTTTTGCTGTAGCATTTCGTTGACCTGCCGGTCGATCTCCTCCTTATGCACTGGAGGGTACCGGTATTGCTTGACGTTTATTGGCACGTCGTCGTTCGTAATAATGCGGTGTTTCACTGTCCTTGTACCTGGCAAGGGGTCGCCAGGTAGCGCGAAGACGTCAGGATAGGATGAGATTATGTCCCATACCTGTTCCGCCTGTTCTGGAGGCGCGTGCTCCAACCGCACGTTTTCCTTAAGTTTTTGAATTCTTTCTGCGGAATTCTGCTCGCTAACATGATAAATCTTTGCTGCGTCTGCCAGTGCGTCTTGGCGCTCCTCCGACAGTGAAGGGATGAGTTTCCTTAGTGGGATCCCACGCAAAAGGTTTATCGTTACCCGTTTTGGGTCTTCCGAGTCGTTTATGACGGGCACTCGGGCTTCATAGTCTCGTGCTTCGTACACACAGGGCACTATGGGTTCATTACCTTCTTCGGCCGTGACGGCTGATCCGTTGGAAACATTCGTCGGCACTTTTATCCAATAAATTGCTCTTGGTGGAATTGTAAACGTGAAGGGCTCAAAATGAAAACGTTTTCCATTCAATTCTAAATAATTTTCTTTTCCGATACCGATGTTGGTTTGGTATTCCTCCATAAAAGGGATGCCGATCAGCCCATCTTCTTCGAGTGGAAAATCATCGGGGACGACGTGGAAAATGTGCTTCACACCGTCGAATGTTTGTTCCGTGATAACCAACGATCTATGTAGGTCGTTGCCCATCTTAAAGTCGGTGTTGATTCCTTTGTTGACGCGCGATTTCCCACCGAGAATACCTCTTTTGATGAGACTGATTGCTGCTCCGGTATCTAATAGAAATCTTCCGTCTCTTCGAGTGTGGTCCATCGGCAGTCGGACGACTCGTTTGGTGGATCCGATTGCGTTGACCTGCGGGACATATTCTCGTCCCTTTCCAACGCTCTCGTTCCCTTTTGCACGTGGTGGACGCGTGGGGGAAAAGGGGGGCGAGGTACCTGCTGGCGCTCGTGAAAACCCGTCGGATGCATTGAGTTGTCCGGTACCCTCTGCGTATTGAACATCTTTTTGCGGCACACAGCTTCCAGATGTCCCAGATTTTTGCAGTAATTGCACTTTATTGAGGCTCGTTGACTTGATGCTGGATTAGGTGGCTTGCTGTTTGTACTTACAGGTCGATGGTGCGTGTCGGCGTTACGGTCGGCGAGGTTTAGGTTGCGCGTCATCAGTTCCCTCGTGCGGTCGTAGGCTTCCACAGCCTGAGCCCTTGCAATTGCCGCACGGATATTTTCGGGTCTTTGTGCCCGCACCTCCATCGAAATCTCCTTTCGAAGTCCCAACAGGTATTGTTCGAGACCTTGTTCCCTTTGAAATTTCAGAATTGATCGTCTTTCCGTCTCGTCCGTCATGGAATTGGAAACGACGGACAGCACCTTGTTTTGTATTTCTAAGTACCGGTTAGTAAATTTTGAAACACTTTCATGCTTTCCTTGGAAAGTATGCGATCTCTCGTCCAGAAAAACATTGATCGGCTGCAAATTGCCGTACAATATCCGGAGAGCTTCGTACAGTTGCTCGTAGGTGTCCGTATTGAATTCATTCACCTCGCGTTCCGCGTCGCCAATGATCTTTTTAGCGATTATTAAACGACGGAAATAATCCTGTCGCACAACTAGGTTACGCACACTTTCAACCGAACTTATGAATACCTCGACACCGCCACTACGTCCGTCAAATGTTTTAATTAAATCGATGGCTTCTTTAGGCTCGAGAGAGTCGAAACCGTTTTCTAACGTTACACTCGCGCGTTCTGATCGTTGATCGTCCTCCGGGGGAACACTGCTGTTTTCATCAGGTTTTTTATTCACGGTATTTTTTATCAATTGATTTAAGCTTGATAGAGACATGTTTTCAGTGGTTGAACTCGCGAACAGCGTCGTATCGCGATATTGCGTAAAGGGGTTTCCGCTTACCGGTTTGTTCCGTGGCTCCAGTGTTAGGCTTTCGTGTAGCCCTCGTATCGTTATGCTCCTAGCCACGTAGAATTGACTTACCCCACACTTAGCACCAAAAATGTGATGAGGTAAATCAATAATGAATAGCCAACTCGGCTACGGAGCGCGGTTATAACGAAAGGAAGGCACGGTTGACACTTTAAGCGTTTATTTTACCACCGGAGACACACGTTACAAACTTACGCGTATGACTCCTGAAAATAGACTGACTGTAGATGCTCAAAGAGCAGGCTTTATAGGGATGTTCGGTCGGAAAGTTGGGGCAGTGGGAGGACAGCTGCAAGATATTCGGGAAATCGTCGTGAAGGTGAAAGCGGGAGAGTTCTAGGAAACAGAGAGGTAATGGAATTCGGAGACCTGCCATAGATGGGTGTACAAGGGTAGGTAGTTGTGAGCGAGCGGCGAAGGGATGATGATGGTCGGAAAATGGGAAATACGGGAAAAAGGCGAAGGTCTGTTGATTTATGTGGCAGCTGCATCTTGGGAGAGAGGAAGGAATGCGAAGAGTCGTAAATGAGTAGGTAGGACAACGGACTTGGATAAGGGTGTAGGCAGTGTCCAGCAGGCAGAGGCTTGAGGATCGGTACTGTTAGGATGAACGTAAGCAGAGAAATAGAAGTAGCGATAATTGGAGAATGCGTTACAATATTCTCAATTGAACACAGAATGAATATCTATGAAAAAAAATATGATAATCGGTGGAGAAGTCGTTGAATTTTCTATTTGTTTAACAAAATTGTTTATATTTTAGATAAATTTTTGCATCACGTTTTAAAAGAAAATGTCATTGAATAGAACAGTTTGTTAGAAATATTTCCTAAAAATATTATTTAATTTTATCTAATAGGTCGCGAGAAAAAAATTTCCGTCTAAATTAATACATAAAAATTTGTTTCGAACGCTGTGGCATCGACGGCTATGGCTACTCAACGTCGTATATATAGCTAGCCGGACTGCCGAACAACAACGTCGCCTCGAAATTACGACAGTATCACCTTCGTCTCGCTCGGACAAGGATCTATTTACACTCTAAACCCGCAATTCACGCTTTCATATTATTCAATAAATAGTTATTTTGTGTTTTTGTTAATTCTGATTTGTTATTTGAAAGAAGGAAATCCACTCCGATCCCTTCACAATCATTTACTCTTCCCGCACCGAACATTTTGGTCCTTCGAGCCGGATCGGAGTGATTTCGCGATCAAAAACAAAAAAAAAATCTACTCCAGTTCTCGCAGTGCAATTGAGTGCCGTGTGTTCCGAAATATTGCTAAGCTGCTAGTCTCGTTTATTCGAATATACGACCGCTCTCGTGTCGCGCTGCAAGGATTTCAACTAAACGACGAAAATTCATTGCCCTAAAAACATTAAAATCATTATTAAACATCGGGCCACGTTTCTTTTCTCGACCTCTCGATCGGCACACGCGTTGCCAGTACATAGGTGTGCTGTGTAAGGAGAGTGCTGTGTACGCGTTGTGTGGGTAGTGGTGGCTCAGCGTCGGTGTGCGCGTACCGTGCAAGTACCGGACTCGCTCGATTCGCTCCGTCTCTCTCGCTCTCTCTTGCCCAGTACGAGCTTTCGGTCGCGCTCGCTCCCACTCCCCAGCTGCCCCGAGAGTGTGTGCGCGACTATACTCCCGTATAGCTTACTTACTAGTACAGCTGTGAGGCCTCGCTACAGCTATCCGCGATTCGCTGCTTTCTCGCTTTCTTCGTCGCCAAGAGCCGCGCATCCCCGTCTCGCTCTCCGCCGCGTATCACCCACAAACTCGTCGCCGTCTTATCCATAATTCGGATATACTCGTTCGCTCTCGTAATCTCTCCCCTCGTCGGTAGTCATGCAGGCTCGCCTCGAAAAGCAAGCTGCGCTTGCCGGACAAATCGCGCGTACTACCGACAATCTAAAAAAGCTCGGTCAAGTTAATATTACGCAAGGAGCCGTCGAAGCTCGGATTTCCAATCTCGAATCGAAATGGAAAAAATTCTGTGACGACCACGCAGGAATAGAAGCCGTCGCTACAAGTGATGATCGGCGTATGGGATATTTCACCGACGATTTCTTCTCAGCCACGGAAGAAAATTACCTCGTTCAAAATGGTAAATTACTCGATTATTTGCATAAATTTACGCAAGGTCCACAAGCACGTACGAAAGTCGAAACCGAATCTGTACCTCGTCATTCGCTTCCGAAAATTAGTATTCCGAAATTTTCCGGGAATTTTACCGATTGGCTTAACTTTCGCGATTTGTTTAAGTCCATGGTAATCGATGCTCCGCTTTCGCAAATCGAGAAAATGCACTATTTAAAAACAAGCGTTATGCAAGAAGCCTCGTCGGTAATCGCCTCGATACCCTCAACCGCCGATAATTTTGATCTCGCTTGGCAAACTCCCACATCTCGATACGATAACGTTCGTCTTCTTACCACCGCTCAAATCTCCGGTCTTTACTCGCTCCCATCCGTGACAAGCGAATCGTCATCAGATCTTAAGGTTCTGTACAATGGAACCTGCAATGCAGTCGGTGCACTTAAAGCCTTAGGCCGGCCGATCGACCATTGCGACGATTTTATCGTTTACATGACGATGTTAAAACTCGACAATCAATCTCGTCGCGAATGGGAAGCTTCGGTCGGTTCGAAAAAAGATCCGTCTACGTTCGATGAACTCAAAGAGTTTCTCGAGAATCGTATTTGCTCGTTGGAGGCTCTTGAGAGTGCTGCATTATCTGGCGGAAATCCAGTTCCACTAAAAAACGGATCGTCAAACTTAATTCGCTCTTCAAAAAAGACGACCTCTGGCTCTCAACAGGGAGTTAAGTCGCACGTCGCAACGAATGCATCGTCGCAACAGAAATGCGCTCTTTGCCAGCAAGGACATTTCGTGCTCTTTTGCGAAGGTTTTCGCGCAAAATCACCGGAGGATCGAAAATCTTTCGTGATAACGCGAAAACTTTGCCTTAACTGCCTCGGCCATCATTACGTTCGTGACTGTCGCTCCCAAAAAACATGTCAGACATGCAAAGGGAAGCACCATACTACGTTGCATGAATGCTACGCGTCAAAAATGCCGACCTTGACTGGTCAATCACGAGGAGACGGAGAAACAACGCCGACCACGTCGCAACTCGCGACTCACAACGTTCAAGCCATGAGACCGATACCGACTCGTGTGCTTCTCGCAACGGCGTTGGTTCGTGTCTCCACAACAAACAATGAGAACCGCGACGTACGCGCTCTCATCGACCAGGGATCTGAAGCAACCTTAATTTCCGAATCTCTCGTCCAGCAACTAAATCTTCCGCGATCATCCGCGTCCGTCATCGTGACGGGTATCGGAGCCAAGACTGCTACGACATCGCGCGGAGCTGTCTCTCTTTGCCTCTCGTCTCGCGTAGAAACTGACTTTCAATGTCAAAGTCTCGCACTCGTGCTCCCAAAACTAACAGCTTACAAACCCCCTCAGATTACACTCTCATCACATTGGGGGCACTTAAATGGGATTCCCTTGGCGGACCCAGACCTCAAATCCGTACGTCCAATCGACCTTGTGATTGGTGCGGAAACTTACGCAAATTTAATTCTCGACGGAGTACGAAAAGGCGCTGCGGGTTCCCCAGTCGCTCAAAAAACTCACCTCGGGTGGGTTCTTTCGGGCCCACTCGACTGCCAAGCCGCGAATAGTGCAATCTTGACGAGCTTGCAAATCTCGCTTGATTCATCTCTTTCTCTCACGTTGCAACGCTTTTGGGAGCAAGAAGAAATGAGCTTCGCTCCTCCGACTCTTACCCCAGAGGAAATCGAGTGCGAACAGCATTTTCTCAACACGCACTTTCGGAGAAAAGACGGCAGATACGTCGTACGTTTGCCGCTCCGCAAGCGCATCGAAACTCTCGGCGATTCTCTCTTCGCAGCGACGCAAATGCTCCAGCGGACGGAACGCCGTTTCTCCCGCGACTCCGCGCTTCACGAAGCATACTCTGCGTTCTTGAGAGAGTATCGAGAACTAAATCACATGGAACTCGTTCCAACGCCAAAATACGATTGGAAGACCTGCTTCTATCTCCCGCATCACGGGGTAATGCGTGAGTCAAGCACGACGACGAAACTTCGCGTCGTCTTTAATGGATCGCAAAAAACAACAGCCGGAATCTCGCTCAACGATCATCTTCACGTCGGCCCGAAACTGCTACCGGAACTCGTCGACATTCTCCTTCGTTGGCGATCGCACGAAATCGTTTTTTCCTCGGATATGGAAAAAATGTACCGACAAGTGCTCGTTCATGAAGATGATCGCGACCTTCAACGAATCGTTTGGCGAGAGCATCCATCGTCGTCAATCGAAACGTACCGGCTTCGCACCGTAACTTATGGACTAACGTGCGCTCCTTTTCTCGCAATACGAGTTATTCGTCAGCTTGCTCACGACGAAAAGGCACGGTTCCCGATCGGCGCAGCTGCCTTACGAACGGACGTCTACGTCGACGACGTTCTATCCGGTGCTGACAACGTTTCTGACGCCTTGACGAAGCAAACCGAACTGATTGAGCTTCTCAAGGCGGGCGGTTTCCACCTCAGAAAGTGGACATCAAATTCTCCAGCACTCCTCGAACATCTCGCAAAAACAGCAACAGCGACAACCGCTTCGATCGAATGGCAACCCGAGACCTTCCACATGCTAGGTTTGTCATGGCAATCATGCACTGATAGTTTTGTGTTTCAGCTTAAATCCGTCGATGTTCCGAAATCGATAACGAAACGGACGGTTCTATCTCGGATCGCTCAAATATTCGATCCGCTTGGATGGCTCGCTCCTGTCTCGATCTTGGCAAAAATTTTCATGCAGTCGTTATGGCTGCTTAAACTCGAATGGGATGAAGATCTCCCTGCCGAGCAGGCTCAACGTTGGAATCGCATTTACTCCGACTTTTCCTCGATCTCTAAGATCCGCATCCCGAGGTGGCTCGGAAAGCACACGACAACTACGAATCTCGAGCTGCACGGCTTCGCCGACGCTTCGGAACGTGCATACGCAGCCGTGCTGTACTTGAGAGTCACTCGGGAAGAAAAAACATCAGTCGTTCTCATCAACGCTAAAACGAAAGTCGCCCCCGTCAAGCAGGTGTCGCTCCCCCGGCTCGAGCTTTGCGCTGCAAATCTCGTAGCAAGACTCGCAAAATCAGTTTGCGACACGCTCTCACTCGACTGTCCAGTTCACCTGTGGACGGACTCGACTGTAGCTTTGGCGTGGCTCCGAGAACACCCATCGAAATGGAAAACGTTCGTCGCCAACCGCGTTTCCGACACTCAGCTCGCAGTTCCGACCGCGATCTGGCATCACGTTGACTCTAAAAGCAATCCGGCCGATTGCGCCTCTCGAGGGATTCTCGCCTCAGAGCTTCCACACCACCCGCTATGGTGGAGCGGTCCGTATTGGCTCACGAAAACGTCTCAAAACTGGCCATCTTTCGTAAAGGTCAATCCAACCGTGTTGCCCGACCAACGCGTAACCGCTCTTGCGGTTGCTACCGAAATTGTCGAACCGATCGACCTTTTGACTCGTTACTCCGATTTAACGAAGCTCGTCAGAGTTACATCGTGGTGCTGCCGAATTCTTCCAAAAGAATCTCGTGAACCACGATCTCTGACTCTATCGCCCTCGGAAATCGACGAGTCTCTTCAACGCCTCATTCGCATCGAGCAACAGCGGTACTTCAAAAAAGAAATCCTTGCTCTTAAATCTCGATCATCGCTAACCAAAGGACCGCTGCTCCCCCTAAACGCATTTATCGACGACAAGGGTCTACTCCGCGTAGGCGGGCGGCTCAAAAATGCAATGCTGGATCCCGACGAGAAACATCCGTACATCCTTTCTCAAGAATCTCCACTGACAACGCTTCTCATCAGGCAGTGCCACGAACGAACTCTCCACGGTGGAGTTCAGCTGACTCTCGCCACTTTACGCCGACGCTATTGGCCCATCGGAGGTCACAGCGCAGTAAAAAAGCTAATTCACCGCTGTCTAAAGTGCATTCGATTCCGAGCTTCACCTGCGACTCAGTTAATGGGAAACCTCCCCAGACTTCGTGTAACGAAGGCCAGACCCTTCCTCCACTCAGGGGTGGATTACGCTGGCCCGATTATGATCCGGACAGCCAAAGGAAGAGGACACAAGTCACATAAGGGCTACATATCGGTTTTTATATGCTTTGCGACACGTGCGGTGCACCTCGAAGCCGTGTCTGATTATACTTCTGACGGCTTTCTCGCCGCTTATCGAAGATTCGTATCTCGCAGAGGGAGATGCGCCGTCCTTACGAGCGACTGTGGAACCAACCTCGTCGGTGCAGACGCCGAACTCAGAGCACTCTTTTCGAGTAGCTCCTCCGAATCCGAAAAAATCGCGAGGATTCTTTCAAATGACGGGACTCTGTCAAAATTTAACCCCCCAGCGGCACCACACTTCGGTGGACTCTGGGAAGCAGCCGTGAAGTCCGTCAAACACCATCTTCGGCGAGTCATTGGCGAATGCACGCTCACCTTTGAAGAAATGTCGACGCTACTCGCACAAATCGAAGCTTGTTTGAATTCACGCCCGTTGCAACCCCTCTCAGACGATCCGGACGACTTATCCGCTCTAACTCCAGCGCACTTCTTGATCGGCGAGCCACTTACTTCCATACCGGAGCCATCGCTCGTTGACTTGCCATCGTCACGTCTGTCACGTTGGCAGCTTATCCAGCAAATGCAACACCATTTCTGGAATCGTTGGTCCGCGGAATACTTAGTTCACCTTCAAACGCGAAAGAAATGGCAGAGACCTGAAAAATCGCTCCAGGCTGGAGATCTCGTCCTTCTCAAAAACGAGCTCCTGCCACCATCCAAGTGGCCCCTCGCCCGCATCACCCAACTTCACCCCGGAGAAGACGGAAATACTCGCGTCGCAACGGTCAAAACTGCTACATCTTCATTCACTCGTCCGATCGTCAAACTTTGCCCGTTGCTCTCCAATGACGACGACCAGTGAATCTCACAGAAAGTCAACTCGAACTTCGCTTAAATAATCATTTCGTCCTCCGACGAGGCGGGCGGAATGTTTCGAACGCTGTGGCATCGACGGCTATGGCTACTCAACGTCGTATATATAGCTAGCCGGACTGCCGAACAACAACGTCGCCTCGAAATTACGACAGTATCACCTTCGTCTCGCTCGGACAAGGATCTATTTACACTCTAAACCCGCAATTCACGCTTTCATATTATTCAATAAATAGTTATTTTGTGTTTTTGTTAATTCTCATTTGTTATTTGAAAGAAGGAAATCCACTCCGATCCCTTCACAGTCATTTACTCTTCCCGCACCGAACAAAATTCAAATGTTAATAACTTTTAGAAAAATGGAAATTTCGAAAAAACGAAAAATACGTATTCTTGTATCTCTCAAAAGTATCAGAATATGTTCATTACTTTCATATCCCCGAGTGACGGTTTTTCCAGGGGGCCACTTGTTTTATTTTTGCTCTGCTAACAAAATTATACACGGTACAAATAATATGCTACGCATCCCTACTCTCCCAAAAAGAACCTTACGACATGATTTTTCTTGTGTCGCTAACCACTCGGCTACATTAAAAACCTAATTTTGACAATTGAAACCTGGAGAATGCAATTAATTCTTATTATTTTTAAGTTCCCGACTTTATAGGAAAGTTATTATAATGATCCCGAAAATCAATTTTTTGGGTATCTTCATGTTTCAAGGCCATTGGGATCATTTTAGCCAATTTTGAGCAAAATGTATATATGTGTGTATGTGCGCGCAGGCACGCGGGCGCGCGCGCGTGTGTGTGCATGTGTGTGTCTGTACGCACGTACGTACAGACTGATCGATAATGGAATCGATGTGTTCTGCTCTAACTTAGAGCTGACTCGATTTTTGTCCAATTTGGTATCGTTTTTTAGTTTTCTGAAGAAAACATAATTCAATAATTTCGCTCGCAAATCGAGAAGTTACTTGCGCGGCTCGTAAAGCGACACAAAATAAACATAAATAGCTGTAGGGATTGATAGCCATAGGCATTGCTTACCATGGGCACTAACCATAGGCCTCCCAATTTTTTTATATTGTTTCCTGATAGTTCAAAGTGCAGATTTTGACGTGGGGCGATTAAGTCTGAATTTGCTCCGTCGGATATACTGTGCGAGTTTTCCAAATTTAATAATCTTTAAAATTCAATGAAAAATAATAGACATGGTTATACCACTTTTTACAGAGGAACTTGAGGAGTACTTTCAAAAAAAATGTTCATTCAAATTGAAGATCAGCCGGGGCAGAAGTGGGCGGATTTTTCCAATAAAAAGACTTTTTTGCGCATTTATTCGTATTTGTTTCCGTAAATCGTACTCTACTCGTTCAAGGTATTTATTTTTTTAGTTATCAAAATAATTAAACGTAATATACATTTGCTCCCCGTTTACACAATCTTGTATGTTATGTTCAATTATTACGATTGTATCAAAGACAAATTGCAATCATTCCTGTGTTGCATTGTGCCGTTTTGAGCCGAAAATTAGTTCCATTTCATATTGAACGTATAATTTTTATTCAAGACACGGGGTCAAACCATAATTTAACAATATAAATTCTTGCTACAAACCTTGAACGAATAAAGAACTATTTTCGGAGACGAAGGAAGGGAAATGCCCAAACGAAGTTTTTGACTTGAAAGAAAAATCAAATGTCAGGTAATAAAAATTTAATCGGATTTCTCCAGATGATTGTATGATTAACATTTCGGAAAAAAAAAAATTACCTTCGGGACTTGAACCTACAAATTTTCAGTTCCCACGCAAGCACGCTACCACTGTAGCTATCACGGCAGCTCGAATCGGATGCTATCAATATCTTTTAAATTTATTATTCGTGAACGGTTTTCCCCGGAATAACCCGAATAGTGCAATCTATTATTTTTAATCCCAAGAAAGAAATTTTTTTTAAAAACATTTTTTGCTACATATTATTTCCCTATATGTTATTAAAATCAACCTTTTTTAGGCATTACTTGATCCATTTGACGACATTCAAGTATTTCACCGCACGCATCGATTATGATGGGTCAAACTTAGCCAGTCCGAACGCTGAACCGCGTTTGCCTCTCGATGTCGCGCAGCCCAGCTGTTATTGAAGGCGCTCGAACGGTCGAATCCGTTTCTTTTTTTTTTTTTTTTATAGCCTGATTTGGCTCGTCCCACGTTGGGGACCTGTGCCACTCTCTTCTATCGAATCCGTTTCTGAGTGTGCCACCCGTTGAAGACGCCCCACCACAACTTGAACGACGTTCTCCCCACTCCCTTGAAAATTCCGGACGCCCCACCACGCCACCACTTACTTGACAGTGGTGGGACGTCATGCATTTTCGACGAATGGGAAGTGGT
>OZ020169.1:1085528-1328028 GCA_963971145.1 Sussaba pulchella
CTAATGATAATATCAGAGATGAGTAGGGAGATTGATACAGAGCCGTATATCGGCCATTCCGGCTGCTTCTCATTCGTTGGTCGTGCATAGGCGACGCCTCGTGGTCGACGTGGAAAAGACGCCGTCGTTTTTGCTCGTTTAGCGTATACCGGGTAGCCTAAAGCAAATTCTCGGCCGCATTGAATCGCTTGCGTACAGGCATAGCTCGGAGTGGTGTGTGAGAGTGCACGTACAGGAAGGCTGGCTAGGATGTATTGTAGTAGAGGGAAGGATTTTCGACGCCGCCGTGAATATCTCGTTTCGACAAGCGTTCTTGGCTTGCCGCGCAACGATGATCGAGCGTTGATGTATTTCCCTTTACAGTGTCTCCGTACATCGATCTTTTTGCATTTATTTCTAACTCATTCTGGTTATAATTATATCGCGTATTCGGTGAAATTTATATTTTTGAACTAAATTGTTTAGCATATTATCGAAAAAATAAATCTCCATTGATGGCGTATATTTATGTAAAATTTCCGAGATAAACGATTATTGCAAATATTATTTTGGATTGAACACAAACCTTTGAAAATTAAGTCTGACCGATGAAAAGCTTATAAATAATCGAGTCCATTGATATTTTCATATCAGGTATAACTCACAGCACTCCTGCCTTCTCAAGAGAACACAATTCACTCACGTTTGCACAATCTTTATGATAACTCAAGAACCAGCTAAGATTTTCCGTGGTTCTTGGGCTTAAATTAAAGATACAAATGTAGAAGTGAGGCGTGAGAAATTTTAAATAAGAAAAAATTAAGTTTCTCTATAAGTCAAAATCAAGATAGAAAATTTGGGATTAATCCTTAATGATGGAAATATATTCTTTTTAATATTAATAAATTCAAACATCCATAAGCTTTTCAATAGTGCTTGCAGAAATTTCTTAGCGTTTTTCATCTGAAAGATGTCGACGTTCAAAAACCAGTGATTTTTACGAGCACGTTTGTGGCCTGATAATGTTCTCCGGTAGTGTATAAAATAAAGAATTACTGTTTTAATATTCTGTTTTAATTTTCATGTCATGATCAAAAGTTTTTTTTCAAAATACAAAAAAAATCATTCTTTATTAATAAATAAATGAATTTGAATTATCATTTCAAACTTCACATCCTTTATATATTTCTACTAGCCGAAACAAAATGTCCACGGCCTCACAGAAAATGTTTTTTTTCTGAAATCGGCTCTCAGTCAGTTTCGATGCTTCTTCGGCAATCGAACGTTAATCTCGTAAAATTAAAGTCCTCTAAATGAAAGAATGAAAATGAAAGAAAAATAAGTAATGAAATTAAATGAAAAATTCACGGGTACGCCTCACTATTGAGATTGAGAGCTGAAATTTGGAGGATCTTCTTCTTACGATGTCAACTTAAGATTTTTCAAGTGGAATACATTTTTTTTTAATACAAATAAATTATATAATAATTTTAAAAAAAGTTGACAGGTACGCCTTAATATTAAGATAAAGCGCTAAAATTTGAAAGATCTTGATTCTTTGAGGTCACTACTAAATTTTGCAACTAGGAAAAATTAAAAAAAAAAAGTTAACAAAAAAGTAAAAAAAGAAAATTCACGGACACGCTTTATCACCATATCATGATGGAGAGCTTAAATTTGAAAAACGAGTTCTTTTTGAGCTCAACTTTATATTGTTTAAATAGGAAAAAAAAATTTCAAACGTCGATAAAAAAATATTCAACACTTTTCAGGCGTCCCTTAGTGTTAAGATAGAGAGCTCAAATTTACAGGTCCAGTCAATCGGGTCTTTCGGGAGGTTTCCGCAGCTGAGGACAGTTGGGTCAACATTTTTGCCCCCGAATTTCTTACATCAATATATATCGAAAATGAAAAGAGCCGAATTTCAGCGTTTTTTATTTTGAGCCCCTGCTTTTGAGTACAGTCAAACGAATTTTTTGGACTATCGACCATGCTCCGTCATTCAAATCGAATTACCTCAGCAACGGTTAGTGATGACTTAAAGAACCACGGGTGTTCTTGAACGCTCTATACAATGAAAACATTTACGATTATGTTGCACAAATTCAACAATTACTCATAAGCGATTTAAAATTGAAAGTGAAATAGGACAAAAAATGTACCCTTAATTCAAAAAAAAAAATTTTTTTCAATTAAACGGAATAGAAAACTTCAGCCACCTTGAACTATTTGGGCCGACGCTTCGTTCGGAAGCTATAGCTTTTTTTGTCATAAAAAACCCGTAAATATACGTATGGTATTTGTAAGAAATTGCATGAAAGAAACGTATTCTTAATTATTGAAATTTATTTTTTTCCCAATACCTTTAACGAAAACAAAAATTTTGAAACCCTGCCGAACTTGGGCTGAGGCTTCTTTCGAAGGTTATAGCTTTTTTTGTTATAAAAAACCCGTAAATATACATGTTTTAGTAGTCAAAGATTACATGAAAAAAAAAATATCCTCAATTATTGAAATTTATTTTTCTTCAAATTCCTTGAACGAAAACGAAAATGTTGACAACCAGCCAGACTTGTGTCGACGCTCCGTTCTAAAGTTATAGGTTTTTTCTTGACAACCGGGTAAATATTTACGGGTTATTTATGTCGAGTAAAAGCTATAACTTCCGAACGAAGCGTCGGCCCAAAAAGTTCAAGGTGGCTAAAGTTTAATTTCCGTTTAAGAAATTGAAAAAAAAACTTTTTAAAAAGTAAGTACATTTTTTCTTCTATTTAACTATATATATATATGAGCAAGTCCACCAATTCAAGTACCGGTTTTGGACGTCGATAGCAGCGATCTGTTTGTAATTTTGAGAAACGGAAGCCCCCATTGAGAAAAGAACTCTGAGTTTTTCTTGGATTTTTCCCTTCGTTATTGTTGCTGTAGTTGTATGGGTAATTCTGTGAGTTTTTTATGTTTTTCTTGTTTTTATTATTTTCTCAAAGTGTTTTGATAGAAAAAAAAATTTGAGTCGACCACCTATCTTCTATGGAAAAAAAAACTCAGCTTTTCGAAAAAAAATACAAAAACTTTTTTGGGACCCGAAGAATTACTTAAAATCGCATTTGAAACATCAAAGTCAATATTTCGCAAAAGTATATTTAAAAAAATGTTTCAAGTATTTTTCTCGAAAAGCTGAAAAATTTTTACGTACCTAATATATGTTAAAATTAAATCGGAACCTCGTTAATAACTCGTTGAATCACCAAATGTGTGACAAAACATCTAAAACCTCAATTTATGTTTTCTCATTTTGAAATGATTCATAATACTGAGATCAAGAAACCAAAATGATTTGATTAGTTGATAAGTTTCTGCAGGTAATGACGTCGTTTTATTTTATTTTATCGTATTTTGAAGTGGCAACATTCTGAATTTTGTAAATGAAAAATTGATCATAAAGGTTAATAAAAAATTTTAAGAATATTCTTCTAACGTTACGTTATTGAGTAGTCATTATAGAAGTAAATGTATATCAACTGTATTGTCAAAAAAATTATCAATAATATCCTTTTTCAATAACGAACTAATCTGACCTCACCCTTAAGTTGTAGATGGTGCACTTGCGAAACTGACAGCGTCACCACATGACTCTAAGTTTCATCTTTGATCATATGGTTTTCATGTATTTATGGCGAACACGGTTTTACGTCACTGTGCAATTGTAATAGAAACATCAATACGATTCATTTGAAAATAAAAAAATATAAATTGAGGTTTTAGTTGTTTTGTCATACATTTGGTGATTCAATGAGTCATAACAGAGGTCCCAATTTTATTTCTGCATATATTACGTGAAATTTTCTCAGCTTTTCGAGAAAAATACTTTCAAAAATTTTTAAAAATACAATTTTGCGAAAAATCGACTTTTATATTTCAAATGCGATTTTGAGTAACTTCTCAACTCTCAAAAGTTTTTTTGGTAATTATGCAGAAAGTGGACGCCACCTGCATTTCCTTGGAATGAAGATATGTTGTAGAGGGCACTTTTCAGAGTAATTTCATATGTTTGAAACTTTCAAACACGGATTACTATATGAAGACTTGGTTTCCGCGCCCAACATATACGTATGAAATTACTCAGAAAAGTACCCTCTATAACATATCTTCATTCGAGAGAAATCGGGGTGGCGTCCACTTTCTGCATGATTACAATTTTTTTGTATTTTTTTTCGAAAAGCTGAGCTTTTTTCCATAGGAGATGGTCGACTCAAATTTTTTTTTGCTATCAAAACACATTGAGAAATTAATGAAAACAAGAAAAACAGAAAAAACTCACAGAATTACCCATACGATACCCAATACAATTACCCAAGCGAACATAACCGAAGGAAAAAAATCTAAAAAAAAATCAGAGTTCATTTTGTAATGGGCGCTTCCATTTCTCTAAGTTACAAAAAGATCGCTGATATCGACGCCCAAAACCGGTACTTGAATTGGTGGACTTGCTCATATAGAAATATATGTATAATTTTTAGTTCTTATATATATATATATATATATTAGAGTGACCGTTAAAATAACTTTTTTTTGGGCTACCTCTTGTTTCGATAGGTTATGATGTATAAAAAAAGGGAAAAATACTTTTTTTCGATTTAGTGCATGCCTGATAGTGCCGAGAATCGATTAAGGTGAAAAAAAGGGCTTTTTCAGAGTTTTTCGCGTGTATCTCGTGATATATGCATTTCTTCTAATATGAGTACTCATAATAAATGAAAGATTATAACTTTTTCTATAAATCAAATTTAAAAAAATGTAAACATTTTTAAAAAATCGAGGTGACCCCTTGAAATAGTCGGATCGGGCTTGATTCCGCGCGGATTTCTACGGAGCCAAAAATGACTCATACAAAAGTTGTAAGTATTGACGAGAATTATTTTTAAGATTTTTGAAACACATGGTTTCCATTTTAAACCAATATGTTCTCTCCCATAGCGCTGCCATTTTGGAATTTTTGGAAAATTTATTTTTTTGGATGTCCTCCTTCAAACCCTCATTGAACTTCTATTCGATTGGATTTTTTTTTTTCGTGGAAACCTGAAGTATAAATAAAAATGCAACACTCGGTATGTCTGTACCGGAAAAGAACAACATATTTATGGAAAAATAAAATTATCGACTGAAGTTGCAATTGGATCACAAAGGTCCGCACGTCATTTTAAGCAGTTTTTCAAGCGCTTTCAAATGGAACTAACCAGATCAACGTACCTATAAAATTAGCGGAGCTACGATTTTTTGAATGGGAACTTGACGCCCTTCCCATGTTAATCAAATGGGAAAACTAGAAAAATCTTGCGCGACCCCTAAAACTATTCCGATCGGGCTCATCTTTGGACACAATTCTCTTGATGGAAGATACTTTGGCGTGAGTGTATTTTGGTTGAAGAAAAAAAAAAAGTTTTTTTTCAAGCCACCCTAATATACATATTACGGAATTAACGCAAGAGACATGATTTATAGAAAAAGTTATAATCTTTCATTTATTATGAGTACTCATATTAGAAGAAATGCATATATCACGAGATACACGCGAAAAACTCTGAAAAAGCCCTTTTTTTCACCTTAATCGATTCTCGGCACTATCAGGCATGCACTAAATCGAAAAAAAGTATTTTTCCCTTTTTTTATACATCATAACCTATCGAAACAAGAGGTAGCCCAAAAAAAAGTTATTTTAACGGTCACTCTAATATATATATATATATATATATGGGGTATTCCTGAGAATTTCGGCAACTTCGGACAGTTGGGTCAAAATTTTTGCCCCCCAATTTTTTCCATTAATATGTGTTGAAAATAAAGAGACACGTATTTCGGCGTTTTTTATTTTGAGCCTCCACTTTTGAAATACGGTCAAATGAAGTTTTTGAAGTATTGACCACATTCGTTCATTCAAATCGATATATCTCAGCAACGGTTAGTGATAACTCAAAAAACCACAGGTGTTTTTTTTTTCGTTTTTGAACGCTTTATACATTGAAAACATTGACGATTATGTTGCACAAATTCAACAATTATTTATAAACAATTCAAAATTAAAAATGAAATAAAACAAAAAACGCACTTTTAATTTTTGAAATGTATTTTTTTTTAAATTCCTTGAACAAAAACAAAAATTTAGCCACCTTGAACTTTTTGGGCCGACGCTTCGTTCGGGAGTTATAGATTTTTTTGTCACAAAAAACCCGTAAATGTTTACCCGGTTGTTAAGAAAAAAAGCTATAACTTTCGAATGAAGCGTCGGCCCAAGTCCGGCTGAGTCTTAAAATTTTCGTTCTCGTTCAAGGACTTTGAAAAAAAATAGATTTCAATAATTAAGGGTACTTTTTCTTCATGCAATCTTTTACTAATAAAATCCGTATATTTACCGGTTTTTTATGACAAAAAAAAGCTATAACTTTCGAACGAAACTTCGGCCCACATCGGGCCGGGTCTCAAAATTTTTCTTTTCGTCCAACGAATTTGAAAAAAAAATCAATTTCAATAATTAAGGGTACTTTTTTTGAGAAAAATTTATAACTCCCGAACGAAGCGTCGGCCCAAAAAGTTCAAGGTGGCTAAATTTTCGTTTTTGTTCAAGGAATTTAAAAAAAAATACATTTCAAAAATTAAAAGTGCGTTTTTTGTTTTATTTCATTTTTAATTTTGAATTGTTTATAACTTATTGTTGAATTTGTGCAACATAATCGTAAATGTTTTCATTGTATAGAGCGTTCAATAACGAAAAAAAAAGACCCGTGGTTTTTCGAGTTATCACTAACCGTTGCTGAGATATATCGATTTGAATGATCGAATGTGGTCAATACTTCAAAAACTTCATTTGACCGTATTTCAAAAGTGGGGGCTCAAAATAAAAAACGCCGAAATACGTATCTCTTTATTTTCAACACATATTAATGGAAAAAATTGGGGGGCAAAAGTTTTGACCCAACTGTCCGAAGTTGCCGAAATTCCCAGGAATACCCCATATATATATATATATATTATATATTATATAATATATGAGGCATTCCATGCGGTTTCGAACGGTCAAAAAGTTGTCTGCTCTTAAAATAATTGACATTTTGTCAAATTATTTAATTATATGAAAGAGTGTACATTTTTTCAAAATTTTTGGATCACAATTGGGTGAGTTTTTCAAAATTTCAAAATTTTCTAATTACCGTCATGTCCTGAAAGTATACGATTAAACAGAAAAATGTTTCCGACAAAAAATTGCATTTTTACATAAACTTCGTGAAAAAATCTTTTTCTGAATTTTTCGAGTTTAAAATATTAACATTTTCATTAAAAATATACGAAAATAATTGTTTTCGGTCGGTATGTCGGTTTCGATGTATCTCAAAAAATTCCAAAAAATCCTCTGAATTATGTATAATAGACACGTATTTTTTGGGATGGCACAATCAGTTGTTCCAAAGCTATGCTTTGCTTTATTATTTTGATTTTTCTAAAGGCATCAACAATTATTAAAAATTATTCTCCTCTGAACTTTCTCAGATTTTTCACGTAATAAACATCGATTACTGTAATAATCATTGAATTTTTCGAAAGAATGATCTTAGAGCGTAGCCTTGGGACGAGTTCAATGGAGTTCCATTAACGTCACCGATGGAGTATGCGGCGATAAACTCCGGAACATCAATATTATTATAGTAGATGTTCTTTTATCTGAAAATTTGATGAATAATTGATTGTTCGCAAAAAACAAAAAATATATATCATTAATAAAAGAAAGCATAGCTTCAGAACAACTGATCGAGCCATCTAAAAAAAATACGTGTCTATTGTACAGACTTCAGAGTATTTTCTGAGATTTCCTAAGATAAATCGAAACCGACATACCAACCGAAAGAAATTATTTTCGTATATTTTTTATTAAAATGATTATTTTTGAAACTCGAAAAATGAATGATTGTATGATTAACATTTCGGAAAAAAAAAATTACCTTCGGGACTTGAACCTACAAATTTTCAGTTCCCACGCAAGCACGCTACCACTGTAGCTATCACGGCAGCTCGAATCGGATGCTATCAATATTTTTTAAATTTATTATTCGTGAACGGTTTTCCCCGAAATAACCCAGATAGTGCAATCTATTATTTTTAATCCCGAGAAAGAAATTTTTTTTAAAAACATTTTTTGCTACATATTATTTCCCTATATCTTATTAAAATCAACCTTTTTTAGGCATTACTTGATCCATTTGACGACATTCAAGTATTTCACAGCACGCATCGATTATGGTGGGTCAAACTTAGCCAGTCCGAACGCTGAACCTCGTTTGCCTACCGATGTCGCGCAGCCCCAGCTGTTATTAAAGGCGCTCGAACGGTCGAATCCGTTCCTGAGTGTGCCACCCGTTAAAGACGCCCCACCACAACTTGAACGACGTTCTCCCCACTCCCTTGAAAATTCCCGACGCCCCACCACGCCGCCACTTACTTGACAGTGGTGGGATGTCGGGAATTTTCGACGAATGAGAAGTAGTTTTACCCCCAGAGAATAGGCCGCTGTATCAATCTCCCTACTCATCTCTGGTAATACCGACAATTTACATCCACAAGTCGGTAGGCCGGAATCTGCAGCATCGATTGTTTCACATCTACCTTTTTTAGTTCGCGGCTCGCCGCTACGGGTAGTGGCGCTGCAAAAACATCCACCACCAAAACAGGCTCCGTGGTACATCTCTCCTCTAATCTCTGGTTCGGTCTTCTGTTCTCTAGTCTCCTTGGTTCTATGTAAATCTTCTTTGCCTAATATAACCTCACAACGTCGATCGTATAGAAAGACGTAACCAGAGAAAATATATACATCGAAAATATCTTCTCGGCAGTTGTTGGGACTGTTGGGGTTTAAAAAAATTTTTTTTTCGACGACATTCAAAACAAATGGCTCAATTCGGTCTGTGCCGATTTGCGCGAAGCGCATCGGGATTTTTCAGTACGATTAACTATACTTTACCTGCTCGTAACTGTTATCTAATTGATCAACGACGGATCGCACTAACGTTTTACCATCAGAAGTCGTCTGTCTTTACCTGTTTCTTCCATTTGATAGCATGTTAAGCGTGTCGTTTTTTAAGACGTATAAACAACAAATTGTAGCACTGTATAGAAAGTGACGTATTACATATTATCGGCTTTGAATTAACTAAAACGAGTTTTCAAAAGTGAAAGTCAAACTTCGAGTTGTACTTTCATTATCTCATCGACAGAAAATTTTTGGTGGTAAATTATATTTGTACAATTTGTTTTGATTGAAGATTGAATAATGCAAATTTTTGTCATGATAACAAATTATGTTATCATGATTATTAAAACGATTATCAATTTTATATTATAACAAATCGAGCAAAGGCTGTAATCGCAAAGACTCTTCCATACTCAATAGTATATCACAAGTTTTCCAGAAACGTAATTTTAACTATTTATAGCGGTAAAAAAATGGCTATTTGTGTTTTTATTACCATATTGACGGAAAAATAAAAAAAAACAATTTTTTCCTTGTAATAATTATTATTGCGTTGAATTTAATTATTATAATTATTGTTATAATAATAGTATATTCTTATAGAAGTTATAAAAATTTTTATAATTGTCACTGAAGGCAAGTCAACAGTGACAAAGATCTTCTGTAATTATTCAGTACTATTACCCTAATTTATACTTCGCTGCTCTAATTTGATTTTTATAACTTTTGATAAGCATGAATTTATCTTTTTGTAGGAGTGGAAAATTATACGTTGTATTTCTATTATCCTATTAGAAGGAATTTTTGAAAAAATCATACCATATTGATGACAAATTATTATTATTAGTACGATAATTATGATTATTACAAGAATAATGATATTTAATCGTATTATTGTAAGTGAAAAATAGTCCAAGGATGACAAAAATTCTTAGTACCTACTTGATTGTAATAGGATTTTTTATAACTTCAATTGTTTAAGAGCCAGGCAAAAGCAGTAAAATATTTGTCATGATTTCAATTTATTAGAAATTGGGCTTTATTTGTTATATAACTTCCATACCATTTTTGTTATTGCACTTACCATGGAAAGCATGCCGATTTTTTTTGAAAGCCCCATTGCGATAACACCATATTAGTTGAATTTTCAGAATTAATACCAAGAAATGGTCCTTTGTTTGCACCTTGCAACGGTGAGATGGTGGTAGGAAAATTGGAACTGGGTTCCATCAGGCCAAATCATACTCTGTGCTCCTTGAAAGTTCGATCAAGAACAATCAGTCAACGTTTGCACAAGGTCAGTGTCTTAACGCAGTATTCCTTTTTCATTACTCAAAACAGACGGCCCTTCAGGAATTTTTTTATACAATGATGTAATCTGACGAGTCTATTAGTTTGATAATAACCTCGTTCGAGTTTTGAAGAGCTAGAGTCAAATTATTGAGTCAAACATTTTGAGATTCTCTGAGTCATATGCCCTCAGCCCAGCATCTTATTTTTATTTCTAGTCACGAAACTCATGATATCTTCATTTGTAATGGTCAGATGTGGTGAAAAAAAATCATAATTCGTCTGAAAAATTTGCCATAATAAAACAAATAAGAATCATAAAAGATTCGTCATGGAAAGAAATAACGCTCCTCATAACGAACGAATTGATTTTTGGCTGATCTAAAAAAAAAATAGCAGTTTGACATTTATCCGATAAATCCTAGTTCATTAAAGGTTAAATTTAATAACAGAGGAAATGATCTATCCAATATCTGAATCTGTCTATTTATTTTCGAGGTATAGCGGGAACCAATTGCAGAACCTTACATTAGAGAAAAAAACGTTTAATGTTTGAAGATGCAAATCAAACTTCCGTGTACTCGACCCTATTGTTTTTCCCATTAAAATTTTTCGAATTGTCAAAAAATGCCTACAGCTGATAAGTCCTCAAACCCTATAGATACAGTTGTTGGAAAAGTCGATTCTGCTGTATCGTTTGCAGACTCCAAAGGGCTCTTTAAATGCTGGTTGTATTAATTTCTGCAACCACGATTTTAAAGATTTGCATTGTGAACCTATCTTTTTCCTAACGTACTAACGTTACAATTTGTCCTCCATTTGTACTACTCTTTTTGGGAACAACCCAAAGGCTATTATTCGTTGAATTTGAATCGCGGTAGCCAAAAAAAATTTCAATCGATTAGTCAAAACCCTATTGAAATATAAAATAGAATTCTTAAGAAGTATGCCAGGATTTTGTCAAATTTTCCGAGTGCTTGTTACAAAAAAACGACTGTTCGGGTCAGTGTACAGATGGGGGCTCCAAAAAAAATACGGTACAGATTGACAGTTATAATAGTGAAGAAGTAATTTTTTTTCTTTTTGATTCTCACTACCAGACAGTCTCGCAGTTGCCAGCAGCCACTGTAGTCCAATATCGAGGAGCCAGTACATCGGGAGATCACGTACGATTGTGGCAACTTGAACGCCTTGTTTCGGCAACATTCATCGCACTCTTGCCTGGATGTATCATCCTGCAAAATTCAATCGTCGATGGACTTTTCGCTGTACTAGTTGTTATGCATGCCCATTGGTAGGTTACTTCATTTTTCCATGTGTTTTTCTCCTATTGCTGCTGCTGTGAAATTTATTAACTCGTTAATGAAATAATGCATTGAAAATCGTATCAATGATCATTATTATAATTTTTAATTTTATATTATTTATTAATTTTAAATACCAATAATCATATTTTTCATTAATCATAATTGATTATAAATATATATGTTTCTATAATTATAATTACTCCAATAATCGTCACAATATCTTCAGGGGACTCGAAGCAGTCGTCGTGGATTATGCTCGCCCTAAGGTCGTCGGTCCCATATTACCCAAGGTAGCGATGCTGGCCCTTTACCTACTCTCGGCTGTTACGTTGGCTGGACTTCTTCAACTCATCTACAATGGACCTGGCATAGGCAAAACAGCTAGAAACTTTTGGTCAATTGGCAGCGAAACTCCCGCTAAAAGTAGATAATCAATATCATTTGTCGTTTGAAATTGTTAAGTTATTGTGGAAGATTGTAATTTGTAAATTTTTCGGTAAACTTTGGTGCGACTATTGAGATTCAATAAATGCCTACCGATTAGACTAACGACTTTATGACTTATCGGACCTCGCATTTGTTTATTTTTGCTAGTAAACAATGTCGATAAGCTGTAAGTGCAGAAGACATTTTGAAAGATTCTGTCCTAAATTTTCAACCTGTTTCTCAATGATTTTTCGAAAAAAGAATAGAACTGAACATTTTTAACGAACTGATTATTGCTAAACAATTACTGTATTGCCACTTCTATTTACTGGTGGTCTCGTGGTCCACCGGTTTCTCGGTTTTGCTCAGTGTTATTGTTAAAAATAGTGCGAATTCGACGGACTATTTTAGTGTATAAAGCGCATAGGTCTGATTTTTTTCCGATAAGAGCTGAACAATTGGTCTAAATTTATTTTGTTTGCGGTCATTGGTTATGCCCTATACAAAACTATTTCTATCCTTTTTGCTTCCTCATAAAGCAAGCTTTGTGACGGTCAAAATTTTCTTTCGAGATTTTGATATCAATACGTTCAAAATTTCCTAAAACATCCAGAAATTACGTTTGGGCAAAATGTTTGCATGTATGTGTGTGTGGGTGTGTATGTATTGTAACGAGACAGAACCTCTGGTTCTTCTCTCTACAAGTTACAACAAACAATTGAACAATAATTGTTTGTTGTAAATAATTAAAACCCATCAATCAATGGACAAGGCACGGGCCCTACAGCAATGACATACGTGGTTGATGCGGCGACGACCAATAGCGGCGCGCCACGCAGCATCTGGCCACTTTACCACCTCTCCCAGGATTTTCATCCCCTCCACGAGAGCCGTTACGTAACATCGGATGATCCTTCCACCTCTCCACAATATTTCAACCCCACCAGACGGAACCCGTTATATAACATCGCGTGATCTTTCCACCTCTCCACGATATTTAATCCCTTCCATTGGGAGTCGATTACATAATCGTATGATTCTTCCACCTCTTACGGGAATTTCATTCCCACCACAAAAAACCTGATGCAACATCACGCCACGCTTTCCCTTCTCTGCTGAGGTAAAATACTATAAGAACCGCGGACGCAGACGATGTTATATCTCATTCTTTCCCGAACGTTATTACGAAGGTTGAGATCACCAATCGGCCTTAGGCCTTAGGATAGTAGTAGGGACCTCGCACTGTAGGTTGGCCTCAATCATTGCGCTTCAAAGTTTGCCACGGTTGAGAGAGAATGTGAGCACTGGCCCCGATTATTGCAATCAGAAGTTCAGTCGCTTCTATACGACAATTGGGAAGAAGTGCAAGTCCAACAGATCTCGACTTCCATATCAACCCAGTTAGTTACCTCCCATAGCTCAAGAACAGAGGGTTAAAAGCGACACGCGACGAGTTAGGCTGACCATAGGGCTAACCGAGATAATCAACGACAAGTTAGGTCAGTCAGGACATACCGCAACCTCCGCAACGAGTGACCTCCACCAAGACACGCTGCGTACCATCATTTCCGTAACATATCGCAGAGACCGCTAAAAACCAAGGAAGCGCGTTTAAATGTAAAACCATTATTAATAACGTACGACACCGGCCTACGAGGTCGTACGAACTCAGCTTTAAATGAAAAATTATAAGTCGAGTCGAATATAAGACAGAATTTTCGTTTCCGGTCCTTTTGACCGTTAAAATATCAAACTATTATTAGTAACGTACGACACCGGCCTACGAGGTCGTACAAACTTAGCTTGAAATAAAAAAATTAGAATTCAAGTCGAATATGAGACAGACTTTTCGTTTCTGGTCCTACTGACCGTTTAAATATTAAACCATTATTAGTAACGTACGACACCGGCCCACGAGGTCGTACGAACTTAGCTTCAAATGAAAAATTAGAAGTCAAGTCGAATATAAGACAGACTTTGCGTTTACGGTCCTTCTGACAGTTTAAATATTAAACCATTATTAGTAACCTACGACACCGGCCCACGAGGTCGTACGAACTTAGCTTCAAATAAAAAAAATTATAAGTGAAGTCGAATATGAGACCGACTTTGCGTTTCCGGTCCTTCTGACCGTTTAAATATTAAAGCATTATTAGTAACGTGCGACACTGGCCTACGAGGTCGTACGAACCTAGCTTCAAATAAAAAAATGTATAGGTCAAGTCAAACGTAAGGCTGACTCTCCGTTCCCGGTCCCTCTGACCGCGCTACAGAAAACGAGTTCCTATACCATACGGCCCATGATGAAGGATCAAGTCGTTCGATAAACGTGGCACACGTGAACGAGAAAGCTGACGAATCTGAGGCTTTCACAAAACCCTTAAACCTAACATCGCTTCCTCCCATCGAGTCCAGAACACGAATCTCAGTTATTCAATCAATTAAAATAGAAGAAATAATCATAATCGGGAACCTAATGAGAGCCGACGGCATTTAAAGGCCGCCGTAAATTCACGAAACGTTTCAGTATGCATGTTCCAAATTTCGAACTCTATCTCAATAACGGTTTCAGCTACAGTGCTCAAACTTTGCACACATATGCAACCTTATAATGTCTATGTCATCTGTAATTCGGCAATGACAGCGTTTTGAAATTCCCAAAAAATGTCTGTCCTTTCTAGCATCCGCAATTTTTGAGTTATCGGTCTAATTGGTTCTTTACCAAGACAACAATGCTCGAAATGTTTGGTATCGAATTTGGGCCGAATCCATCCGGGAGTTCCGATTTTAGAGGATTTTAAATTTTAAGAAAAATTTACATTTTGTTCCAACTCACGTCAGCTTCGAATGATCGAAGCCGAACTCGGTACACATCAGGAACATTAATCAACCGTACTGTGTATCGAATTTGGTAAAGATCAATTTCGGGGATTGAATTTCATAGGACTTTGAATTTTCTAGGAGTTCGAAGTTTCCTAAACTAGCTGCAAGTTGGAACTTGCGATTTGCTTCCTTCGCACTTGAGCCAATGGACAAAATCCTTTATGAGGAAGCAAGAATAAATAAAGAAAAAGCTACTCATAGGCATCCTCACAAAGAACTTCGTCCTTTGGCTCAAGTGCGGAGGAAGCAAATTGCAAGTTCCAACTTGCAGCTTGTTTCCTCAATTTTTCGAAAAAAAATGTCGAATGATCGAAGCAGGCTGAATAAAATCTCGGTCAATGGTGGTAGATGATACTGCTCATTTCCTGACAAATAAAAAGTAGTGGCCGGCTACGAAGTTTCACCCCAATGGATAGTACTTCTCTAAGAATAGTCTTGATCAGAAAAATTATAATGATTACTAATCAGTATAAAAAACTCTAGACTTGTATAGTTCTTCCGAAAACAATTAACAAATCAGGAGAGATATCACAATTGAGTGTGGAGTTTGACCTCTTTTTCCGACAGTTTTAAAATTTTTAAAAATTACATGTTCGGGATGAAAAACCTTCCATCCCTTTTTGAGAAACAACGCAACGAATCATGTAGTCGAATTGAAAACTGATGCCTTGGAAACTCTTTTTCGATGGCTTTCGCGGTTCGAAAAAGAGATGTTTCGGAAACAAGGCGTTCAAAGTTACGCAAAAATAATTCGAAGAAATAACCGCCAAAGAAGAAAGCAAGGAGACTAGAGGACAGGAGACCAAACCAGGGAGACTAGAGGACAGGAGACACAACTAGCCCCGATTTGGCGTCATAATCGGGAACAAAAAGTTGGCATAGGTCTGTAGTTCGAGAGCCGCCGAGCGTAGCGCTGTCGGCGACACAAGGTTGATTGTAAGTTGATTGTAAGTTGATTGTAGGTTTTGGTATACCTATATATTATTTGAAATAAAATATATGACATATGGTGACATATGGGACGTCATTCCCATTGCAATTGCTTCAAAAAAACCGCACAACTCTACGCATAGTTTTTTCAAAATAAATCTCGGGCAAGGAGCTGGCAAAATGATCTTTTCCAAAATAATGTGGCAGTGTTTTTATTGGGTTCGAATATTCTGTTTTCGAATGCCGAAATATCTCGTTCGAATGATATATATTCTTAAAAGACGGAAATTAATTAAAAATGACATTCAATAGATGTAATTAAAAATATATTTATTTTTGGCAACTCGTAGATCATTTTTAATCATTACACGCAGAATGCAATAATAGCCATCATGCACAATCATGGGTTTGATGCTCATGGGTTCGCTGATTCCGTAAACCTTGATGGAGCAGTCGGATCAGAATGAATAAAATGGAATTTATATTTTCCGAATTAATTCCTAGAGCCACAATAGATTCGGTGAGTTCCATGCTGACCCCAGTAGGCCTGACTGTCATAGATACAGTGATCGTGGCGTCAATTGTGGTAGTAACGATTTGCTGACTCTGACAGCAGATGGTGAAGTACCTTCCGCTATCTGAAACAAGTTTTTTGTTTTAATGCCGAACGAATTTTCAGATGAGCAGTCAAATTTCATGTTATTAATAATTATAAATAAATCTTGAAAAAGTAATCTGGCTGATTCTCTTTCCGTACAACTTTTTTTCTGCAAAGGTATTGAGACGGTAAGAAATCTCACCCGGCCCGAAACCGCTTCGAGCAGCGAGATCCGACGGTATCGATAGGAATTCCGTCAAAAGCTCGAAAGATAATTCACCGACAGCTTGACGAAAATTCCGAAAAAGAAGCCAACGTCCCGCAATACCGACAGCCCGGGAAGACCGATCGATAAATCACGGATCGATCATGTGCTCGCAGAGATCCCCAGCAAGGGAGAACGAGCACGGATCGATCACGTGAACCGCATTTACGTGCAAGAGGAAGGAGGATACGAAGAGACGCCCGTTTGGAGCGACAAGAAGAGCTAGCCCACGCGACGAGGAGTAGGGAAGCTCTCCGAATCGTATAAAAGCCAGAAATAAGGGCCCAGAAAGCACTCTTCGTCGAGTCGTCAACCACAGGGGAAACCGCTGCCCGACAGCTTATCCGACAAGTGGATACTGCCCGAGAGCGCCCAGAAGAAATTTCGACTCTCGACGCACCGATCAACGTTAATCAAAATTAATATTTTTGTTCTTTCTTTTCAGTGAGCAGGTTCATAGTAAAATTATATTTTTTCAGTCAGCCGACATAAATTTAAACCTCCCTCACTGACTAACAAACTCTCCTCTCTCCTAATAAACCTGTGGTATCTGGGACTCGTGACGACTGTCCTGACGACGGGACGACTGTCGTCCCCAGATTCTACTCCGATCACCGGTGGAGACTATCGGGACTCGCGGCGACTGTCCTGGCGACGGGACGACTGCTGCCCACGGGAATCCACCCTTCCTTCTCTCCGAAAATCCTGACCTTTTTAATTATCGAGACAAAACCCTAATCGATCTCCTAATAAACCTGTGGAATCTGGGACTCGTGACGACTGTCCTGACGACGGGACGACTGTCGCCCCCAGATTCTACTCCGATCACTGGTGGAGACTATCGGGACTCGCGGCGACTGTCCTGGCGGCGGGACGACTGCTGCCCCCGGGAATCCACCCACCCTTCCTCATTCGGTGGTAAATTCGGGACCCGTGGCAACGGTCCTGGTGACGGGACGACCGACACCCCTGAATTTCCACCCTTCCTTCTCCGAAACTAACAATTTTGTTCGAGTCAGATTAATTTAAAGAAAATAAAAAGAAAAACCGTCCTGCTCGCATATCGTGTAAACTAATTATAAAATTTAAATAAACTCCTAATTATCGTTGACAATTCGAATCAACCGATGGCTATTTTTTTATTTCAGCACCGGCCCCAAAAATAATCCGCGGGCCTGAACCCGCGCAGCGTTAATCTCTGAGAGGATCTAGCCCTCGAGGAGAATAATAACGTTACAGTATTTATCAAAATTTTCATATCGAAATAAGCCCGTGGAATTCTTACTTCATATTTGTAGCAGGTGGCGGACAGCTTCGTCTGATAGAGATGAGAAGACCCGCCCGAGCGCAGCAAGTTATGGCGAATAGTTTTGCTATTGTTCTCAGTGCTCCACCTCGAACCATGTAAACATAAATATTTTTGCAGCATCGACTAGTAATCAAGAATATTAAAGTTGAGTTCTCGGATATATAAAATAATATATTTTTTATCACCAAAAAAAAGTCAGATGGTCAATTACCTGTTATAATAATGAGATCAATGGCGTCTTCATGTTAAGCAGTTTTGTGTATCCTTTTCCGTTGATGATTTCCCAGACTCTCTTCTATTGTCAGGATCTGTCATCCTCTCATTCCGTCTGTTTCATCCACGGTCTTACATACAGGTCTGGAAACTCCGCCGATTTGGTTGGAACGTTTTCGGGCAAATATTTGGTTCTCGAAGCTGCCACAAGTAAGGCGCTGACATACTGGGGTCGCGCGTCGCGCATGCGCGGATAGGTTCTCATGCCCACCCGCGCGCAGCGGAACCTATCCGCGCGTGCGCGATGTGCGACCCCAGTATGTCAGCGCCTTAGTTGTGGCAGCTTCGGGAAACAAATATTTGCCCGAAAACGTTCCACCCCCACCACTCGATACTTGGCGGAGTTTCCAGACCTGTATGTAAGACCGTGGTTTCATCTTTTAATCGAATGTAACTTCACTTATTGCCCAGCGAGCTTCATGAATGTGACGTCACAGAACATTAGTTCGAGAATCCCCTCATCGCAGCGCTGACATCGACAGCAGGTAACCATGTGCAACTTCTTCTTCCATATTCTCTACAGTGGGATGGCACTCAATGCGATTCTCTACCCGTAGTTGTGTCTCCTGTCCTCTAGTCTCCCTGGACCAAACTATGGTTACGGAAGATGGGTCGAATCCTGAGATCCAATGTTAGTTCCGAGAGTGGCCGAAGCAAGCGCAAGTGTCGCAGCAAGGGCCTCGGAGGTCCTCGCTATGCCTAGAGTGGGGGGAGCACGCGGTATAGGGGTTGAGGGTACCCCCGGTCGCAAATACAGATGATCGGACCCGTTTTGAGTAAAGTGACAGGCGGGACGTTGCCTCTATTTCGATTGCCACGAAAATCAGTAAGTACCCACATAGCAAAAATCTGTCCAAAGTACGGCTTTCGGACATCTCGACAGTTGTCTCGTGATAGTATTGGGATTGTCCTATGGGACTCCTATACCAGAGATGAGTAGGGAGATTGGTACAGAGCCGTATATCGGCCATTCCGGCTGCTTCTCATTCGTTGGTCGTGCATAGGCGACGCCTCGTGGTCGACGAGGAAAAGACGCCGTTTTTTTTGCTTGTTAAGCGTATACTGGGTGGTCGAAAGCAAATTCTCGGCCGCATTGAACCGCTCGCGTACGGGCATAGCTCGGAGTGGTGTGTGTGTATATGTACAGGAAGGTTGGCTAGGAAGTATTGTAGTAGAGGAGAGGATTTTCGACGTCGCCGAGGACGTGAATATCTCGTTTCGACAAGCGTTCTTGGCTTGCCGCGCAACGATGAGCGAGCGTTGGTGTATATTCCACCGATTCTAGACGACGTTCTGAACTGTCTATCTCCGAAAATCTTCGAATGACCTCAGAATGTTGCCTTTTACAGTTTCCACGTACATCGATTTTTTCGCATTTATTTCTAAATTATTTTGGTTATAATTATATCGCGTATTCTGTGAAATTTATGTTTTCTAAACTAAATTGTTTAGCATCTTATTGGAAAATTAAATCTACATTGATGGTGTATATTTATGTAAAATTTCCGAGAAAAACGATTATTGCAAATATTGTTTTGGATTAAACGCGAACCTTCGAAAATCGAGTTCGACCGGTGAAAAGCTTATAAATATTTAAATCCATTGATATTTTCATCTCAGGAATAACTCACAGCACTCCTGCCTTCGCAAGAGAACATAATTCACACACGTTTGCACAATTTTTAAGATAACTCAAGAACCAGCTGAGATTTTCCGTGGTTCTTGGGCTCAAGTTAAAGATAAAAATGTACAGGTGAGGCGTGAGAAATTTTAAGTTAAAAAAACTTAACTTTGTCTGTAAATTTAAGTCAAGATAGAAAATTTGGGAATAATCCGATTTTTTTCAATCTATTTAACATGCTATCTCAGTACTTGATGACGGAAATATTCTTTTTTTAATATTTTTTAATTTTATTTCAATATTCTATTATATATCAATATATAAAAAAATATTAGAATTAATATATATGAGGTATTCCTGGGAATTTCGGCAACTTCGGACAGTTGGGTCAAAATTTTTGCCCCCCAATTTTTTTCATTAATATGTGTTGAAAATAAACAGACACGTATTTCGGCGTTTTTTATTTTGAGCCCCCACTTTTGAAATACAGTCAAATGAAGTTTTTGAAGTATTGACCACATTCGGTCATTCAAATCGATATATCTCAGCAACGGTTAGTGATAACTCGAAAAACCACGGGTCTTTCTTTCGTTTTTGAACGCTCTATACATTGAAAATATTTACGATTATGTTGCACAAATTCAACAATTATTTATAAACAATTCAAAATTAAAAATGAAATAAAACAAAAAAAGTACCCTTAATTTTTGAAATGTATTTTTTTTTAATTCCTTGAACAGAAACCGGCCCAAGTCCGGCCGGGTCTCAAAATTTTTCTTTTCGTCCAAGGAATTAAAAACAAAAAAAAAATTTCAATAATTAAGGGTACCTTTTTTCATGCAAATTTTTACTAATAAAATACGTGAATTTACGGGTTTTCTGTGACAGAAAAATCTATAACTCCCGAACAAAGCGTCGGCCCAAAAAGTTCAACATGGCTAAGTTTCCGTTTTTGTTCAAGGAATTAAAAAAAAAATACATTTAAAAAATTAAGGGTACTTCTTGTGTTTTATTTCATTTTTAATTTTGAATTGTTTATAAATAATTGTTGAATTTGTGCAACATAATCGTAAATGTTTTCAATGTAACCGTCGCTGAGATATATCGATTTGAATGACCGAACGTGGTCAATACTTCAAAAACTTCATTTGACTGTATTTCAAAAGTGGGGGCTCAAAATAAAAAACGCCGAAATACGTGTCTGTTTATTTTCAACACATATTAATGAAAAAAATTGAGGGGCAAACATTTTGACCCAACTGTCCGAAGTTGCCGAAATTTCCAGGAATACCCCATATATATTAATGTCAATATTTATAAATTCAAACATTCATAAGCTTTCCAAAAGTGCTTGCAGAAAGTTCCTAGCGTTTTCCATCTCAAAGTTGTCGAAGTTCAAAGACGATTTTTACGAGCACGTTTATGGCATGATAATGTTCTCTGGTAGTGTGGAAATTGAAGAAATTTTTTTTTAATGCAAATACATTAAATGATAATAAATATTTAAAAAGTTCGGGTGCGCTTTAATATTAAAATAAAGCGGTAAAATTCGAAGGATCTCGATTTTTGGAGGTCTTTACAACTTGAAAAAATGAAAATAAAAGTGTTTGAGAATTGACGATGAGTGGGATGATAGTGGAACGAAGATGGAAAAATAATTTGTCGGTGCACAGGTGGTTATTTAGCGAAAAGAAAAATATATGTTTGTTCAGAAAAAACATCAACGAAAAGAAAAGCTACTTACAACGATGGTGAATCTGAGCAATCCGATGAGCAGCCCCGTGAAAATGTTCGAGCGCGTATCGCCCGGCGCGATTATAGGAGAACACGACGCACGAGAAGCTTCGAGAAGACCGCGGT
Organism: Sussaba pulchella; assembly: GCA_963971145.1. Taxonomy (NCBI): domain Eukaryota; kingdom Metazoa; phylum Arthropoda; class Insecta; order Hymenoptera; family Ichneumonidae; genus Sussaba; species Sussaba pulchella. The sequence continues at coordinate 1,107,286 of OZ020169.1, forward strand.
ATCTGTAACCGCCGCGACCACCGTGAGATTGTAACCCACCTGCCAAGAGTCGTACAGATCTCAACGACAGATATGGACTACTTCTTGAGATAACCGATAATTCCAATACGAAAGTCCACGTTAATGAGCCACCGAGAGCACCTTAGAAGAGCGAGCCAACCAAAAAGAGTAGACGTTGAGCAAGCGCTGTCCGGTATCGCGGCCATTAATTTTCAGACTGGTGTAATGATGTACGTTGCCGGCGTCCTTCTTCTTCATCTTCTTCTTCTTTATTTAGTTGGTACTGGCTCTGGTAGCCGCACCATAGCGGCGTTGACCATACGGCCATGGACGTAAAAGTATTTAGTTGAGTTGCGTAACTCGCGTAGAGAATCGTTAGGAAGTGGGGGCGCCTCGGGTTTAAATGGGGGGAGTGGAGAAAGGGAAAGAGAGAGAGAGAGGGAGAGTGGGGACAACAAATAGAATTAAATTGAGAGATGGGTGACTTTGAGGAAGTGCATAATTGCGGATACGATACGAGCAGAGGGCTTGGCCAGAAGGGATTCGATATTGTAAGAAGGAAGGATTTTGTAGGAGGACAACGTGCCTAAAAGGGCGGACTGTTGCGGCTCGAAGTGGGGGCAGGCCCAGAAGACATGGTTGAGGTCCTCGCTGTCATGCCCGCATATGCGGGCTGGCGAGTCAATTGAATTTTTCCTAAAAAGGCTAGATGCTAAGCTATAGTGGTTCGAACGCATACGGGTAATCGTAGTAATGGAGGCGCGGTCGAGGCGCTTGAGGTCCGAGAACCAGGGTTCAGTGCGTTCCCTAAAGAAAAGTTCGAAGAATAATTTGCCCTTGTGGCGACTGTCCCGAATAAGGTTCCTGTTGGTGGAGGCTATACATTTTTCCTTAACGAGCGGAGAGAGTTCAGAGGATTGGATTCGGAGGTTATAGGGGAGGCCATTGTTTATGGCATCTTTAGCTAGGCAGTCTGCAAGCTCATTGCCCGGCATGCTCGCGTGGCCTGGAATCCATATGAGGCAAGTTTTGAAATTATTGAGCTGGATTGTCGCTAGCGCTTGGTAGGCTTCGATGATGATCGGAGAGGCGTTAGTAGAGGAAAAAGGCGAGTTGAGAGCTTGCAGGGCGCTAAGTGAGTCAGAAAAGATGCAGGAGTCAGGGATGTTGTTGGCGATAATTAATTGCAGAGCCAGAAGAAGGGCCAGGGCCTCAGCTGAGAAAATTGATGCGTGCGTCGTGATACTGTATTTCAGAGAGAGCGATAGATTTGGGCAGAAGATAGCCAGACCTACTGGACCGCCGTTGTCAGCTTTGGAGCCGTCGGTGTAGAAGGTGGTAGATTCCCGGAGTTGGACGCTGAACATGTCGGTGAAAGTCTTTTGTGGGCAGTCAGAAGATCAAATCAACCTACCTGATTCAGTGTTAATACATGTTGGTGGGAAAGATAAAGAAGGGTCTACTTGGTAGATGGGGGGGGGGGGGGGGGGAAGGTGTTGGAATTGAGGAGTTCTTTAAATTGATTATATTTGAGGAAAGCCTGGATGAGGGGAAGATCAAAAAGGTGAGCATAGTTGTGGGTGTGACGAAGAGAGGAAATCAACTGTGGAATTGCCGTGCAGAGAGAGTGGTTAGGATAGGAGAGCGTTTTTAGTAGGAATTTATTGGCGAGGAGCTGTAGCCGGTATTTAAGGAGCGGCTCCCGCGCCTCTGCCATAACTACGTTGTTAGGGGTGGAGAATCGGAGCCCGAGCGAGAGTTTAATAGCTGTGCGTTGAAACACCTCTAGTTTTCTGAAGAGCGAGAATTCTTTTATCTGGAGAGCCATAGATCCATATTCGATAGAGCTACGTATGAGGGCACGGTAAATTGTGAGGAGAGTCGACGGATCAGCTCCCCACCACGTTGAGCGAAAGCATTTAATGATGTTGATGAGGCGACTGCATTTGAGTACTAGGTGGTTGAGGTGAGGCTTCCAAGAAAGTTTGTAATCTAAGGTTACCCCAAGAAATTTGGCTCCGGAGCAGGCAGAAATGCGGGTGGAATCGATAACTAAAGAGGGTTCGATAGGATCAAATTGCTTTCGTGAGAAGACTACGAGTTCGGACTTCGAAGGTTCGATCGACAGTCCTCTGGCCCGGAGGTAGATCGAGATTTTATCGAGGCTATTTTGCAGCGAGGAAATACAATCGGCAAGATCATGCGACCTCGAATAGATCGCAACGTCGTCCGCAAACTGTAGGCAGGCACTAGCTTCATGCAGGTGTTGATCGAGCTGGTTGGTGTATAAGTTGTATAACAGGGGGCTGAGGGTGCAACCCTGAGGGACGCCCTTGTAAGAAGAAAAGGGGCCATGGAGCTGGCCGGCTATTTTGAAGAAGATGGTTTTATAGGAGGTGAGATTATAAATGAACTTGCAATAATGCCAAGGGAGACCCATATCCCGGAGGTCATGACTCAGGATGCCTGGGTCAACGTTGTCGAAAGCGCTAGAGATATCAAGGAATACCCAAGCTGTGAATTGATTTTTAACGAAGCCAGTGTAGATTTCAGTGGAGAGGATTGAGAGGTTGTCGGCACAGGACCTGGACTTGCGGAAGCCGAACTGAGTAGGCGAGAAGAGAGATTTGGATTCAAGCCAACGAATCATCCGAGCGTGGAGCAGACGCTTCATGACTTTGAGAAAGCAGGAAGCCAACGAGATAGGGCGAAATTTGCCGGGGGATGTCTTGGGGATTCGAAAAACGAGAAACTCGTACCAGGAATTAGGGAAGGAGCCATTTGTGAAGAGACGGTTGAAGGTATTGAGGATAAGGTGAAAGAAGGAGTCAGGGAGGTTTGAGATTATATTGTAGTCGATTTTATCAAGACCGGGGGCAGATTTTAGTTTTCCTCGGCTGATAGCTATTTTTAGTTCGTTGTGGGTGAAGGCTTTGGTGAGTGTGGAGTCATGGAAAAAGACGCTAGGAAAGTTGGGGTAATAGTAAGAGGGAGGAGAGAAGGCAGGAATGACGCTTTCTATTTTTGCAATGGTGTCCATGTTGTTGGGGTGGGTAGCCGGATCAGGGATGTTGCGATTTCGGAAGGGCTTGATTTTGTCCCAAACTGCGGAGGATGGAGTACGTGAATTTATGGAAGAAATGAACCGGGCCCAAGATTCTTTTTTAGCCACGCGAAAGATTTTTTTGGCTTGAGCGTCCAGTTTTTTCGCGGTCGTGAGGGTATCGGCGTTAGAAACCCTTTTGAATGTGGCCCATGCCTTTTTGCGGGCGTCATTTGCTTTGTCGCAATTCTCGTTCCACCAGACCGCGGTTCTAGATGGGAGTCGATAAGACTGACAGGGCAGGTTAGAGGAGTTAGGACAGGCAGAGGAGATAGCGTTGCCGATGACGTTAATAGATAGATAGATACTTTATTGCTTATTTAGAGTACAAAGTGGTCTCTTATAGCAAGGGGGTTTACAACTTTCGGTATATAAAAATATTTAAATATAATAGTAAAAGAAAGAAAAAAAAAGAATACATGACTTTGTTAGACTGATGTAGAAGTGCCGAGATTTCAGAGGTTTAGTGAGAAAGCCCTAATCATGAGGCTCTTTCCCGCATATGAGTAGATGGCCTTCAGTGTTTTTATATTGGTGGACGACAGCAGAGCTTCCAGAGCTTCCTCGTTCTTTTCCGGGCAGAGCTCGCGCGAGAGGTAGTGTTCTCGGTGCGGTGTATACAAATGGCACTTGAACATAAAGTGCACGACCGTTTCCTCTTCCAGCAGGTTGCAACTTTCACAGATTGCGTGGGGATCTAATTTACCGACGGATTTTGGCAGAGCAAGTCTGCAGCTTTGTTGGTTTGCCATTCTTAATTGGGCGAGCACCCTTCTGATACAGAGCGGAAGCTTGAGGGTAAGGTACTTCTCTGGTACCCGACCGAGCCTCCCCGGCATTCTCAGTTGGCAGGAAGTAGATACTCGCGCTCTTTCCAGGTCCTCTTCTCTCAGTTCTGCCTCGAACTTGTTGAAAATTTCCGCTGATCTAGCTGCCCATATCGAAGGATCGAGCGATCTCCATAGATCTTCGCAGTTCATGCGTCGTATAAATGCTCGAAATTGAGAGGCCCAATTTAGCTCGTTTACGCCTTCTATCGACTCGGCCAGCGCTACCAGTCTTAGCATACATAGTTTAGGTAAACATTCGTCCGGTAGCTCTAAAATTTTAATAAACCAGTTCCAAGTTAGGCGCATGGCCTTGTGCGCGATCCGTACGATGCCAAGTTCCAGTCTGAGGCACCAGTTTGGAGTATACGAAGGAAGATGCAGGAGCCTTTTATAGAAGTGCATTTGGGATTTTTCGATTAAGTCCAGGTATCTCAGGCCCCAGATCGGCACTGCGTATAGCAGCGTAGACGAGACCATGCTATCGTACAGTCGATTGATCGTTCCCCACGAGTCACACTTTGCTTTGGCTAATATAGATAGTACTGCACCAGATGCCATTTTTGCCTTGGTCACCGCCGCTTGCGCTGCTGCATACCCTAGAGAGGAACTCGTGATGGGGATGCCCAAGTAGCAGTACGATTTAACCACTTCAATATTCGACTCTTTGTATCGTGTGAATTTCGGTATTATCCTTTTCGGTTTGCCACCGTTTTTGAAGACAACGATACTAGTTTTGCTAATATTTACTGCGAGCCCGTTTCCGTCGCAATACTCCTCCAACGCCTTCAACTTCCTCTGCAAATCGACATGCGAGTGCGCTAGAATTACCGTGTCATCGGCGTATAGGAGAATTAAAATATCATTTAGCCCGTCGATGTTGAGTCCCTCAAGCCCGTTTTCTCGGAAATGTTTTTCAAAGTCTGCTATGTACAACAAAAATAGTAGGGGGCTGAGAGACTCACCCTGCAAGACACCTTCCGTGACCTGAAATCCGTTGGAGAGCGCATTGCCGCTCCTAATATGTATAGTTGCTTGTTCGTAGATGGACTTGATTATGTTTATCATTTTGGCGCTTACTCCCGTGGTACAGAGCTTGCTCCATAGTCTCGAATGGGATATTGAATTCCACGCGTCGAAAATCTACAAATATTGCATATACTTCACGATGGCCTAGTCTCAGCTGGAGTTGTATGGCCGACACGAGCGCGAATATACATTCGTTAGTTCCTCGTCCTTTCCTGAAGCCCATTTAGGATTCAGGGAGGACGCCTCTTTCTTCTAGAACTCGTTCGAGCCTCACCTTAAGGATCTGCGTAAAAATCTTTGTAACGTTATTTACGAGTGCTATGCCACGGTAGTTGAACGGGTCCGCTTTATCGCCTTTTTTGAAAATCATTGTCAACTCCGCCATAGCCCATTCCCGAGGCACACGTTCTCGCTCGAGTACCTTGTTGAATAAATTCAGCAGGTATCTGCACCAGTTTTCAGGCCAGTATTTATAAAATTCATTCGTAGCTTGGTCTGGCCCGGGAGCTTTACCATTCTTACAGTTACCAATGACCTTCGTAAGTTCTAGGTGCGAGATTGGTGCATCTAATTCAGGGATAAAATCGCCAACAGCATAGAGCCCGTCCAAGCGACGAGGAGAGTAAACATTTTAATAAAACTCGTTCCATAATTGGCAGTTGTGCGTTATTGAAATTGCATTGAAATTTTTTGACTGCTTTCCAGAATTCCCTGGGTCTACTCAGATCTGCAAAGATCTCTTTGATAGAGGTTTTGTAGTCTCTCTTTTTTCGCGCGGTGACGTTTCTATAGAGAGTTCGCATTTCTACGGAGGCTTTTCTCTTACTCGGGTTTTCTCGATCTCTCACACATTCTTTCATCGCTATTTTCAGGTTCTGCTTGGCCTCGGTGCAGTCTTTGTCGAACCAGGGCTTTCTGCCCCGGCGAGGGGGTGCTCGAGTCGGGTCGTACCTGGTTTTAGTCATTGCTAGTCCTTCTGCAGATTGACCGATTATGCTTTGGTATTGTATAACTTTATCTGGGTCCCATTTTAATACTTTTTCGACGGTCTTCGATCCTTCCCTGCTAGCTTCGCTTTTGGGTGTTTCCGGCCCAGCCCAAATCTCTACGTTGACAGAAAATGGTCCGATAGTGTGGCTGTCGGAATAATGCATAAGTCTTTGATTTCGCTGACATTTGGTACATTTATAAAGACCAAGTCTATTACACTAGTGCCCGATTTGCTATAATAGGTCGGCTGAGCTGGCCTGTCGCTGAGTGTTCTTCCATTTAACATTATATAGCCATTTGACAACATACTTTCTATAAGCGCAGGCCCTCTCGCATTGACTACTTTATCACAATTTTTTACATCAGTGAACAAACAAGTATTTTCTATAGTTTCGTCGGGTAGTGGGTTCAGTTCCCCCACCCGCGCGTTAAAGTCACCACCGATTATGATCGTTTCGTTACCGACTCTTTCCTCGACATCTTCGATCGCTTGCTAGAAAAGTTCAAGCACTTGCTTAAAATCTAAATTTGGACGGAAATAAATTACACCTACCGATAGGACGGACTCTCTTATTTTAACTCTCACAAAAAGCCACCATGGGCTCGCTTCGAGAACTTCAACCGATGCATTTTTCTTAACTAATATCACTAACCCGCCGCTCGTGCGGCCTACACTGTGTTCCCGAACGCCGCTTGCCCAGTAACAATTAAAATCGTCTAGGTAGGCTGGTGTTTGCTTCATCTCTCTGTCTAGCCATGTTTCACAAAGTCCTAAAATGTCGGCGTTTTTTAGAATGTCCGCTCCCTCGATGTTTCCAAAACCGTGCACGTTCCAGAAAGCAACGTTGATCCCCGTTTGTCTGCCTAGTTTTTTGCATTATCGTCTGAAGAAACCAGTGTAGCCTCAGCATCTGCATCTTCTGCCTTCTCGTCTCTATTTCTATTATCTTTATTCGATTTCTTGACGTTATTATCTTTTTCGCTCCAGAAGTACGGGACGTTGTCGATGTAGAGTTTGTTGTAGCCGATTTTGACTATACGACCTTCGGCTCTGTGGGTTTTGCTGATATCCCGTAGTTTTTTTGCCACCTGTCTCTCCTTCGGGGTACAGTCTTGATCGATAAAAATATCTCTGCCCATCAGGCTCTTTTTTTGTTTAAGAATATTCAGTTTAGCCTCCCACGTGTTGAGTTTTACACAGAAGATGCTTTTTTGGGCTTTGTTCGGAATTTTCGTGATCTCTAGGATGCTGTACTGCAGTCCAAATTCTCTGCTGATGAAATTCTCGATATCGTCCTTCGGGTTTTCCGATTGGGCTTGTAGCCGTAGATTATGATGTTGTTTTTCCTCATGTCTTTTTCCAGATGCTCGATTTTTTCCTGTAGCCGGCTGCTGCCTCCTATTGCTTCCGACGCTCGTTTAGCTTTCTCCCTCTCAGCTAGTTTTTTTTCTAATTCCTTGATTTTCGCGTCCGTTGCTGCATCCTTCGTCGAGAACTTTTTTCGAGAGTTTGTATTTGTTGTTGCAGTTCCATGTAAGCCTTTGCCGAATCTGCTTTGCATTTTCGAATTTCATTCCGCAAATCTTCTAAGCTTTTTTCGTGTTTTTCCCAGGCAGCGACTATCTGGGCGCTTACGTTTTTGAACTGTCGATCATTGTTCTCGCCCATACGTTTAAGCTCTTCAAATACTTTTTCCATCTCGGTATCGCCGCTTCTGCCTTTATCGTCCGTGCTATCTTGTGCAGTGTTAGAGATGCCAGGGGTATTGTCCATTTTACAGTTCCACTGTAAAATGTTTAGAGGTTTATGATCGGCCATCTTGTGTCGGGTGCATTGGAGGATCGAGAAGTGCAATGAGAGAGTCTATCACCGGGGTGAGTTTTTCCCCTAAGTCGAGAGAGGAGAGGAATGGAAGGAGCTGTTGGAGAATCATCTTTATAAACATGGAGATAAGATTTGGGGGGGGGATCTGGGTGAGTAGGATGGGGAGATGTACCAGGGTTGGGAGGGCTAGAGTTGCCGTAGCTCGTAGGGGATGAGTGTGTAGGGGGCCTGCGGGTGAGGGCAGCGCCGTTGCTAGGATCAACAGGTGGGGGTGAGCGACCGTTGGGGGCTAGGGGGATGTTTTGGCGAGCTGCGCGTGCATTAAGAATGGAGTTTGGAGTGGACCTAGTGGAATGTTGGCGCGGGTCGGAGTTGGTGTTGCGAGAGAGTTGTTGTGGAGGAATACGGGAATGGATGGGACGTGAGTCGAAGAGGGACGACATGAGGGGTCGGTGTCCTGGAGGCGGGTTCTGCAGAGGGATAGCGTTTTGGGAGGTAGCGCGTCTGGCAAATGGGGGTGGAGAAGAAGGAGAAGGGTGAGGATGGGGATGGGGATCTACTTCTTCGTGGTGAGGGGTGGAGAGAAGAGGAAAGTTGCTGAGTGAGTTGGTGGGTGGCGTGACGGGCTGGGGGGAGGTAGCAGAGATGGAGACGATCTGTCTAGCTTCGATAAGGGGAATACCACGTTCGGCGGCCACGGCTTTGACCGCTTTTTCATGAAGAAAAGCTGGACATCCTCTGTCCGTGGGGAAGTGACCCTCTTCTTGGCAGTTGGCGCAGTGGGGTGGGAGGTTCAGTCGGGGGCAGGGCGAGTCTTCGGGGTGGGCCTTATTGCCGCATTATCGGCATTTTGTGTGTCCTTTGCACTGGCTGGCTACGTGGTTAAATATCCATTCCGAGAGATTTTCCGGTTTTGACGACAAACATCGAGGATTTTGGGAGGAGACTCGATGATGGTCCCTAGTTCCTCAACAGTGATGTCGGTAGGGACACCCCTGATGAGGCCCTCACATTAGATGGAGTCATCTGGAATAAACCCCACGAGATTTTCTTGGCCCAGGATGGAGTTGGAAAGGAGGGAGTTGGCTGCGTGGGCGGAGGCGAGCAGGACTGTGGCCTGATGTCTCCCCGAGCTAGATACGTTGAGGATATCGTCCCGCGAAATTCTGGTGAGGAGCGTTTTGGCAGTGCGAGTGGCATTAGAATTAAAAAATTTTGCATAAACCAATGCTACATCCACACATACATACATACACACTAGGGTGGTCCTTAAAAAAAAAGTCTCGCTCCCTACCTTCCAAGTGATTCTAGACTATGAAAAAGGAATTTTCATATTTTTTTCCGATTCTTAAATTTACCCTCTGCTTTGCCTGAATTCATTTGAAAGTTTTTAAAATCATTTATGTCATATTTCCTATTTACACGAAAAAGGTCGAGAGAAAAATCTGAAAAAATATATATTGTAAAAAACTATAAGGCAAGAACACCAAGAAAAGTGAGTATCTGTCCGGCGACCATAACCTAAAAATAAAAATAAAAATCGACATTGATTTTTTTTAGGTGTCACGCAGCCGGTAAAAGAATCTAGAAAGAATATATATCGTAAAAAATGATGTTAGAAAGAGAGGAAAAAAATGTGGTGATTGTACGAAAATTTGAAGTTCACGAAAAAAATTTTTGGAAATGATAAAAAAAATTTTTTTAAGGTTATGTCAAAATTTCACGTTCACTGATTTTCCCAGTAAAGGACCTTAGTGACGTCAATGACATATTCAATTTTTATTCTAATCGGTTAATCCGTGCAATAGTTATTAATTTTTTAACAAATTTCCTAAAATAAGTACCGTGAAATACCCGATATGTTTTATTTTGATTCCTTACTGGTAAGAGAAGATGGAAGCCACTGACAAACGAGAACCTTCAACTTTGAGTTCCAAATTGCATTGATATCGGAAATATCACATCATTTTTTTTTCAATTTTCAAATTGAACATCCAATTAAGAAAATGGTGTAAAACTCTTCAACGGGTCAACCGGTTTGGATGAACATTTCATATGTATACGTACGAACGAACGTACCTACGTACATACGCGCGCGCACACACACACACAGACACACCCACCCACACCCACACACACACACACACACACACACGCACGCACGCACGCACGGACGCACGCACGCACGCGCGCGCACACACACACACAAACACACACACACACACACACACACACACACACACACACACACACACACACACACACACACATTTTGCTCAAAATAGGCTAAAATGACCCCAATGACCTCGAATCGTGAAGATTTGACAAAAACCGATTTTCAATTTTCGGGGTCATTGCAATAACTTCCTTATAATCGGGAAGTTAAAAAAGTTGCTCCACGGTCGGCATCCTATCTCCAGTAAATGTTGATCGATCTCCAAAATTTAGGAAAATTCTTGTGAAATAAAGTTGTAGTTATAGTATGTCGAGCCGGAATCTTGAATTCCGAAAAATTTAGCAATTTATGGCCGTTTGAGAATAAGTATGCGTTTTACGTCAAACTTTACACTTTAATTATTTTTATTAAATGTTCAAATTAAAACATTGAAAATCTGGCTCAACAACTATAGAGAAAACGATTCCGAATATTTAAAAAAAAAATCGCACATAAAATATTTAAAACTGTATGAGTTATCATGCCGACCGTCGCGGAAAAAGTAGTTTCGAGAAAAACACGCTCACAGTGTTAAGTGCGTTTTGCTCGAAGTCGCGTGCAACTAAAACAAGAATTTTAAGATTTTTTTTATTTGTTTTGCAAGCTTATGTTTCATCGTCCATTCCGGCTCCTTATTGTACGCCTACCTTGTCGGTAATTAACTATTTTTGTTGATTTTTTGCAGTTTTTCGGAAGTTAGTCGTCTCAAACAAAGGACAGCTGCACGCACCAAATCAAACTCTCTTCGAGCAGTCACATTTTCTACCATAACTTTGGATCTGCGGGGAATTTTTGCAATTGACTCTCACAGAAATAAGCCTCAAACTATAGAGAACAACAATCCGTTGAAAAAATCTGGACGTATGTAGGGCCTTAACTCGCTTAAGGTGAAGCGATATACCGACTGAGCCGTGTCGAGTGTAAGTGAGATGGCATACCATCGACAGCTACGTCGGAGCGGACGAGAACGACCGACAGATTTATCGCTCCATCTGAAACGCAGGTGACAATGCATTGTAGCTATAATGTGTTGACTCTCACGCAGGGATATTTTATCCCGGATGGGATGTAGATGGAAAAGAAAAACGATTGATAACACACAAGAAAATTTTATTTTAATACCGTATCTCGGAAACGTGTTGCTCCTTCTAAGTCCGGGAGACGACTGACTCTAGTAATCTAGAGATGACGAATCACGTGTTATGCTTACCGACCGTGTGACTATGTAGGAACGGGTAGGTAGGGCGTAACCATTTATTAACTTCCCGATTATAGGGAAGTTATTGTGATGACCCCGAAAATCAAAAACCGTTTTTTTTGTCATATCTTTACGTTTCGAGGTCATTGGGGTCATTTTAGCCTATTTTGACCGAAACGTTTGTGTGTGTGTGTGTGCCTGTGTGCGTGTGTGCGTTTGTGCGTGTGTGCGTGTGTGCGTGTGTGCGTGTGTGCGTGTGTGCGTGTGTGTGTGTGCGTGTGTGTGTGTGTGTGTGCGTGTGTGTGCGCGTGTGCGCGTGTGCGCGTGTGCGCGTGTGCGCGTGTGCGCGTGTGCGCGTGTGCGCGTGTGCGCGTGTGCGTGCGTGCGTGCGTGCGTGGGTGCGTGCGTGGGTGCGTGCGTGCGTGCGTGCGTGCGTGCGTGCGTCCGTGCGTGCGTGCGTGCGTGCGTGCGTGCGTGCGTGCGTGCGTGCGTGCGTGCGTGCGTGCGTGCGTGCGTGCGTGCGTGCGTGCGTGCGTGCGTGCGTGCGTGCGTGCGTGCGTGCGTGCGTGCGTGCGTGCGTGCGTGCGTGCGTGCGTGCGTGCGTGCGTGCGTGCGTGCGTGCGTGCGTGCGTGCGTGCGTGCGTGCGTGTGTGTGTGTGTGTGTGTGTGTGTGTGTGTGTGTGTGTGTGTGTGTGTGTGTGTGTGTGTGTGTGTGTGTGTGTGTGTGTGTGCGTATGTACGTTCGTACGTTCGTACGTATGTGAACAATTTTTCGTTAACTTTTCCTCCAAAAATAATGACGCGATCGGAATGATCGATGATGCAATCAATGTGCCCTGCTGAAACTTAGAGCTGATTAGATTTTGGTCCAATTCGGTCGAGTAGTTTTTCAGTTTTTTTACAAGGAACATAATCTAAAAATTCTTTCGTTAACGTTTTCTCAAAAACTAACTAGCGGGCCTATGATTAGTGGTGTCTATGGATAGTAGTGCCCATAGATAGTTGAGCCCATAGTTAGCAGTTCCTATGGTTTGAAGTATCCATGGTTAGTGGTGCCTATGGTTAGTAGTGGATATGGTTCGTAATACCTGTAGCTTATCAAATTTATTTTGCGTGTGACCCTTTACGGGCCGCACAAGTAACTTCCCGATTCGCGAGTTGAAATATATCATTATCATTATTAATTAAGTATATTCTCATCAAGTTGACAATTGGAGTTTTCGTCTCCTCATGGTCTAACGTGGATGTATCCAGAGGACACCAAACATAAAAAAAACAAGTGCTCGACCACGGGGCATATGCCTCAGGGGCATAATATGCCCCGAAGGATTTAGTCCCCTATAATCAAGAAGTTAAAAAAAAAGATCCGAAAAAAAAACAATTTTAAGAAGTTTTAAAAAAAATTTTTGAAAATTTTTTCTTCGGATCACGTTATTAGTTTTAGAGGAAACGTTTACGAAATAATTTTGAAATTATATTTTTTGTAAAAAACTAAAAAAACTACTTGACCGAACTTGACCAAAATCTAATCAGCTCTAAGTTTCATCAAGACACATCGATTGCATCATCGATCATTCCGATCGCGTCATTAGTTTTGGAGAAAACGTTAACGAAAAATTGATCACATACGTACGTACGTACGTACGTACATACGCGCGCGCGTGCACACACACACACACAAACATTTTGCTCAAAATAGGCTCAAATGACCCCAATGACCTCGAAAAGTGAAGATCTGACGAAAAAAAGATTTTCGATTTTCGGGATCATCACAATAACTTCCCTATAATCGAGAAGTTAGTAACGCGATCAAATAAAAAATATATTTTTTTTATTGGTAATTATTTACGTTCGCGGCTTTTCCGAATTTTACAGTTTTTCAAAATCTTTTTCGAGGATGTTCGTTTGGTCCTACAGATGAAGAATCAGGTGGGGGAGGTCAAGAAATGCTGTGGGAAATATTTTTATTATCTTTTTTTTTTTTTTTTCACGGAGACCGCAAGAATTTCGCAGTTTTGATAGTTCTTCCGAATACAATGGATTGCGACGGCTGCGTTTTCACTCTCCGCAAGTTCCAACGCGTGTGTGAAAATCAAGACCGCCTTGTTGCTTTTCTCAAATCACATTCCATCATCCCGAAATCCGTTGAGCGCAGTAGTTGCGGACAACCGGCCATTTTAAATCCCAAAGATTTATTCTGGAGATGCCAGAAAAGCAAGAAAATCGTGAAGGGAAAGAAAGTGGTGACGACGAAATGTGCCTTTAAACGATCAATCAGAACAGGCAGCTGGTTTCATGATGCATCTCTATCCATCGAGAATGCTTGCCTTTTCATTGGCTATTTTGTAACATTGAAGCCTCCGCGTCAAGAATTCCTGGAAAATGAAATGAGTCTGAGCAGTCGTACCGTCGTTGATTGGTCCAGCTTCATTCGAGAGGCGATCCTTTTGTGGTACATATCTCGTTCGCAACCTATCGGTGGTCCTGGCTGTGTCGTGGGGATCGATGAAGCCAAATTTGGAAAACGGAAGTACCATCGAGGTCGTATCATTGATGGTCAATGGATTTTCGGTGGGTTCTCGCGTGATACGAAGGAGGTTTTCATCGTTCCCGTCGCAGACAGATCGTCGAAAAAGTTGCTCGATGTGATATCACAAAAGGTTCGACCGGGATCAACAATCATGTCCGACTGTTGGAAATCATACGATTGTCTCCACTCCGAAGGTTTTGATCATCTGACGGTGAACCATTCATATAACTTCGTGGATCCGGATACGGGCGCACATACCCAAAACATCGAACGCACTTGGCGGGAGGTCCCGGCCAACATTCCACGATACGGTCGTCGAGAATATCATATGGATGGCTACATTGGTGAATTTTTTTTCAAACGCCAATATCCGAACCATCTTGATCGACTTCGGATGATATTCCAGATGATTGGAGTTATGAATGAGTCATCATCGGAAGATTGAACTGACAACATAGATCGGCCCTTTTCAGGGCCACCAAGCTTATTTATCGTGAACCACACTCAGCGCTACACATATACTTATGTATACAGGGTGGTCCACGCAACGTGTGCACCTCCTTTACGATCAAAATATGCGATGCACGAAAAAATATTATCTACAAAAGTTACATGGTTTATAAGGCTACATCACGTGGTGCATTTATTTTCCTTCTAGGTGGAGGTGCTTCGAATATTTCAAGGTCAACTTTGTTTTTGAGGAAAATGCTATTTTTTTTATAGCGTAATATGGAAGAGTATCGAATTCCGAGTAAAAAAGTATTGACCTTTATTAGCCCTATGGTTAATAGCCAACGAGTAATTTCACTTTATTACTTTGGGTACATTCAGTGACTCCTGAATTATCGCAATTAACGTGTATCTCCAACTTGATATTACGCAAAGGAAATTTTAAAGTAATAAAGCGAAATTATAATGTATATAATACGTATTATAATGTATACAATACATATTATAATGGATATAATACGTATTATAGTGTATATAATACGGGAAAGCAACTCCAGAACCCCTCCCCCCCACAAAAGAAAAAAAATAAGAAAATTATTTTTAAAAAATATTCCCCACAGCATTTCTTGACCTCCCCCACCCGATTTTTCATCCGTAGGACCAAACGAACATCCTCGAAAAAGGAATTTGGAAATCTGATCAAAATTCGGAAAAGCCGTGAAAGTAAATAATTACCAAAAATTAAAAAAACTACTTGACCGAAGTGGACCAAAATCTAATCAGCTCAAAGTTCCAGCAAGACACATCGATTGCATCATCGATTATTTTAATCGCGTCATTAGTTTTGGAGAAAACGTTAACGAAAAATTGATCACATACGTACGAACGTACGTCCTTCATCTGTAGGACCAAACAAACATCCTCGAAAAAGAAAATTTTGAAAAACTGTAAAATTCGGAAAAGCCGTTAAAGTAAATAATTACCTAATTTTTTCCAAAAAACACAATTTCAAAATTCTTTCGTGAACATTTTCTCTAAAACTAATAACGCGATCCAAAGAAATTTTTTTTTTTCGAACTTTTAAAATTGTCTTTTTTTTTTTGTACGTACGTATGTGATTAACTTTTCGCTTATGTTTTTTCTGAAACTGATGAGGCGATCGAAAAAAAAAAAATGTTTTCAATTTTTTTTTACTTTTTTTTATTTTTCTCATCTTTCCGATTATAGGAGACTTAATCCCCCCGGGCATATTATGCCCCCGGGGCATATGCCCGGTGGTCAAGCACTTGTATTTTCTATGTTTGGTGTCTCTGGATAGATCCATGTTGGACCATCAGAAGCTGAAAACTCCAATTCTCAACTTGATGAGAATATACTCAATTAATAACGATAATAATAAATTTCAACTCGCGAATCGGGAAGTTACTTGTGCGGCCCGTAAAGGGTCACACGCAAAATAAATATGATTAGCTACAGGCATTACGAGCCATATCTACTACTAACCATAGGCACAACTCACCATGGATACTACTAACCATAGGAACTGCTAACTATGGGCTCAACTATCCATGAGCACTACTATCCATAGACACCACTAATCATAGGCCCGATAGTTATGTTTGGTGTCATCTGGATACATCCATGTTGGACCTTGAGGAGACGAAAACTCCAATTCTGAACTTGATGAGGATATACTTAATTAATAATGATAATAATAAATTTCAACTCGCGAATCGGGAAGTTACTTGTGCCGCCCGTTAAGGGTCACACGCAAAATAAATATGATCAGCTCCAGGCATTACGAGCCATATTCACTACTTACCATGGGCACAACTAACCATAGGTACTGCTACGTCCCCGTAACGCCACCACACAGACGCCTGAAGGGCTGCAACCCACCAAACACAGGCGTGAGCGTATGGCCTTTCTCAAGGGGCCTACAAAGATACAAGGGAGGGGGTTCTTGGGCCTTCAGCTCGAAAAGATAAGATTCCTCCCACCTTTTGCATAAAACTAAGAAGTGGGAAACGGGAAATTTTAACCAATGAGATACAAAGATAATTTGCCCTTTCCCACCCTTACCACTAGCTTCGTAGTTAAAAGCGAAACGCGTCTCAGAGAATAAAAAGGTGGGAGACGGTGTTTTCAACCAATAATAAATAAGGAAAACTACCCTCTCCAACCTGGTTGAATATTTTGTGTGGACCCGAAATTGTATAAAAGGGCCACACACGCGTCTTTTAGACAGTAATAATTCAACCTCCGACGTCGCAACATCTCTTAAAATCATTTCGGGCCCAGTCCTAACTAATAAATATTTTCAAGTATAATTCAAAGAAAAAGGACTCTAACTTTTTGTAAGTTTCTTCTCAATTCTCTTTCCAAATTCCCAAACTACCCTTTGTGAGTAACGCTTACCCACGCGGACTCACATCCTTCCAACTCCGAGAGTAACGCGTACCCACGCGGACTCTCATCTGCTAACCCGAAGGTAACGCGTACCCACGCGGACCTTCATTAAAAATCCAAATCCGAGAGTAACGCGAACCCACGTGGACTCTCATCCCAAATCACGGGAGTAACGCGTACCCACGCGGACTCCCATTCTTTTATCAACTAAATTAAAGTTGTTGTGGGGTTAGACCGAAACGATGTCAGTGAGATGAAATTTTTTGTGAACGTTCATGATCCCTTTACTAATCAACCTGTCAAATTTCAAAACAATCCACAGTACAGTTATTTAGAAAAAAAATCGCAAAGTTGGAGTATTTGGTGTGCTCATCACATTATGTTTATGGGAATGTTCCGAAAATTTTTCAGTATATCATATATATCTGCCGAGAAAAGGATGCCACGGAGTTGAAAAATCACATACGGTTAAATGGAATATCGGACTAACTTTTGGTGCCTTGAAAATAATAATTTACAGTACCGATTCAAAGTTATTCATGATTTTAATCGTGAATTTTCCAAAAATTGAGCACACCAAATATTAGGCTTCGGAAGCATGGCAACAGCGTAGCCGGCACAAGCGCTCCCTACCTTAGCGACATATGATAATTATGGATGTTTCCCGGACCGATGTTCATGGTTGATAAACAAACAGTTCGATTTTGAGGCTAGGAACGGGGCGCGTATATGACAGCTGTGCGACACTGGTGCTCAACCCAAGCATATTATCATGGGTCATAATTTACGTTGTTGCCAGTTCGTTTTGCAATAATTGATCTCTAACGAATTATCGAAAACAATGCCATAAACTAATAGAAATAATTCCTGTAATCCCCATCACTTTGTCAAAAATGCATATTCTTTCAAACCGATGTGGATTTTTTCCTAGAAAAATGACATTAAATACGACGATAACTTGACGACAAACAGTTGAGAACCATTCATCGGTTCCGTGCATAAGCATAGGGCACCCCCCTCATGCTTCACCCCCGACGGCTAGACCACACAACAACCTTAACACTAGTTTTAGATATGAAGGTAACGCGTACCCACGCGGACTTTTATCACACACACACTAACCCATACATACATTTTACACTTTATTCTCAATAAATATCTCAAATAGATATATAAAAATAACACTTTATTCTGAATCAAATCGTCAGCCCGTATCCCTGACCAATTAGCATTTGCTAAGGTCAAAAACAGGGCAATTCCAATATATTGTTACGCCGAACGTAACAGTACTGCTAATGTTGTGCTCGCCGACCGTTTTACTGTGTTGAAACGGGAAGGGAGGGCGTTATCATTTAATTATTTATTTTTTAGGGATTCTTTATCGTCGAAGAATTGGAATTCACGTAGAATTAGTTCGTGTGTTGGTTTTATTATAAAGTTACAGTGTTCTTTTACAATTATTGGTACCAACTCGTACCACTACCGAACCGTGCGTAGCCGGCTGATCCTAAGCACCCGTGAAAGAGTGTAGCTACCGCGGTTCGGGAGTCTCGCTTCGAACAGCGATTCGACCTTAACTCGAAAACTTGATTGACGTTGGTCGTCACCCTGGTCATTAATATATCCCTGATCGGAGGGATAGTAGGTCGACTCGGTCTCGTTGCACCCGCTTTGGTATTAGCCAACGGTGCTGCGCCAGCGAGACTGTGCTGGCGCAATGGCTGCAAACAACGAGCAATCGATCGGGTCATCGACCGAGTCACCTTTTTACAAAATGATGACCACGGCTTTCGACACTCCCTAAGGAATGTCGAATGCCGCAACTGAATATGCTTGCGAAATTCTGGGGCACAACACTAACCATGGGCTCAACTATCCATGGGCACTACTATCTACAGACACCACTAATCTTAGGCCCGCTAGTTATGTTTGGTGTCTTCTGGATACATCCATGTTGGACCATCAGAAAACGAAAACTCCACTTCTGAACTTGATGAGGATATACTTGATTAATAATAATGATAATAAATTTTAACTTGCGAACCGAAAAGTTACTTGTGCGGCCCGTAAAGAGTCACACGGAAAATGAATATGATTAGCTACATCCATTACAAGCCATATTCACTACTAACCATGAGCATAACTAACCATGGATACTACTAGCCATAGGCACTGCTAGCCACGGGCTCAACGATCCATTCGCACTACTATTTATAGACACCACTAATCATAGGCTCTCTACTTTATTCATTTTTATGGGGATCTTTGCCAACAAAGGATTAGAACCCACGTAGTTTCAGTGTTCGTATTTTGGTTATATTGATGAGTTACAATGGTTTCCTATTCGTGTTTATACTGTCTCGTACCATGACCGGACCGCGCGTAACTGGCCTATCCTGAACACCCGTGGAAGAGTGACGTTGCCGCGGTTCGGGAGTCTTTACTTAGAGCAGTATCGTCCGTTTTCGGTCGTCGAACGTGACTAACTCTCGGTTGTCACTCCAGCAATCAATATGGATCCGATCCGAGAGTTAGTAGGTCGACTCGATCGAGTTGCACTCGCTTTATTTTTCGATTGCGTTATTAGTTTCAAAGAAAATGTCAACGAAAAATTGATCACATACGTACGTACGTAAAGAGGAACAAAAAAAACCAAAAAACAATTTTAAAAAACTTTTTAAATAATATATTTTTTTTTATCGCGTTATTAGTTTTCGAGAAAACGTTAACGAAAAATTGATCACATACGTACGAACGTACGTACGTACATACGCACACACATACACACACACAAATACAAACATTTTGCTGAAAATAGGCTAAAATGACCCCAATAACCTCGAAGCGTGAAGATCTGACAAAAAAAACGATTTTCGGTTTTCGGGGTCATAACAATAACTTCCCTATAATCAGGAAGTTAAAAAAGAGTGAAAAATATAAAAATGACCCATACATGTGTTATTTTTTTTGCTGAAAGTAGGGTTCATACCCGCGACATCCATGGAGTATTGGATTTTTTCAAGAATAATTAGTCCTCCCACCAATATAATTACTGGGATGGAGAAAAATTGCGTGTATTTTAAATGGGAAACTTCACTTGCTTCTCGGGCGGTGAAGGAATTGGAATAAGAGGTTCAAATTAGGCTCAACATTATTTTTTTGCCATTGATTGACACCGGTCCCCAATCACATTTCGAAAATGACCCAAATACCGGCCCACCCGCCACCCGAATATACATTGTATTAATTACTCCAAGTGTAATGCTGATATAATTAAATAGTCCTTTTATTTCTGCCACTTATTATAACAATACATAATTGGGTGGTATCAAATGTTAAAACCGATCCAGTAATATCGGAAAATGCGGATAACGGTTGGTAAACTACAAATTTCGATCGTTCGGATTTGAAATTTTTAGTACATGTAGAATAACCTCGTCCACAGTTTGAGTGGTCAAAAGATCTTTAACCGTATCATCGTCTATAACAACGGTAAACAAAAGTTTGATATTTCGACGTAATCGTTCTTCGAAAGCCAAATCACAATCCTCGACTGTGATTGGCTGATGACCGCATCGTTTGATAACAGCATCCAAAACATCTTGTATGGGAGCTTCGGGCCATCCAAATACCTGCAGTAACCCAAGAAAATGATGTTAATAAATTTAATCGTTGATCATATGCAACTAAGATGATGTGCTACATATTTTCATCGTTTCCGAAAAATTCACATATATTTCTTCAGTTTCGTCAGTTTTGAAAAAAATTAAAGAATGTGATCGGATAAAGGACTTCATTTCGATACTGAAAAAACCTAATATTTATAAGGTACCGAATTTTCTATGGGAATACTTCTGATTTCCCGAAGAAAATGCAAGTTATGAAAGAAATAACTTTGATTTTTTAATTGTAGATTTCCCGTTTGTACTCAGTTCTGTTTTTTTTTGTGTTACCTGTTATCAAATCTCATTGAATTTCATACGAACGTTTGGGAAAAAGCTATTGTCATGTATTTTTACTCATTTCTGGTATTGTTTTAAAACTGGTATTACTATAAAGGTACTTTACCAGAAATCAGCGCGGAACAAGAACATTTGCCACGCACTGAATTTCGTAGTGAAACATTTGTTATGTCTCCGTTTTCGTCGGTTTTAAATTGAGCGTTATAAAATAAGAAAGAAACTTGAACGGTCGAATCTTAGATTTTTCTTAATGTAAAAAAATAATCAATTTTTTTCCATCTTAATTTTGGGAAAAACCGTGAACGGTTCAGGTCCTTGATCAGTTCGACCTCGCTTCCCACAGTTTTATTGAATTTAATTCGGTCGCTTACGAGAAAACTGTAGCCATGTGTTTCTCCTAATTTTACATGAGCACGGCACCTTAAAACATGTTTATATAGTAGTACACGTTAACCTGTAAAGTTTCTTCTTCTATGAGAATAGTTAGAAGATCTGCAATAGCCTTGAGTAACTTGGCGGATGAAAGAATGCTCGTTTCTCCAGTTTGAATTTTTGAAGCAGCGGAAGATGCAATATCGATTAATCGCGATTGCAATTGTCGTTTCTCAGCTTCTGCGACCATATCTTCCAGTACTTCTCGGTGCTTGGCTCTTATGTGCCTCATCAAACAATCGTGACGTATAAATGCTCGGCCGCATTCGGCGCAAGATTGGGGTGGCTCGCGTCTGTGTGTGTTGAGATGAGCTTGCAATGAAGATTTGGTCGCGAATGCCTTGTCGCATTTGTCACATTTGTGAGCTGTAGAGAAAACCATAAGGTTTATACGAATATAAGTTAAAACATTGGAAAGAAAAAAAAAAAGTTTGATGACGATTCGACTTTTGGTAACAACTTTGAGAATTTTTACGTTGCATCAATCGAATACAACCTGGATATTCGGATACGACGATGAGTTAGATTCAAAGGAATTTAACCTTCTTTTTGCATGCAAGGTTTGCGTTGTAGATCTTAGAGGTTTCGCATCACAAATTGCGACGGAATTAACGATTTTTCGAGAAGAGACAAAATGTTGTAAACCATAAGGGAAGAAAAATTGTTCACTGAAATCAAAATGGCTAAATTCGGGCAATCTTCAATACATATTAGAATGTCCTTGCAAAATTACGTGAATGTTCGGACCTATTCAATTATAAGAAATCTTGAATTCAATGGATTGGCGAAAATATAATGATAAATCCTAAAGGATTTCCAGAGCTCCAGGAAGATGATTCAATTGCTTGACAGTGCAATGGTTGTTCTCTGCAATTTGCCAGGCTTTGAACGGTTGGTTCGAATTGTCATTGTCAGTAGTTCCTGGCGAGAGCGGACTAATGTGCCGGTTGAAAAATCAGCCGGTTTCAACATTTTTTTTACCGAAAATTTAATACAAGGCCGACTTGTTTTTTTTTCATTCAAGATAACTTACCATAGGATTGGCAGAAAAAATAACAGATAATTAATCAGTGATACCACTACTCCCGGCTGCGACAATGGAAGTTCTTTGTTTACAATTGAAAAATCAGAGTGCACACTATTTCGGAACAATTCTCGTTTCGAGAGGCTGTCCCGGTTAGTCCGTCGCTCTTCTTGGCAATTACGACCAAAACTATTCGAATTTATAAAGGTAAGATTTTGAAAACCGTGTTCCCAACGGCAATTTTCAAAACTTTTAAAAAGTGCAATAAAAAGAGGCTTTTCTTCTTAAAATTTTCACGCTAATTAGCAGTGACAATATTTCCATCAACTCACGTTTTACTCCGGTATGAACGACAGTGTGTTTTGTCAGATCTTCTTTCCTCGTGAATGATTTAGTGCAGACATCGCACTGAAACGGTACAGCGCCCTCGTGGGCAAATTTGATGTGCAGGTTCAATCGAGCCTTGCGGTTAAATGCTTTGCCGCACGTCTCACAGTAAAATCCATTTTCTCCGGTATGATGAAACACATGGGCTTTCAGCTGAGCTGCTTGGATAAAAGATTTACCACAATGCCGACACACGTGTGGTTTTTCACCTGTATGTATTCGTTGATGACGATTTAACGTTTCACGAGCAGCGAACCGTCGTTGACACTGAAATTTTTTACACATTTATTTATCCCAGTTCAATAGAAAATAAGATCGTTATTCGATAATTGAACATTCAATAATAATGAAATAATGATAAATAGCGGAATAAAACATCCATTCGTTGAATAATATAATATTTTATATCATAATGATGGTGATAATTACAATGATTATATATATATATTATTATTTAACGATTAAATGTTTTATTATATTAATTATCACAATTATCACTGAATATTAAAGGATAATATTTATAGGATATAAAATTATTCATAATTCAGTACTTCACTCTCTCTAATGAATATATTTGGTGATAATATCCGTAAATTATTATCATGAATCTATTAATTCAAAATTGCAATTACGATTTTTGAGGCGTTCTTTATCAACCGGACCACTTTTTTTTCAACCTCTCCAATTTTTTTTTAAATCTGCCAGCTTGCAATATTAGTCAAAAGGAACATGTGTGATTTTTTTTAGATTCTTTTAGGCGTCCGTTCAGGATTTTCAATTTTCCATTACGAACACTGTATCTCGAAAAATACTCATCGGACAAAAAAAAATATAAGAATAAAAACTCTTATTTTTTCCGCTTTATCGAAAAAAATTTCGGTAATTATGCAGAAAGTGGACGCCACCCCGATTTCCCTGAAATGAAGATATGTTATAGAGGGTACTTTTCTGAGAAATTTCATATGCATTTGTTAGGCGCGGAAACCAAGTCTTCATATAGTAATCCGTGTTTGAAAGTTTCAAAAACGACTTTCGAAATTCAATAGATTGGCTTTGTTTACGCTGTATATTCCACATTGCGGTGCTTAATTCGTGTCTCACCTTACCCCCCCCCCCCCCTATACGGTCGGGGGGGGGGGGGGGGGGGGGGCAGGGGTAAGGTGAGACACGAATTAAGCACCGCAATGTGGAATATACAACGTAAACAAAGCCAATCGATTGAATTTCGAAAGTCGTTTTTGAAACTTTCAAACACGGATTACTATATGAAGACTTGGTTTCCGCGCCCAATATATACATATGAAATTACTCAGAAAAGTGCCCTCTATAACATATCGTCATTCCAGGGAAATCCAGGTGGCGTCCACTTTCTGCATAATTCCCGAAAGTTCAAAATGGTACCCGCAATGGTTACGATGAAAAAAAATGAAAACTGCGAAATCTCATAACCGCGGATATTATTTCGAAACAAAAATAGTTGTTGCGTGTTATGAATAAACATTTTCTGGACAAAAAAAATTAGGGCAATATATTCTCTAATAATCCCAAAAAACTCTTACAACTAACACGCAACAACTTTTTTTGTTTCGAAATAATATCCGCGGTTATGAGGTTTCGCAGTTTATTTTTTTTCATCGTAACCATTGCGGGTACCATTTTGAAATGTTTTTCGCAGACTCTTTACCCAATGACAGACATCCTGTAGAATTTGTACCGAAATCGAGTGTATTATTAATTTAAAAAAAATTTTATTCTAATTTTTTTTGCCAAATTTCAATTTTCGCAATGCAGAAAAAGTATGATTTTGATTTTTTTTCGATAAAGCGGAAAAAAAAATAAGTTTTCATTCTTATATTTTCTTTTGTGCGATGAATATTTTTTGAGCTACAGTGTTCGTAATAAAAAATTGATAATCCTGAACGGACGCCTAAAAAAATTGAAGAGAAATCACAGATGTTTCGTTGGACTAATATTTCAAACTGGCAGATTTAAAGAAAAATTTGAGAGGTTGAAAACAAAAATTAGGCCGGTTGATGAAGAATGCCTCTTCTATTGATATAGCATCATCATTTCCAGTAGACATAGCCAAATGTAGTACTTACAGCAACATAGAATAACCGTCAAAGCTTGCTTGTAATAAAACAAAATACAAACTTTTATATTTTTTTCTATAATGCGACTAATCAGTCTATGACAGGAAGAAGGCTACAGTAAAGATTGCGAATAATGTTTTGCTTGGTGTCATAACCTCTCGGAGGCATGGGAGTAGGTAACTTTCTTTCGGTTTTGCGCAGATTTTCTATCGATGTATATATTTTTGCATGTATAGAAAAACCGGTCAGTAAGCAGCATGCGAGGTAATCGATTGCAGCACGATTGTTTAGCAAAGTGTTAGGTCGAGAGTGGTGCGGTGGTTCACGCAGGATTTCTTGAATTGCAAGAGCGTCGAAATTCCCGGTGGTTCGCGCGAATCTCGATTTTGTAATAGAACAATTTGTGAAACCACAGGGGGGTCTGCGCCGAGAAGCTGGACGAGGTCTCAGTTCGACCCGGAGAGTTTGCAATTTTCGAAAAATTCTTTAAGCATTTCGTAGAAATTAGGCTCTTTTATACCTGTTTCTAACGGGGTAAGGGCAGGAAAGAGCAAGTTAAGCCGCATCTCATTAACGTTAAAATGCCTATTTCGAAATTTATAATTTTTCGACAGGATGGGGAAAATCGCTAATCGTTGCGCGAATTTCTCCGGCGTTGAGGGAGTATTTGCACTTCGAAAGTTGAGAAAAAATGTATACGTATTTTATGGGCTCTAAGAGAATATACTTTAAAGACTATGGCATTGTTTTTTTTAATGCTAGATTAAGGTTTTTCGGCTTGTACTGAAAACTGTTAATACTCGGTGGGTTTTGGTGAGAAATTTTGTCCTAATATCCTGAGACGAAGTCGTCATTGTGTTCGGGTCTTTCGACAAATGAGTACTGTAACACCAGATTAAAAAGACGTTTACAATGGATCAGGTATCCCTGAATAAGAGAAATTTTGGAAAAGTCCTTTTAAGAACTTCAAACGCTTTTGCTCAAAGCGACAAATTTTTCACCTGGCGGCGGTAAAAAGAGTAAACGATCGATCCGAATTGTCTTGAAGGTTTACACATAGATCTACAGGCTTACGCCAGTACTAGAATTGGGCGATCGTCGCGATAATTTAGTATATTTCAATTGTACATTCATTATGAAAAAGAAAAAATCTTGATTTTTTTCCGCTGGTCGATTTTTTATTGACTTTTAAATAGAAATCGTTAATTCTGCTAGGTCCGAGAATTGGACTCGTTCAATCCAGATTTTTAAACCTGTTTTGTTCGAGATGATTTTGCGAAGGTCCATCGCTTTTGCCGCCAAAAATCATTTCTAAACAAAATGAACTTTGAAAAACTGAAACCTGCCAAAATCACTGCAGTGTAAAAAATAGAAAACATTGTTTATGTAATCTACGATGATTCATATTCCATTTGGAAAATGATTTGTAATAAAATTTTGATCCGTTAAGATTGGATGAAAAAACCAACGAATGAAGAAGAACACCCTTCCCTTACATATTCTCGGGTCCTTAAGCAGGTGACGTAAACTAAACTCAAACTTGCATCTTTCCGCAAATATATCTTTTCAGTGTACAACATGTATGTGACGATCAAAGGGCGTAATTTCTTCGAGAAAAATCTGTTCGTGAATAATATTAATAAAAATAATAGTCATAATAATGGTAATAATAATAATAATAATAAAAATAATAAAAATAATAGACTTCCGTTTCCGGTGTGAGAGTGAGAACCACGCGGAGAAAGGCTGCGAAAGAAAAGTGAGTGCGAAAGGTGGAAAGAAAGAGAAAAGTGCGGTGTGTGGGTGGAAAAGAGAGCGGGCAGGAGGCCGAGAAAGGCGAGAATAGAAAGGTGGAAAGAAAAAGGGCGAGGACGGAGAAAGAAGTGAGGCAAAATAGCGGAGAAGCAAAAGTGAGGTTAGGGGCGAAAGGCAGCTGCGGAGCCGCGGAGCGGCGAGGCGGTAGAAGCCCGACAGCAGAGACAGCTGGAGGGGGCAATACGAAAAGAGCGGAAGTGAGCGAGAGCCGGAACGTAGGGTGACAAGGAGAGAGAACAGGCGTAGAGACGGTTGCCGGAGAAAGCGCGCAGAGCGGTAGCGTGAAATAGAGGAAAACGGGAACAGGCAGTGACAGAGAGAGGGAACCACAGATTTAGATATAGGGAAAGAAATAGAATTAACGACAAATAAAGTGTAAAGTATAGAACTAAAACTAAAACAAAAATAAAACTAGAATAAAACGGAGATTAAAAGTTAAAAAAAGATTAGCTAAGGATTAAAAGTAAAAGGAAAAGGAAAGTTAAAAGTAAAGTTAAAATTAAAAGTAGCATTGAAATTGAAATACAAATTGAAATTAAAATTAAAATTAAAACTAAAAGTAAAAGTTAAATAAAAATTTTAAATAAAAATTTTAAACAAAAGTAAAATTGAAATTGAAAGTAAAACTGAAATAAAAATAAAAATAAAAATAAAAATGAAAATAAAAATAAAAATAAAAATGAAAATAAAAATAAAAATAAAAATAAAAATAAAAATAAAAATAAAAATAAAAATAAAAATTAAAACCATGCTTAGAGCAGTCTGATATAGTTTTAATAGATAGAGTAGAATTGGAAGAGGATAACGGGAAATAAAATAGAGCGAAATAGAGTGAGCAGGGTGTAGTCGGGGAAATTGAGCTGAAGGAGAAAATAGAAACAAGATGGAGGCAAGAAAAGGAGGAGATAAGCAGAAGGAACTCAGAAGGAGAGGTAGGCCGACACACTTGGAACGGCTGATGAGAGAAAGGAGCGCGAGTGACGGGTTCTTATTCGAGGCGCAGGAGATAGCGAAGAGGTGAAGGGGTAAATTGAGGAAGATTTGACATGGGAAGAAAGGGGGGCACAATCGAAAATGAGAGAGATAGCGGAGGAGAAAAGAAAAGGAAAATGGGTAAAAATAAGGTACGGGAAGGTGATAATAAACGGCGAAACGCGATACTGGGATGAGGAGAAGGAAGAAGTGAAGAACAGCAGGAGCACAAAAAGGGAAAAAGAAAAGGAAAAAGAGGAAGAGGAAGGAAGCGAGGAAAGGGTAGAAGCGGAGCGAGAAGGAACAGAAGAACAAATAGTAGCAAAAAACGGGTAAAACGGAGGGGGGAAAGGGAAAGATAGGAAGAGCAGGATAAACAGGAAGAGAGCTGGAAAATAGGGTTCTGGAACGCAGCGGGGCTGACGAACAAGGACAGAGAATTTTGAAAAGCGCTGGAGCAGTGGGAGGTAATAGGATTAATGGAAACCTGGGTAGAAGAAAAGAATTGGGAGAAGGTGGCGGTAAAGCTACCGAAGGGATACAGATGGACAAGGCAAGAGGCGAAGAAAAAGAATAAAAAGGACAGAGCAATGGGTGGAAAGATAATTGGGGTGTTAGAGGAAATGGCATTAGAGGAAGGGGGAAAACAAGACGAAGAGGAAGGGATAATACAACAAAAGGTAAAAACAAGGGACGAAGTATGGACGGTGGTGGGGGTATACGCGAATGGAGACATGGACAAGAAAAAAGACAAACTCAGGAGATGGATGGAAAGGCAGAGTGATAGAGAAAAGGTTATAATGGGGGGGGATTTCAACGCGAGAACGGGGACAGAGGGAGGGAGGGTAAAAGAGACGGAAGAGGGGGTAAAGAGGGGAAAAGGAGGTCAAAAGATCTAAAAATAAACGCAAAAGGAAAGGAATTGATCAGGCTGCTAGAAGAGATAGGATGGGAAATAGTGAATGGAAGTGCCGAGGGAGACGAGGAGGAAGAATACACGTACACGGGAGAAAGAGGGGAAACGGTAAGCGATTACGTAGTGGTAGATGGGGCTACGAAAAGTGAAATAAAAACGCTCGTGGTAGGGGATCGAATAGAGTCTGACCACCATCCGTTGGTGGTCACAATTGAAAAGGGAAAGGGAAAGAGTAAAAGGGGGACGAAAAAAACGAGAATAACGGGAGGAGGGGAGTGGACGGAGGGGATGAGAGAGGAATTTGCAAAGGGAATAGAGGAAATAACAATAGAGGGGCAAGAGATAGCAGAAATAGAAAGGGCCGCGACAGAAAGAATAAAAAGAGAGATGAAGAGATGCGAGATGCTGGGGGGAGGGGAGGAAAACAGAAAAAAGAAGGACGGTGGGACGAAGAATGCAGAGGAAAGAAGGAGGAGGTGAGAAAGGAACTGAGGAAGTGGCGAAAGAGGGAAAGCACAAAGGAAAAGTACAGGAAAGAAAAGCGTGAGTACGGAGACCTATGCAAAAGAAAAAAGACGGAGGAACAGGAAAGAATGATTCGGTAAATGGCGGAGGCACGGACAGAAGATAAGGTATGGGAAATAGTAAACAGAGGGAGGAAAAGAAGAAAGGAAATAAATGAAAAAAAAGAGAAGGGACAGTGGAAGGACTACTTCATGGGGCTACTGGACGGTACGGAGAGCAGGGTACAGATGGAAGGAGAGGGGAGCGGGAGAGAAGCGGAAGAGAGGGAAATAAGCCAAGAAGAAATCAGAAAGGTAGTAAGCAAATTGAAAGAATGTAAGGCAATGGCGGGGAGGGGGGATGAAATCCCAAACGAAGCGTCGAGATATGGGAGAGAAAAAACGATAGAAGTCGCATGGGAGATATGTAGGAGGGTGTGGAGAGGAGATGGATGGCCGGAGGGGTGGAAGGAGGGGATAATAGCGCCGATCGTGAAGCAAGGGGAAGGATCTAGGGTAGAGGAGTACAGAGGAGTAACACTAATGCCATCGCTGTACAAAGTATATGCGGCGGTGTTAGCAAAGAGAATGGAGGAAGAGGTAGAAGAAAAAGAAATGATACCACCGAATCAGACGGGATTCAGGAGGGGAGTGGGGACGACGGACGATATATGGATACTAAATTACCTAGTAAATAGGAAGCTGGCCAGGGAAAAGGGCAAGATGGTGGCGTTGTTCGTAGACCTGAAAGCGGCCTTTGATTCGGTGGACAGGAAGGTGATGATGAGAGCGCTAGAAAAACGACGGGTGAGGAAAGGGCTGAGAGAAAGAATTGCGGAAATGTATAGGGAAACAACGAGCAAGGTGAAAGTAAGAGGGGAGGTAGGGGAAGGCTTCTGGACAGGAAAAGGGGTCAGACAGGGATGCCCGCTGAGCCCAATGCTGTTCAACCTCGTGACGGCAGACATGGAAGAGGAATTAGGGAAAGGAGGATGGGGAAGGATTAGGATCGGAAGGAGAAGAATATACACATTAGCGTACGCAGATGACGTGGTGGTGCTGGCGAACAGTGAGGAAGAAATGAAAAACACTATGCGGAAATTGGAAAAATACTTTCGGGAAAGGAAGCTAGAGGTAAACGTGGAGAAAACGAAAATTATGAGGTTTAGGGAAGGGGTAGAAGAACGAAAAGGGTGGAATGGAAATGGAGGGGAAGGAGCGTTGAAGAGGTTAAGGAGTTTAAGTACTTGGGGTATGTTTTCAGAAGGAACGGGGGGCAAGAAGGACAGACAAAAGACAGGGTGAAGAAAGCGGGAGCAGTAATGAAACAGTTGTGGGGGATAGGGAAGGGAAAATTCGAAAGAAATTGGGAAAGAAGAATGTGGTTATTCGACACACTGGCGTGGACAGTGATGGGATATGGAGTAGACATAGATGGATAGATGAATAGATAGAGAGATGGATCGATGGATAGATGGATAGTTGAATAGATGGACAGAAGGATCGATGGATCGATGGATCGATAGATCGATGGATGGATTACCCGTATTTCTGTATTTCTGATTTTTCATAATATTCCCAAATTCCTGGGTACTGTACATTTCTGAGTTCCATCACGAAATTTATACAGTAGCTTCAGAATAATCATGGAAAGATTACAAAAAATTGGGACCAAAACAAAAATAGTTCTTTTCGAGATATGAAGTTTTTTGTGTTCTTTTGCCTCATATCATAAGAAAAAAATGTTGATACTGAGATCTCATAATTTTATCCGAAAGAACGGGAAAATTCCGTTCCAAAACACTCGTGACAACATCAATTTAATTCAGTAATAAAGACTCACCACGTCTCGAAACCTTCGAAAGTAGTAAAAATATAAATTACAGATATATAGTGAGAGATAAACCTAGAGGCAACAGATTTGGAGTCAACTACTATTTCTAGTCATACTTCAACTTTTTTCAATTCCGAAGGAATCAAAAAACATCGGCTGAAAAGGCGGTTCGGTTCGTATGGAATAACCCATATATAGATATAGTGGCGTAGCTCTATCGACCACGTAGCCATCTTCACGAGGTACAACGGGCTGCGCCACTATATCTATATATACGTTTTCGACAAATGATCAGTATGAACTGCCAAACCTAACCGAACGGTCGCATCGCGGAAATCGTAAAAATAAAACGAAAAAAATTCGATAACTCGAAAACTAATCGAGATATGAAAAAATTGTATTCTTTCTTTTCGTCCGGGCCGTTCTATACAAAAAGTCCATCAAAGAAACCAGACAACAAAAAATTCAGACAAAAAATGAAACGAGAAAAATTCGATAACTCGCTTCGAGGATCAGACCAGACCATGGACGAAAGAAAGCAATTCGAGCAGCCGTGGGAAATAGTTAAGAGCCGCAACGGAGAGAATGGAAGACTATCAATCACTAATGGGGACAGTTACGGGGGAACACGCGTACGCTGGACGTCCTGAAAGATATCGAGAAAAGAGTGAACCCTGGAAGCCACGAAGTGAAAATCTCTAGAATAAGGAGAGCACAAAACCAGGAACTTTTTTTAGAGATCGAAAAAGGAAGGAAAGCAGAAGCTCTTAGAAAAGCTGTACTCACGGCCGTCGAAGATAGGGCAACTGTGAGAACCATGTCGCAAATGGTAACAGTTGAAATACTGGACATGGATGAAGCGACAGATGAGGCGGAGCTCAAAGAAGCACTTGAGTCAGTGACAGAGGAAACAGACGATGAGCTGATTGACATCAAAGCGATGCGAACAGTATTTCGTGGAACCCAAAAAGCAGTAATGACTCTGCCCGCAAAAATAGGCGATAAGATTTTAATGGAGGGACTACTGACAGTGGGCTGGATTAGGTGCCGTGCTCGGAAAAGAATCGAAGTCACCCGATGTTTCCGCTGCGTAGGCTCGGACACGTTTCTAAAAATTGTATCGGAGAAGATAGGTCCAAGATGTGCAGACTCTGTAGATCCGAGGACCACCTGGCTAAGGAGTGCAAATCTGACCCCAAATGTGTCATCTGTGCGGAAGGGGGTGAAAACGGTCGAGCTCTGCACATACTTGGTAGTGCCAGGTGCGAATCTTCACAAAAGGCGCTCAGTAAAGCCAGGAAATGACCCGATACTTGCAGACAAATTTGGGGCATGGCCGTGAAGCACAGGACCTGCTCATGCAAACGCCCGTAGAGAAGTTGGTAGATGTACTGCTCGTTAGTGAGCAGCACCGAAAACCAGAACTGAGTAGCTGGTACTAGGACAAAACTGCTCGGGCAGCTATCGTAATCCTGAACCACAACCTAAAAATCAAGGCGGTCTGAGAAACGGCGGCAAACTATGTTTGGGTAGAACTGGAGGGAGTGAGAGTATACAGTTGCTACTTCTCACCGAATGGACTGTACGAAGCATTCGTCAGCCACCTTGACGATCTGGAGGACGGCATAAGAACAGCAAGCAGCGGCGTCCTGGTTACCGGAGGCTTCAATAGCAAGCCACCAGAATCGGGGTCCGCGCGGTTGGACAGAAGAGGGGAGGCACTGTCAGAGCTGATCGCGAGAATCGACCTGGTGGTACTCAACGAAGGAAACGCGTATACGTTCCGTCGTGGAAACACAGGGTCGGTCATCGACGTCACACTGGCCACAACTGGAATTTCAGGCAGAACAACTGAATAAAAGGTTCTGGAAGACTTTACGCTTAGTGACCACAAATACATGAAGTTTGCTACCGGAACTGGGGATCGCAACCAAAATCGCAAGCCACCAACGCAAGCACCTGCTGCGAAGACCGGAGGATGGGTGCTGTCAAAACTTGACAAGGGAAAACTCGTGGCCGTTCTTGAAAAAACGAAGCAACGGGAGGAACTGCAGACTATCGCCGAGACAGAGGATCCAAACGCTACCGTGAACCACGCCACGAATGGAGGACTGTCCCCCAGGCAGTATGGTTTTCGTAAAGGTCGCCCGACAGTGGATGCTATAGCACGTATGACGGAAATAGCAGCCAAGGTGCGACAGGGCCCGTGGCAAAGTAAAGGGTTCTGCGCGGTGATAACCCTAGACATCCGCAATGCCTTCATCACAGCCAGATGGGACAAAATCATTCAGGCCCTAGTAGATATCGAAACGCCAGCGTATCTCCCTGCCATTTTGGTCACCCGGTTGGAAAATACAGTTGAGTCAACGTAAAAGTTCAACGGTTGAATTTGGACAGCATCTCAACTGTTCTTCTTCGAAGGTCAACCATCCGGCGTTGAAAAAAAAATAGCCGCGTTTAAACAACCGTTGAATCAACCATTAGGATTTTTTTACGGTTGACTTTATAGTTGTAAAGCTGTCCAAATTCAACCGTTGATATTTTCCGTTGACTTTGCAGTTGCCAAAATTGCTAGGGCTGCTGTAAATGGTCGAAAGTAATCTCAGCGATTGGACACTGATTTACGACACGGAGGAAGGACCGGTGGAGTATGAGGTGACAGCAGGTGTCCCACAAGGCTCAGTCCTCGGACCGTTCCTATTGAACATTATGTCTGACGGCCTTCTCAAGCTGAAACTTCCGGAGCAATCGGAAATGATTGGTTTCGCGGACGACGTAGGTTTGATCGTCACAGCGAAGTCAACGGAAGTACTAGAGGTCGTGGCAAATGAGTGCCTACGCCGAGCTAGCAGCTGGCTAAGAGAGAGAGCGGGCTTGACCTGACTGTTCACAAGACAGAAGCTTTTCTAAGCTTTTTCGGATTCAGCCCTGACGACGCGCAGCATGCAATTTTTGAATGCTCTGCTACGGAGGAAGAACGAAAAAACCTTGAAGCCCAATGTGGGAACAAGGCGATTGAAGAAAAATATCTGATCCTACTGATGCTCAGCGGGGAAGACGGATAGGCGGCAGTGTTGTTTCTTATAAAAAAAACTATGCTGATAAAGCGGAAATTAGAGACTGAGGAGAGAACCAGGACTGGAGAGCAGGCTAATGACGAAGCAACGTAGCCTGAGCGCAACGAAGGATGAGAGAGTGACTCAACAGGCAGCGAATCCTAAACGGGCTAAACACACCACATAAGAAGTTATGCAAACGCGGTACCGATGTGGTTGTGTGGAGATGGCGGCGGGGTTTCAGTCAGTAAAAATCTGACACTACTCGCAACATCTGGGTTTCTTACAAAGATTTCCTTGTCGTAAAAAGAAAAAAAAAAAGATGGATAGATAGATAGATAGATCAATGGATGGATAGATATATATATCGATAGATTTATCATGCATATGTACAAGAATACAAAGGTTCATAATGCAGGATGTCGTGCTTAATCACAGTTCTTAGAGATAACAGCGGCTGTACGTAGTATTAGGTATACAATTGGGGTGAGGAAGGTAACAAGTATAGCGCCGAGGGCAGGCAAAGCCCATGTACACATCTAATTACACAGTGAGGCCCCAATCTTAAAACTGTTTGACAAGAAATAGAAAATCTCTTCGATGTTATCGATGTTATC
Source organism: Sussaba pulchella (assembly GCA_963971145.1). Lineage (NCBI taxonomy): Eukaryota > Metazoa > Arthropoda > Insecta > Hymenoptera > Ichneumonidae > Sussaba > Sussaba pulchella. The sequence continues at coordinate 1,141,473 of OZ020169.1, forward strand.
AATGTCTAGTAGCAAATTTAAGCTTTTGCCTTTGCGGAGGTTCATTGCAAATCTTGGCGCTAGAAAATGTCCTCTTAATGGTTCATAGATGTAGGTGTAGGAGAATGTATGTGAGTGATTTACATGCGTTGGCCTGTCAGAGTATGCAGATCAGAGAGGGGTTGTAGCGGTGAACAACATTATTAATGCTGAATCTGCGGGAGTGTTTGGTAGTCGTTTAAACCTGGATTTTAACTGGAGCGAAGCTAATGGTACAGCGACACGGGTAAAAGTTTGTGAACCTATCGATAAGGTTTATGGCTATCCGCACTTGATACCAATTTGTCTAAGTGAATTTCTGCAGTCCTCCTTCTCTTGAACTTGCTTCAAATACTCGCACAACAGCTTCTTCGTAGGAGCGCCAGTATGCGCTATTGAGATTCGACCACAGGTTCTTGTCGTTGGTTAGGCCTAAAGCAAGCTCAAATTGAACCGAGTTGTATTCCGGGCGTGGATTTACCGCAGCTAGTTGTACCAAGCGCAAAAAACACAATTTGGGCAGGCGCGAGTTTTCCATCTCCAACATTTTAATCACTCATTGGTAGGCTAACTTGATGACGTCAATGGCCACACAGTTGATTCCCAACTCCAGACAAATTACATGACCAGGCGTGCATTTTGGGAGGTGGAATAGTCGTTTGAAAAAGTCGAGTACTACTTTTTCGAGAACAGAAGTGGACCTGAGACTCCAGATCGGGGCCGTGTACAGCGGTGTGGAGGCTACAACACTTTTAAAAAGCTTCAGAGTGGCGTCTCATGAGTCGGCCCTAGCAGAGGACAACATTGCTTAAGACGACGAAGGGGCGAACCTGGCTTTACTCACAGCCGCGTTTGTAGGGATAAATCCCAGTGAACAGGCAGAACAGGCAACACATAAATAGGTGTAACTATTCACTACCATAACTCGTTCCTCTTTGTAGGATAAGTTCGACGAATTCTTATCCAGCTTTCCACCAGGATGGAAGACCATTGTCTGCGTTTTTTGAGTGTTTACGGTAAGTCCGTTCTCATCACAGTAATTTTCCAGAATTTGCAGTTCATGTTTGAGGTCCACCGGTGAGTATGCCAAAATTACGAGGTCGTCAGCGTACATCAGCATTAACGGGTCGGATAAACTGTTAACGTCTATTCCTCTTACGCCCCTCGCACGGAAGTATGAGATTATATCGGAAACGTATAAAACGGTAAGCAACAGGCTCAGAACTTTGGCCTAAAGGACTCCCTCGGTGACATCTACGTTGTTCCATAAGCCTGAGTTAGTTGTTATTTGAAGTGTCGCGTGATCGTAAAGATTCTTAAAAATCCGGATGATCTTCAAACTTATACCGAGCCGTTCCATTTTACCCCATAGTTTTGTTTGTAGATCAGAGTCAAAAGCTCTTTTGAAGTCGACGAATAGCGCGTACACTTTAGCCCCTCTTTGTCTTAGTCGTAGATAAATCGCAGTGTACAAAGCGAGAAGGGTATACATAACGCCTCGGCCTTTTTGTGGCCGAGGAAGAAGAACCTGCATGTTCTTTTCGTATAAGTACCGCTGCATTTACCTAATTTGTAAGCCTGTCGCAGATTATTTGTGTGAACGACTTAGTTATTCTGTTTACTGAGGCGATTCCTCGGTAGTTCAGTGGATCTTCTGTACCTCTTTTTTTGTGTAGCATAATTAATATAACCTTTGACCATTCTGTAGAAAGTGCTTCCGACTGAAGAATTTCATTAAACATTGCCAAAACGTATTGGAACCAGTCCGTTGTTAATGCTTTGTAAAATTCGTTCAAGATGCCATTAACACCGGGGCCTTCTCTGCTTTGGACCTTGCAATGCAACCCCAGAGTTCTTCCGGTGTGATGCTGACGTCTAAGTATGAATAAAAGTTACCGTCTAACGAGATCAACGAAACGATCGTAGTCGAATAAGTCGCGCGTAAAAATTCATTCCAAGTGTCGAGTGAGGAAGAACGGATTCGAAGCGGTCTTGGTTCACAGCGCTTAAGAACGCTCCAAAATGCCTTTGGGGTTTCAAAATTTGGAAAGCTTCGACGGTCCTAAGCCTGAACGCCTCTTTTTTTATTTTAAAACTAATTTGTACTCTTTCTTTGACCGAAGATAAGTGACTAGATTCTCACGGCCAATAGTTCGTCGCTCTCGCCCCTTTTGACAAGGTCATCGAATTTTTCTGCTTGCTGTTGCATTCTCTGTCGAACCATAGCTTAATACACCAGCTTGAGCGAGTTTTGACTGCAGATTTTGACATCTCAGCGTTGAGCGCGGCCTCAGTTATTGCTAATCGCGAATTATCGTATGAATTGTCAACGGTGGAAGACAAGAAGTTTGAAAGAATTCGTGGTGACGGTATTTAGTTTCGTTGAATCCCAGCCGTTTTCCGCTTGCCATTTTTTTCGCTTTGAATCGGAGCCCTGTGATTTTCGAGAAGGCTGCAATTCATCCAGTGTACAGTAATCTTTATAGAGTTCGAGAACAATGGTGCGCCCATTTAGTAAAACGAAACCGTTCGTTGTCATAAACTCGAGAACTATTGAACCACGATCGTTAACGTACTTGACATAAGCTTCACGCGTCTCGTATAGCATAGTAGAATCAAAACATTCTTTATCGATTTCATCGGCAGCATCGACGCGCGAGTTATAGTCACCGCTTAAGATAATAATCCGTTCTGGAAATCTGTCCAAAATATCGTCTAAAGTCGGTTGAAGCAATTCCAGTAGGTCGAGAGCCGGACTAAAATAAAATGAGCCTATTATCGCATGCTAAGAGTCGCAAGCGATTCTTATGAAACTCAACCAAGTGAGATATCAATAATCACCGAGTTAAAATTCTTTTTTGCAATGCTCAACAAGCCGCCGCTTGCTCTACCTGTTTGGTTATCTCTTCTGGCGAAAGCCCACGCATTAAGGCAACTGCGCAGGTAATGTGGCAAGGCTTGAACTCGTTTTTTCTTGGTCCAAGTTTCATAGAAACAGCCTACGTCGAACCCATCTCTCAAGTCGTTGCAATCAAAATTTGATAGGCCCTGCGAATTCCAGAAAACAATTTCCACCGGCGAATTCCTTAGTTTTTTGGTAGAGATTGACGCCTTTGAGTTGGAGCGGCAGACCCCCCCCCCCCCCCCCCCCCCCCCCCCTCGTCCGGGCATTGGTTATGGCGGTCGCAGAAGAACCACTTTCCGTCGACTCTCAGTTTCCTGTATCCTATTTTGACGGCTTTTCCCTGGTCTCTAAGTTCTTTTGCTTTAATCTTGACCGCTCTGTAAACTTCTTGTTCCGTCGAGGATAATTCGTGTTCGATGTGAACCTTGCGTTGTCCTAGTTTTTATACTTTCTTCACTATGTCGTCTTCGACGGACCGGTTGTTCAGTTTAACAATGATAATGTATGCGTTGTTGTAGCTCTTGCCGATTTCTTTAGCATCCGCAACCGCGTTCATCAGACCGAATTCCTCGACTAAGAACTTTCCCACATCTACGTACGGCGAGTGATCTCCTCGCGCAAGCCCTTGGATAACTGTGTTGTTGCTTAACATAGAGTCTTTCAAACATTTTTTAAGCTTCAACATTTTATCGCCTGGACCGCGTTAGAAGGTTCTGCGCGAGACTCTAGTCGAACTACCCTGTCACCCAAGTCCGCAATTTCGGCTCGCGAATTGACCTCCGCGAGATTGGCCTCGATCGCGACGAACCTTGCGTGGAACTTCTGTTCCAGCGCCCTCAGTGCAGACTCATGACGAAGACAAGTTTTCTGAACTTCGGTCCGAATTTAATATTTCACGCTTAGAAATAGTTTGTTTGACAAGGAGAGACCACGAGCTCGGCATTTTTGTAATTTTTCATACTTATGGTACTGAAAGGTCAGCCCTCGAATAACAGTTCCCTTAAGCCGTTGGGCCAGATAGCCAGAAGTTTACGAGAAAATCGACTTTGAAATATTTTGAGCAGCTTATGAGTACTAACGAAAATGCTGTTACCAACCAGCTGAATAGCCGAGCGGGTAGCGAGCAAGACTAGTAGTCAGGAGGTCCCTGGTTCGATCCTTGCCATGAGAAGTTTTTTTTCCATTCATTTCACTTTTCTCTAATACGCGTAAAATTAACGTTTACAATTGTTCGAATTTATGTTTTTTGATTAAAAATATCTATTATAAATTTTATTTTGGTACAAAAATGAAGAACGTCGGGTAGGGTATTACGAATGTTTTCGTTATTGTTTGACCGATGATGAGTACGTCGAAAAATATAAGAATATTGTCGTTACGTCGTCGAAATCCGGAAAGTTGAGTACCCAACTGTACAAGGGTTTTCTGGTCGACGTATTGAAGCCATACGTGGAACAAGAGAAATTTCTACTTCTTACCGATTCTTGGGGAGGACAGACTGACCCAGTTTGATACGATGAGATTTTCAAAAACGAAAGGCGTTTACCAACGAGTACTTTAAAAGTCATCCCTCCAAAGTGCACCCCTCTGATACAGCCGTGCGATGTCTATTTTCATCGGCAGGTAAAAATCTTTATACAGCGACTGCAGAACTGCGCGTACCTGATAAAAAAACGAGAAATTAACTCCAGAGAGGATTGCCTCAAAATACATTTAATCGTACATCACCAGTTGTCTTCCCCAATTTTCGGTAACATGTTACGATATGCATGGTTTGCTTCGAAAATGTGTGATGAACGGGACATTCTTTTCAACGTGAACGAGGTGCGTTTTCCTACCGATGTTTTGAAAAAAAATGCTCCTGCAATGATACGTCTTTCGTGCAGTGTGCAAGGTGTCGTTTAACCTTCTGTTTCTCTTGCTTTCACGACGAATATCACCTGGGCTCTTGCGACAGCCCAACTGTGGAGTAAAAAATTGCGATCTGTCGTAATATTGTTCTCGCGTTACACTCATCATCTGTCAAACAATAAAGAAAACATTCGCAATACCCATATTTTTAATCAAAAAACATAAATTCGAACAATTGTAAACGTTAATTTTACGCATATCAGAGAAAAGTGAAATGAATGAAAAATAAACTTCTCATGGCAAGGATCGAACCAGGGACCTCGTGACTACTAGACTTGCTCGCTACCCGCTCGGCTATTCGGCTGGTTGGCAACAGCATTTTTGTTAGTCCTCATAAGCTGCTCAAAATATTTCAGTCGATTTTCTCGTAAACTTCTGGCTATCTGGCCCAACGGCTCAAGGAAATTGTTATTCGAGGGCTGACCTTTCAGTACCATAAGTATGAAAAATTACAAAAATGCTGAGGTCGTAGTCGCTCCTTGTGAGACCTGTCTGGTGGAGCTGTCGGAGGGATTGTCTGAAAAGCTCATTTTGCGTTCCAATGTCTTTCTTTCAAAAAAAATCCTTCATATTCCTCTCAGAACCACTTCTGCCTTGGCTGCGCGGATTCTCAATTGCAGACGGCCTCCCCGCTTTCTTTCAAATCGACGCATTGTTTTACGGAGGCGTACTGAAGACTTCTTGCGGTTCGGCTCGATCGAAAAAAATGTCGAGAGTTCGTTCCGTTTTTTCGGAAGTTGTTATGGTAGGATTATCGCACGTATCACTCCTCGTTGGCAGCTGACTCATCTCCGTAGAATCGGTAGTGCGGACGATTTGGTAGCAATTACGGGGTTCAGGTATACGAACTTGCACAAAATATTGTCGTTATTTTATATTTTATTATATTTATTATCAACAATGTCTCTTATTCTTGTTCTTAACGATTTTACATCGACAGTGTTTCTCGATATTGAAGCGAGGGCTTTGTAAGAAAGTAAATAGGTTCTTTTAATGTCAGTATGTATTTCGTTATTTCGTAATTTCGCCGTCTGGCTTGTACAAGGGTTGCCAAGGTCCTGCCGGCTTGACGCGCGGTTCGTCTATCACACGCTCGATTGCACAAAGCGCCCTCTTCGGCTCTTGCGTCACGCGTGAACTAAGGAGCTAATGGCGAACGCGCATGAAAACTGCTTCAATACTTTCATCGATTCTGCGCGTCGCACATTCTTATTACATCCATGCTTTCCCGCAGCATCCCGAAACGTTCCTTTGGTAGAGCTTTAGTAAATATATCTGCTGTTTGCAGTGCGGTAAGAATATACTCAACTTTTACTTCGTTTGTATTAACTTTCTTTCTTATATAATGGTATCGGATATCTGTGTGCTTGGTGCGTTTGTGAAACTCTGGGTTTCTTACTAGCTTTATTGCGCTTTAATTATCTACTAAAATCACAGTTGCTCCTGCTTCAAGATGTCCGATGTCATTTAACAATTTCCGCAACCAAATCGCCTCTCTCGTGGTTGCGAATGCAGCGACATACTCCGACTCCGTAGTACTTAGGATTACAAGTTTATGTCTCTGATTAGACCACGTGACTGGACCCCTGCAAGCTCGAAAATAAACCCGGTTGTTGGCCTTCTGGTCTCGATGTCCCCGGCGTAATCTGCATCAGAATATCCAGTCAACTTTGGGACACGTTTACTGCCACGAAACTCGATACCGTATTCGACGGTTCCCAACAAATATGCTAATATTCGCTTTACTGCCCGCCAGTGCTCATCATTATGGCTATTCAGGTACTTGCTCACTACATTCACAGGATATGCTATACCGGGACGCAATACTATCGCCAAAAACATCAGAGACCCTACTGCCTCTCGATACGGTACGTTCTCTGTTTTGTTCTCTCCATCGCCCACGGGTTGCAGCACAACGTGTGGATCGGACGGTACACTCACCGACTTTGCGTTTGTCATGCTGAATTTTTCAATCACGCGCCTCGCGTACGTGCTCTGACGTACAAAAATCGCTTCCTCCGTTCGATCACGCTCAATTTCCATACCAACGAATAGTGATCTTAAAAGAATCGCTCAGATGCTTCTAAACACGCTCGAGAATTCCATTTAATTCCGCCGCTATCGAACCATCGTCTACAAACAGCGCAAGATATACAGTGGAGTTCCCGATTTTTTCGAAAAAGATACACTGATCCGCCTCCGTTTCTTTGAATTCGAATTCGCGTAGGAACGAGCGGAATGTGTTGTTCCAGCACCTCACTGCTTGTTCAAGCCCGTAGAGGGACTTTTCTGGACGACACACTACACTTTTTCCCGCACTTTGCTCGGTACTTGGACCCTCTGGCACCTCCATGAAAATGCCTTCCGTACAGGAAGGCCGTCTGTACATCGAATTGTGCCAACTTAAGGTCCTTCGCCGCAACGACAGCGAGCAGCACTCGCAGTGAATCATACCTAACGACTGGGGCGAAACTTTCTCCGAAGTCGACTCCTCTTTGCTGCATGAATCTTCGAGCACACAATCGTGCCTTGAACTTGTAAGCCGCACCTTTCGTGCTTTTCGTCTTTCGAAAAACCCACTTAGAGTCGGTGATTTTCGTTCCTGTTTTTTTCTCGACCAGCGACCAGGTCCCGTTTTCTTCGTGAGCGTTCAACTCTTTTTCGATTGCTCTAGTCCACTCTGATGTATTTTTACTGTTCACGGCTTCTTTAAACGTACATGGTACGTCGTGCTCTGCGATGTTTATCTCGTAGCGCGCCGGGAGTCTTAGCGATCGATCCCTCAGATTCCGTACCTCCCTGCCAGGTGGCACCTCAGCGGCTGGCTCTTGTATTTCTCCCACTGTTTTGTTGGCAGCCCGGTTGAAAACCTTTGGTAGCACAATCTCGTTGTCCTCGACCTTTTCTATCGTATCCGATAATTGTCCAATTTTTTCGTGGAACACTACGTCTCGTGACACTGACACGTTCTTCGTTTGCGGGTCATACACGCGATTATTTGACGAGTTTCCTTCATAGCCGACGGGGATAATTTTTTCCGCTCGAACGTCGAACTTTGTTGTCAGCTGCTTCGGCACATTCACATATGGTTCGGCTCCGAAGATGCGTAGATGTTTTAGATTAGGTTTCTATCCGGTCCACAGCTCGTACGAAGTCACCTTGTCCCTCATACTTGATGATGCCGACCGGTTCATTAGGCATATACTGCCGTGCTTGCGGCCTCTGCCCACAGGGTGAGCGGTAACCCTTTTGCATGAAGCATCGTTCTTGCACTTTCTAGTATCGTTCTGTTGTCTCGCTCGGCCTTTCCGTTTTGTTCAGGCGTATATGGCGCAGTGTTCTCCCGCTGAATTCGGCGTGATTCGAGATGAGCGTTCATCATCTTGTTTCGAAACTCACGACCGTTATTCGATCGTAGCACGTGCATCACCTTTCCGAACTTGTTCTCTGTTAGTTTGTCGAACTCCTTCAATTTTTCACATACGTCACGTTTGTACTTTAGGAAATATACATATCGGTAGCTCGTGGCATCGTCTTTAAACGTTAGCAAGAACCCCGCGCCCCCTGGCGTCTCCGTGGTCATTGGTCCGCACACGTCGGTGTGTATGGCCTCTCTGGGCTCGTTAGCTGCTCGATCACGTTCTTTTTGAAACGTGCGCCTGTTCGACTTTCCGATCTGGCCCATGTCACAGAAAATTTCACCGTTTTTCGGCAGCTCGACACCGTCCACGAGATTATAGTTGACCAGTTCACGTAGCCCACGACCATTCACGTGACTGAGTCGCTAGTGCCACACTCGAAGATTCGTCTTCGCCACGTTCGCTTCGTCGTTCACTCGCGCATGCTCCACTCGGAATAGCGTTCGGAAGATCTCGTTTTTCAAAAAAGTGCACGCCAAGATAGCTGCCACGCTCGATGGCCCCGTGTCCCGCGTTTCGCGTTCTCTCGAATAACTCACGAACTTTCTCACAATCCAGGCTCACAAGGGGAGGACACGGTGGCTACATGGCCAATCGACTTCAAATTTACACAGTCGATAGTTAATCGAAAATAATTAGACACCTATTCCGGCTTTCACTATAGTGGGCCGAAGTTTTCGAGATATTAAATTTTGTTTTTCCGAAAAATTACGGAGGATGAGCCAGTACCGCTGCGACGCGCATCGTTTCAACGGCAGCGGTAGCCGAGTGGCTTAAAGCGCAGACCGCTAGTCTGCGGAATCGCTGCCCCGGGTTCAAACCTCTTTTGGGTAAACTTTTTTTTTCTTTTTGCTTCCCTCAGAAAGGAAGCTTTGTGACGATCCGAAATTTTTTTTTCGAGATTTTGATGTCAATAGGTTCAGAATGTCCTAAAACATCCAGAAAACACATTTGGAGAAAATGTCCGGATGTATGTGTGTATGTGTGTGTGTGTGTGTGTGTGTGTGTGTGTGTGTGTGTGTGTGTGTGTGTGTGTGTGTGTGTAACCAACCTCTAAAATTCAAACGTTCATAACTCGAGAACGGTTCAAGCTACCGTACTCAAATTTTGCACACATGTGATGCCTTCTAATATTTATGTAATCTGTAATTTCGCAATTATTGACGCACTTGTTCGGCTTCGACAGCGTTTTGAATTTTTCAAAAAATGTCTGTAGCCACGCTAGCGTCCGCAATTTTCGACATATTCGGCTAAATAGTTTTTTACATATAGAATTGAGTACAAGGACGGTTGGTATTGCACTTGAGCCGAATCCATCAATAACTTTAGATTTTATGATTTTTTGAATTTTTCAAAAAATCAACTTTTTTGCTCTGTTCGTCGTTAACTTCAACCAATCGAACCATAATTTTCTGCAAGTATAGGATGTCATTGTGCTATGATACATATCAAATTTGGCCGAGATCGGACGAACGGATCGAGTTCTAGAGCAATTAGAAATTTCTACGTTCCAACCCCTGAAATATCAAAACCACTGGACCCAACGTGCTCAAATTTATACACACGCTCAAACTAACCGTCAGCTTAAGTTGTTACTAGATTCGATAGGAATTAAACAACGCGCTTGAATTTTGGGACACATTGAATTTTTATATCCGTTCGAGTCGGTTTTTATACGGTAGGAAGGATCTACGGACATCCTGCATAAAACAAGCTGCAAGCTGAAACTTACAATTTGCTCCCCCTGCATTTTCGGTAGTGAACGGAACTTCCTTTATGAGGAAGACGAAGATTTAGAAAAATAAAATAAAATAAATCGAGAGATGCTTACTCATAGAAGGATTTCGTGCACTACCGAAAATGCAGGGGAAGCAAATTGCAAGTTTCAGCTTGCAGCTTGTTTCAATTATATTTATTAAAAACATTGTAAAATACATCCTTAAACATTTTTCCAATCAATTTAAATTAAAAAAAAAAAAATTTGGATGAATTCATCCCTAAAAATCATCATTTCCTGAAAATTATTTTGTAACTCAAAATACTTCGCAAATTCTTTCTATCGTGGTTTCTGCTGTCGAAAACGGTTCTCGAAATAAGACGGGATTAACTCAACAATGGGATAATACCAGGCAGCTGTACTACCTGGTCGTACTCCGAAACAGTGCTGCCAAGAAACGACGAACAAATTTGGCCCAAGGGTTGCCCAAGCCGTCGAACAGTTGACGAATGAGTACAAAAATGTCGTCGTAACTTGCTCGAAATCGAGCAAACTTACGAAAGATCTTTTTATTGATTATCTCGAAAAAGTCTTGAAGCCGTAGGTGAAGGAAAACGAGTTCCTATTGCTTTTAGATTCATGGGGCGGACAAGGAGACATGGTTATTTTTTATAGCATCTTCGCGAATGAATCTCACGAAGTCACTGCTAACGTCAAATTTATTCCGCCAAAATGTACGCCCTTGTGTCAACCCTGTGACGTATATTTCTATCGGCAGATGAATAACATAATTAAAAAGCTTCAAAACGCTTCTGTTCTTCTGCAAGAGAAAAGGGAAATAAATTCTCGCGAAGATGCTGTCAAAATACACTCCATTATCCATCGCCAATTGAGCTCCCCGGTGTTTAATAACATGATAAAGCATGCTTGGTACGCCTCGAAATTATTGCCCGAAAAAATTGTCTTCGACAATGTTAACGAAGTTTGCTTCCCGTTAATATTAGCTCGAGAGCATTGCAAATGTAACGAGGTAGCGTTCATTAAATGTGCAAGATGTAGAGAAACACTATGTTTCGAGTGTTCCTATGATAAATATCCCCCGAAAAATTGTCTATGACAAACTAATTAATGAATCGCGACGATGGAAAAACGATAAAAAATGTGTCTTATTTTAAGCCCTATCCTTGCAAATTTTATTTTTAAATTTTTTAATTAATTGGAAAAATGTTTAAGGATGTATTTTACAATGTTTTTAATAAATATAATTGAAAAAAGAAAAAAAAAAGTTTACCCAAAAGAGGTTTGAACCCGGGGCAGCGATTTCGTAGACTAGCGGTCTGCGCTTCAAGCCACTCGGCTACCGCTGCCGTTGAAACGATGTGCGTCGCAGCGGTACTGGTTCATCCGGCGAAAATTTTCGGAAAAAAAAAATTAAATTTCTCGAAAACTTCGGCCAACTATAGCGAAAGCCGGAATAGGTGTCTAATTATTTTCGATTAACTATCGACTGTGTAAATTTGAAGTCGATCGGCCATGTAGCCACCGTGTCCTCCCCTTGTCAGCTAGGCTGACTGGGCCCATAACCTATTAAAGCGAGTGTTTTGTGAGGAAAGTAAACGGGTTTTTTTCAATGTAAATTTGTATTTCGTTATTGCGTTATTTCGGCGTCTAGCTTGTACAAGGGTTGCCAAGGTACTGCCGCCTTTACGCGCGGTTCGTCTATCACACGCTCGATTGCACAAAGCGCCCTCTTTGTCTCTAGCGTCACGCGTGAACTAAGAGGCTAATGGCGAACGTCCATGAAAACTGCTTCAACATTCGGGTTCCTTTCTTGCGTGCTTCACCGAATAATCCCCTTTTGTAATAATCATGATAATTATACTTTTCGTTTTTAAGTTGGCAATCTCGCTTTTATCGACTAGACGCGCCGCCTTGCGGCTATTTAGTGCCTACTTGAAAACGAAAAGTATTATTATTATGATTATTACAAAAGAAGATTATTCGGTGAAGCACGGAAGAAAGAAACCCGAGAAACACCGTCGATGTAAAACCGTCAAGAACAAGAATAAAATACATGGATGAAAATAAATATAATAAAATATTAAAAGCTCCCGACTGCGAAAAAAAACTCGGAGAAAAAAAAAAATATATAAATCATAAAAAGTATGTTATAAAAAAATATTTCTAATAATAAAATAAATTTAAAAAGGATGAAATAATTCAAGGCATCTTAATTTATTCATAGTACAATTTATGATCGGTCATTTCGGTGAATTCAATATTTTGAATCGTAGTGATTTCTATACTTCTCTCAATTCAGTCGAGAGACATCTTCTTTTGCATCGTCTAACATTTATATTCCATATCATCTTTATATTTATCGAAGCGCTAAACGCAGGAATTCTCCGACATATCACAGACTTCATGCGAAATCCTCCGGAACAAGATAAGTACCAAGCCATGAAAGCATTATTAATAAACCGGTTCACGGATTATTTGGCGATTCACGAGAAGAAAGGAACCCGAAGAATACCGTCAATGTAAAATCGTCAAGAACAAGAAAAAAAAAAACATTGTTGAAAATAAATATTATTTAACATCAAATAACGACAATATTTTGTACTAGTTCGTATACCTGAATCCTACACAATTTGGACTTGTGGCGCTACCTTGCGCGGACTAGGCCGTACTACTGGGCTCAAGTACTCTGTCGGTATAGTAGCTATCGGCCTGTGGCTTTCCGAACAGTTTGTGTTAGAGAGAAAAGAACTGATCGCAAAATCGCGTAGGACTACAAAAGAATGAGACACAAAGCACTCAAGCGCACTATATACGGCTGTCTATATGCATTACGAGTGAACCGGCACCCAAACTTTCGCCACGGTGTTTAGTAGTTAGTGCTCTGACGCGAGAACTTGAAATGTAATAGAAAAAGCGCAGAGATACAGTTTGACACGTTACGTCACTTTTTAGTTCAAAACGGAACCCCCAATAATAATAATTAATAATAATTAATAATATTAATAACTATAACAATAACAATAACAATGAAAAAAAATAATAAAAATAATAAAAATAATAATAATAATAATAATAATAATAATAACAATAACAATAAAAAAAAATAATAAAAATAATAATAATATTAATAATAATAATAATAATAATAATAATAATAATAATAATAATAATAATAATAATAATAATAATAATAATAATAATAATAATAATAATATTAATAATAAATAATAATAAATGGGTACTCACATCCTTGCATTGGAATGGTTTCTCCCCGGTATGAACTCGTCGATGTTTTTTCATAGCCAGTGCGGACAGGAACGTCTTTGGACACAAGTCGCACTTGACTGGTCGTTCCCCGCTATGCTGGCGACTGTGTATTTCGAGCTGTTGGGGCGAGTTGAATTTCTTTGGGCATTGAAGACAACGTTTTTGTTGTCTCGGTGGAACACCGGCGTGCGTACGTAAATGTTCACGCAAATTGTCCTTTCGGGTGAAGGATTTGTTACAAACCTGCGAAACAATTCGAGCTGCAAATGAAAAAGATCACGCCTTATAATTATTCATGGGCTATTCGAATATTTAGCTTACTTGACATTCGTAAAAATTGTCTATCGCGCCGTGACAACCGGACTGCAGCTTGTGTCGATTCAAATGATAGCGACGAGAGAAATACCTGTCACATGGTTCACATCTGCAATTGATAGAAAAAAAAACATATTACTTGTCAAACATGTTGGGCCACGATTTTGCCCGATGTTTATTTTTAAGTTTTATCCACTCACAGAAACAAGCTTGCAGTCTTTGAAAAAAATTAGAATTTTTGTTCTTCGATCGAACATAGCCGCACCAGACTAATTGGAAGCTGATAGAAACGTCGATGTTTCATTTTTTTTTCTTTTTAATCAGTGAATTATGTATCGGGGGGACTGGGTTGCCCACGCCTTCGTTCTCGTGGACCTTGGTAATTCGTTTAATTGTTTTGAAGAAAAGAAACAAATAAGAGTTTTTTGGTAGAGCTCTACAAAATATAATTTTTGGCGGATGTTTTCACGCAATGAAGAATGTTGTCGTATATTTGTACGAACGAACAATGAGACAGAGAAGAAATGAAAGTCATTAGAATCCATCTTGAGGACCTCTGGGGTTAACAAGTTTCGCATCGGGAATTTCTTCGTGATGGAAACTTAAAATATAATTCGTTACTTTTCCAACTTCTCTGGTTTTTTGAAATATATGGATCCTCATTGAAAAGGTCACCTTCTTTTTTCACCTCCCTTGATTGTATTTTTGAAAAATGGTGAAGCATGTGTTCCACGTTATTTTCAAAGGATAAATACCAAGTTTCACGTCTGTAACGACATCGATTTCTAAGATACAGTTATCACGGACCTAATGTAAACATTTTTAAAGTCTTTGAACGTAGATAAAAACTACGTTTTCGTAGTTTTTATAACTAAATTAGTTTTCGTAACTAACAAAGGGAGGCTACGATGCATGGGTCACCGATTCGATCCATCTTCAGTACACGTGTAGCGCATAACCAGGAGTACAACAGGTGCAAGTAGTAAGATGCACTTCTCAGCCGTTTCCGAGAAATTAATTAATGAAAATTGCGGTGTGTGTTTATACGCATTTTACGTTAGCTTAATTTCAACGGCAGCGTGGCGCAGCGGTAAGAGCGCAGATTTGTAGGCGCGGGATCGCTGGATGGCTGGAATTAATCCCGCCGGTAGTTTTTTTTTTCCTAACATTTTACATTTCTTACAAATTTAGTTGTCTTGAATAATATTTATTTTGAAATCAATTCTAATAACTCCCTTTTTAACGGGAAGAGGAATTTTGAAAAAATCGTACAGGAGATTGAAGAATTAATACTTTTATTCCCAGTATTTTGTACAACTATTTATTCTACCTTATTTCTTACTCACTATCGTGCTGTTCGAGCGCCGAATTACTGCACGAAGTAGGATGATATCGGTCATAGAAGCCAGGAAAACAATAGTTATTGGGGCATCTTGCGTAAGTGATAAATGCCGTATTTTTGCATTCGCAGGAATTTTTTAGCACATCTATCCGAAACTTCGTTTACGTTCATGAACGATGTCCTGTCATCACACAATTTGTATAATAATTATTTATTTGTATTATAATGTAAAACAAATAAATAATAATAATTTGTATAATATTATTATCTGCATAATAATTTGTTACTTGTATTATAATTATTTATTTATTTGCAATGCAGATGACGTAAATTATGTGGTTGGAAAAAAGTGCACTCCTGTATACGATTTTTTCAAAATCCCTCTTCCCGTTGAAAAAAGAAGTTATTACGATTGGTTCCAAAATAAATATTATTCAAGACAACTAAATTTGTAAGAAATGTGAAATGTTAGAAAAAAAATAAAAATTATCGGCGGGATTCGATCCAGCGATCCAGCGATCCCGCGCCTACAAATCTGCGCTCTTACCGCTGCGCCACGCTGCCGTTGAAATTAAGCTAACGTAAAATGCATATAAACACACACCGCAATTTTCATTAATTAATTTCTCGGAAACGGCTGAGGAATGCATCTTACTACTTGCACCTGTTGTACTCCTGGTTATGCCCCACGAGTGTACTAAAGATGGATCGAATCGGTGACGGATGCATCGTAGCCTCCCCTTGTAAATGAGACTCTGATCATATTAATCAAATTCGTAGATTCTTTGATTTGCTGCCAACCAGGTTAAAAAAAGTAATTCCAGAAAAAATGCATTTGAAGATCTCGGGCCGTACGGATACAGCAGAGATAGTCGATTCACGCCTCACTGTACACGGTAAGAACGATTTTGCAGATACAAAATCAATTTGTTTTTATCATGAATAAGCGAGACAACACCTATCGGAAGCACGAAAAACCTGGAAATCTTCCAGAACGTCACGTATAGTTTAACGGCCCGGACAATACAAATGTCTACGACAAAAACTGATTTGCGCAGGCACTTCTAATCTAATTCTATGGATTTCTCTATGAAACTTTTAAACAACACCCTGGATAAATGTATTCTTAAAAAAATGAAAGAAGAAAAAAAAATCGATTTTGTCAACATTTTGGTGGATTTGTTCCCTAAAGGACAAAAATCCCAAAAATTCGTCCATAGTGGCTTCCCATACACGAGACCAATGTGCCGACTATGGTTCAGGTTTCAAGGTCAAACAGTTTAAGGTAGACATGACGACTCAGTCGGTCGATCAATTTTTTTTTCTTCTATATGTATGTATATTAGGGTGTCACCTAATATGGTTATTTCAGATTTTCAACGCTCCTGACTTTCAGTACGATTCGATGTATATAAGAGTACATTGCGATACGAGTGCCGTAAAGCAAACTTTTTACGCACGCTGTGAACTGCCCTGTGCGGCTCAGTTCACAGCGTGCGTACATAGTTCGCTATACGGGACGAGTATCGCATACTATTTTTTGTAAGAAATGCATGAAAAGTGCTGTCATGACCATTCGGGGTCCACGGGCGAAGCCCCTGGCCGGGGGGTTCGGGGGGGGGGGGGGCCCGACCTACAACAAAACTATTTTTAATGAATAAAATAATAAAAACAACCTGACGTTTTCGTGGTTAACCAAACATTCTTCTCGACACATCCAAAACGCTCGGCTGACACCACAGCTGTGTTGACATTTTCTCCGTCGCCGTAGCAACGTTAAATAAATTCCAGAAATCGCACGCAAAAGTAAATCGCACACAAAGCAGCCAATCAGCGCATTCGCTGGGAATTTATTAAACTTATGGCTACAAAGCGCCATTTTACGCACTCTCGGCAGGCACGAATAGTAGCACTTTTCATGGATGAGTTACATAAAATAAATTATCCGGGCTAAATTGCAGACCTGTACAATATCATTAAACCATTAAATTTTCGACTCGAAACCCTCTTTGTGACCGTACTCCGAACCCTTTCTAAAGATGTTAAAATATTCCACCATTCATATTTAAGCACGCCTGAACTCGGCTCTCAAAGCCATCGACTGTTCGTAAGAGAATATCTCAAGTGGTGACCTATTGGAAGAGGGGTTGAAAACATCTCATAACTTTTACACTCGACTTTCGCTATAACGTGCTTGCGTTCCAAAACTTTCGACGATTCAAAAAAAGAGTAAGGATTTGTTGACACAATCCGTGTCTGACAATCTTAAAACTAATGAAGGATCGTCTGGTTGAAAATTATTTAAACACGTCACAAATAACGTATGAAAATATTATCTATTAATATCGCAAAAATCTAGTACAAGGTATAAAAAACTGATGTTGCTTCTGTGGCGTTCGAGACGAGATTGGCTCGCAGTGGTGCGTCGTTTGCGAGCGTAAGAGGGGGGAAGAAGAATCGAGAAGCGGTCTCTCGGCGTTCGGACGGTGGACGGCGAAACAGCTATTGCGCGCTAGATGACGCGACGTGTATTTTATCCTCAACAGGATTCATAAACAGAAGTCTACTACAAACGTTCCTTTTGAGATTTCGTTTTCTTTTATTTTTATCTTTCCTCAAAGCGCACTTGAAAAAAAAAATTCGTCCTCTTCATATCCAGCTTACAGAAAAATTTAAACAGCGACGAATTGATGAGAAAAAAAATCCAATCAGTGACGAGCTGTTTTAACAATATCTTTCAAAATGAATGCTGACGGCAATTCAACAATGTCTGATTTCAGGCCCAGCGAAATCGTTCATATGCTTATTATCTTAGGGAGATGTGAGGGGAATTATTTACGAGCCGAAAATTTGTATCGACGTGAGTATCCTCATCGTCGTCACCCATCACGGCAGACAATCCGAGCTCTTGAACGGAGAGCGAGGTCAGGTTGGATAATCCGCCACCGCCGACATCACCGAAACGTCATCAATGATCTCGATGGCCCGCATGAGGCTCGAAACCTGGCTATTTTAGCGATGATAGTAATCGATCCTCATGCGAGTGTTCGAGTTATCTCGGAACGACTGGGGTTTCCTAAATCCACAGTGCACCTAGTATTGAGAGGTGCGAGACTCCACCCGTACCGGATACATTTCCACCAAGACACGCTTCCTCCTCCTGATCCGTTGCGTAGGATATCGTTTTGCCGGTGGGCATTGAGACGAATCGGTCGATCCAGAGACTTTTTCCGATTCGTTATGTTCAGTGACGAATCTACGTTCAACAACCGAGGTCAGGTAAATCGATGAAACCTACGGTATTGGTCTGATAAGAATCTACATTGGGTGAGACAAATCGATCACCAGCATCGCTGGAGTTTGAATGTTTGGTGTGGCATTGTTAACGGGCAAATAATAGGTCCCCACTTCTTCGAGGGAAGTGTCAACGCTGACCGTTATCTTGATTTCTTACAAAATGAATTGCCGGTTTTGCTGGAAGATCTTGATTTAGGTACACGTCAAGAAATGCGGTTTCAGCAAGACGGTGCACCCGCTCACTGGGCTCGTGTGGTTCGAAATTATCTTGACGCGACATTCGGTCGACGGTGGATTGGTCGAGATGGTCCTGTCCACTGGCCTCCAAGGTCAGCTCGACGCTGCTTACGAAAACTAGCACGTTTCAGATTTCTTACGAAAACAAGCACGTTTCTAATTTCACCGCGAAAATTAGCACGTTTCGATACTCGCCGCGAAAACTAGCATGTTTCGGCTTCGACCCCTAAAATGAGCAGGCCGAAGCATGCTAGTTTTCGCGGTGAAGATCGAAACGTGCTACTTTTCGTGGCAAAAGCCGAAACGTGCTAGTTTTCGCGGTGATGCCAAACGTGCTTGTTTTCGTAAGAAATTTGAAACATGCTAGTTTTCGTAAGCAGCGTCGACCTGATCTTAGCTCTCCTGATTTTATCTTGTGGGGCTACCTCAAAGTCATTGTCTACCGTGTAGCTCCAACAACACGAGAGAATATGAAGGAGCGGATAAGAGCTGCCTGCAGTGCAGTCCCGCGACATGTTCTCTTACGAACAGTCGATGGCTTTGAGAGACGAGTTCAGGCATGCTTAAACATGAATGGTGGAATATTTGAACATCTTCAAACAGGGTTCGGAGTACGGTTACAAAGAGGGTTTGGAGTCGAAAAATACTGCGGAAGTGACGAGCCGCAGACCCAATCTTTGTGAGTGTTCCACACGCACGCACGCACTTACACTTACTCTTAAACTTACACTTACACTTACACTAACACATGGGATGTTAATGACTTTACCTCCTCGTGGTACATCCTGGATAACGCTAAAATAGTCAATTGAAAAATTGTGTTCTTAACTAGAAATTATGAATTTTATCGAAAAAAGTTTCTTACAAAAGTTGTCAGTTTTGACAGAATAAAATTTTTGATGCGAAGAAATAAGTATGGTTCCATTTTAAAAACAACATGTTAGCCACCTTAAAACCGCCAATTTGGATTTTCGATCGAAAAAAAGAATTTTTTTTGTACGTCCCCTTCTAGGCCCTTCAAGTTTTGTTATACTCAATTGTCGATCGGAGTAGTATTTTTCGAGATAAATTAAATGTAAGAGTAAAATTGGACACTGTATATTACATATGGTTTGCTCTAAATTTGGGGTAATTGTGCACAATCGCGGCTTGTCCGAATTTAACAGTTTTCCAAAATTTTATTTTTCGAGTATGTTACGTTTGTCCTCTAAATGAAGAATCGGGTGAGGATGGTCGGAAAATGTTATCAGAAATGTATTTTTTTAAATGTTTTTTCGACATAAAAAAAAAAAAATTTCCATTTTTTCGAGGTTTGGGAGTTTTTCTCCTGTATCATATACACGTGTGTGTGTGTGTGTGTGTGTGTGTGTGTGTGTGTGTGTGTGTGTGTGTGTGTGTGTATGTGTGTATGTGTGTGTGTGTGTGTGTGTGTGTGTGTATGTGTGTGTGTGTGTGTGTGTGTGTGTGTGTGTGTGTGTGTGTGTGTGTGTGTGTGTGCGTGTGTGTGTGCGCGCGCGCGCGCGCGTCTGTGCGTCTGTGCGTCTGTGTGTGTGTGTGTGTGCATAAATGGGTTAATGTGTGGATGTGCGATGATGCGTTTGCGCGCGTGCGTGAGTAAGCGCGTCTGTGTGTGAGCGCACGAAACTTAAACGAACTAAACATCCTCTAAAAGGAAATTTAAGAGAACTGTAGATTGGAAGTATTTCCTTCCTTCGTGAATGTAAGGTCTTCCTCTAACTTTCGTTAAAGGTTGCCACCTCGGGGTAGAAAAGTGGACGGAGTCATCAATTGACAATTCTACATGGTTATTAGGGATACATTGAGGTAGCGTGGCACCCACAAGCATTTGTTTTTTCAGCAATATCTTCGAAGTACTGGTTAACTTTCTAGATAACTAGAAAAAGTGGCTTTTTGGTACTTTTTTAAGTAAATGCCAAGGGTGAAAATTTTTTTTTGAAGTGAAACTTCTTTAACGGCGAATGAAATTTCAAGGACGCGTCACATTTAGGCAGATTTCGTTACACAAGAGAGAAGAGATTATGTAGAGAAGGAGAAAGAGATAAATTCCGACGCTACGGAAGTGGGGCAAAAGAGAGATATACATTGTGAATGCACAGGAGTGGAGCGCATGAGGACTAATCCTTCCGATGCCACGGGAGTGGGGCAAAAGAGAGCGATGTATACAGAATATAAAGCGATAGAACAAGATAGGCTCGTGCATGTGCGCGTTATCGATGTATGCGTCAGTCAGACGCTGTATATAACCGACTGATTTACCATGCACATGCTGTATAATTAACCCTAGATTGGGTAACTGGGGTCATACGTTACCCCACTCGACATTCAAACTACGCCCTCAGCTCAGCCAGATTCCTATTCGGTCTGGGACGTTAACCACAATTCACTTCGAGTGTCCGACCGTTGCTTTCGGTCGGTGAGCAACGAATCTAGTGCTTTGGGTGTACTGTGCATAATAAAGAAGACCGGCTGGGGTGTCTCAACACCCCAGTTACCTAATAACGTCAGAGAATTTTTTTGGTAAAAGTGTTTTTTCGTGAAATAATTTTCTTTGGGCGTTTCGAACACGAATTTGGCAGTTCAGATGTAAAAACGTATTCATTTGAAATTTTTTTTAAATAATTTTTTTTTTTTACACAAATCACAGTAACATTTTTTTTGAATAACAATGGCAAGAAATCCGATCCAATGAATAAGTACTTTTCAAGCATCATTAAAAACATGAATGTTGAACCAATATCCAGTGAGAGATTTGGTCCTCACAATAGACGTATAATGTAATTTTTGTATAATTTGACATATTTTTAAATATTTATAATCAATGTAATGACCCCGAAAATCGAAAATCGTTTTTTTCTCAGATCTTCACGTTTCGAGGTCATTGGGGACATTTGAGCCTATTTTGAGAAAAATGTGTGTGCGCGTATATACGTACGTACGTTCGTACTCTTTCGTAAACTTTTTCTCTAAAACGAATAATGCGATGAAAAAAAATTATTTGTGCGGCCCGTAAAGGGTCACACGCAAAATAAATATGATTAGCTGCAAGCATTATGATCGCGCACGCGCGTGGAAACTCGTGGAATCATATTTAATATTATTTTTTTTGTCGCCGGTCGAGGGAAACGAGATGAGGAAAATAATGTAGCGGATCGTTCGTGGAATAACTTTAACCCAGGTTTATATAACGAAAATAAGTTGAAAGTTTTATTAATTGGCGGCGATCACACGGAGCTTTAAACGAATTTCGTAGTAATACGACGCGTATTAATTTTATCGGCTAACCGAGCCCGTATCGATAATCGTCGTCGCGACGCGCGACTGTTGACGATTAACTCGGAGGAATTCGAGGTTTATTCTTCGTGATCGGAGCTTCGACGTTTTGCTTATGGGAGCCTTTACACAACTGAAGCTTTTCGGCGCTTTGCTTCGGTAATACGCGGGGAGCAGAGACGGACGGGGTTTTCGAGGAATGCGAACGCGGATTACTTTTAGGGCAGCCAACGAAGGCTTTTGTAGTTGGAACCCAAGTCGTAATTACGATCGAAAGTAGAATCGGAACATAGCGCCCGCCTCGTTCTGCGGGGAACGAAGAGAACAAAAAAAACTCAATATTTGTAAGGACGAACGAAAGCGGTTTACATAGTTTAATGCAGGGATGCCCAACCACGATTCGCCGCGCCTCTCCTAACTTGCTTTTCTTCCCTTTCTCTGCGGTCGCCATACAGCCGAGCGGAGCCGATCCCCTACCGGTGCGACGCGTCTACCGCGCGCTAGCCTTACGGTGGGTAAGAGAGGGGATTGACGAGTTGACAGGTTTTTGCTCAGTGCTCAGGGGTTGGACTACGCTGGTTTAATGGAAGCGGTCCGTGTGATCGATCTCGAATTACAAACGTTAACCGACATTGTGACGAGAACTTACAGCGTAGGTTATTACAAAAAAGGGTCCGACTGGAGTACAAAGAGATTATTAATTAAATACAATGTTTAGTCGGCCGTAACGGATGGGGCAGAATCACATGGCAGGGGGCACACTTTCGTGATCGGACGCTTGAGCGTGGTTTTCGCGGTTCGCACGGTCACAACGCGCACTAGGCCATCGGGGCCTGGATGAGTTTCGATCACTCGCGCTAGTTCCCATCGGGATGGGGGGGAGCAGATCGTTTTTCAGGAGCACGAGGGCTCCGATCTTAAGGGAAGGCGATGATGTCTTCCACTTCGCACGTTGTTGGAGCGTATGCAGGTAATCGTGGGTCCATGCCTTCCAGAAATGCTCGCGCATAGCTTGTACTTTTTGCCACCGTGACAAACGATTCTCGTTCGTGTCAAGCAGCGAGGGCTCAGGAGCACTGAGAAGTGGACGGCCGATCAAGAAGTGCCCGGGGGTGAGAGCTTCGAGGCTCTCTGGGTCATCGTGCAACGGAGAGAGGGGGCGAGAGTTTAAGCAAGCTTCGATCTGGCATAACAGCGTTGCCAATTCGAGTTGAGACAGCGTATGGCAGCCGATCACTCGTTTCATGTGGTGTTTAAAGCTCTTAACGCCGGCTTCCCAAAGCCCTCCGAAATGCGGTGCTGACGCGGGAATAAAGTGCCAGGTAATCCCGTCGTCGGCGAATTTATTGCGCAAATCGGGATTTTTTTGATTGGCGATGAATCTACGGCGTAGCTCGTGGTCGGCACCTTGAAAGTTTGTACCGTTGTCGCTGTAAACATCGGTGGGTAAGCCGCGTCTACTGGTGGAACGATGAAACGCTGCTATGAAGCCGGAGGTCGCGTAGTCGTCGACGTATTCGAGGTGGATTGCTCTGGTAGCAAGACAGACGAAAAGTGCCACGTAATACTTTCGAGCCCTTTGACCTCGTCCTACGTACGGAATTACGTGGAATGGACCGGCGTAGTCTACCCCGCAATGCGAAAACGGAGGAGACTGATTGACTCGAGGAGAGGGGAGGTCTCCCATGAGTTGGCTTGCGGTGACAGCTCGCTCTCGGACGCAGGCGAGACACCGATTTATTCGGTTTTTAACGAGGGATCTCGCGCCCAAGATCCAATAATTTTGTCGGAGAAGCCGGAGCGTGAGCTGCGTTCCTCCGTGGAGGGAACGTTGATGCGTTTGATCGACGATTAGTTCGCTGATGTGATGACGCGGTAAGATACGAGGAAATCTTTCGTCGTACGAAAGGAACGAGTGGCGTAACCGCCCGCCAAGACGCAACTGGTCCTTCCCGTCGAGGAAGGGGTGGAGCGGCTTAAGCGGGCTCGAGCGAGGAAGCGGCGCGTGCGACTTTAATGCGTGAATTTCCGCTTGAAAACTGATGGTCTGTATCCTTCTGATCCAGAAGTCTCGAGCTTCCTGGATAAGTTTGATGGAATGAGGGTTTGGAGCTATGGATTCATTGCGCTGTCGGGCGCGCAATAATCGTGGCCAGTAGAAGAGTACGGCCGTGACGCGTAAAAGTTTACTCCAGCTGGAGAAACGGAAGGGGAAGTCCCACTCTTCGGTTTTTTGCACGACGTGTGTAGTTGCGGTGGTTCGTTGTTCCTGTAGAACGAGTTGCGGATCGAATGGGCTTGTTTCCGAAGAGACGAGTCGCGAGTTAGGCCAAAACGTCGAATTGCAGGTGAGCCACGGAGGCCCGGTCCACCAAAGGGTGTGGTTTACTAATTCGTCGACGGAGAGGCCTCGTGATGCGCAATCGGCGGGGTTGTCGCGTGTGGGGACGTGATGCCATTTTATTTCAGGCATTTTCGTTTGACTTTCCAAAACTCGGTTCGCGACGTACGGCTTCCATCGGGAGGGATGTTGCGTGAGCCAGGCGAGGGCGACGGTGGAGTCGGTCCATCCGTGCACGGGAACGGAGTCGTATTGAAACGTTTGTTTCACGTAGGCGAGGAGACGCACTAGTAATACGACGCCGTTCAGTTCGAGTCGAGGAATCGAGACGGTTTGCAGTGGAGCTACTTTAGTCTTCGCCGTTAATAACGATACAGTTATATCGGTCGGCGAATGCAATACTCGAACATAGACTACCGCGGAGAAGGCGCGTTGCGATGCGTCTGCAAAGCCGTGGAGCTCGATGGCTTGATGAGAGCGGGTAATACGTATCCAACGCGGAATACGTAACGCGGATAGATGGGGAAGGTCACGGCAGTAATTTTCCCATTTTTCAAGAATCGGTGGAAGCACATCGTCATCCCAGTAAACTTTTTTAAGCCACAAGTCCTGAATAATCAATTTTGCGTTAAGAATTACAGGCGAGGCCCAGCCGAGTGGGTCAAATAACCGTGCAATAAGCGATAAAACGGTGCGCTTGGTGCAGCTTGCTTTTGGGATTTCTCCGACAACGAAACTGAATGCGTCTTCCTTTGGGAGCCAGGTAATACCGAGTACTTTCAGTACTGTTGAATCATCGGTAGAAAAATCGATCGCTAGCTCGTGCCCGACAGCGGGAATGTCCGACAGTAAATCGATATCGTTTGAAGCCCATTTTCTTAAACGAAACCCACCGCGATCTAGTAGCGAAGTTATTTGCGAGCGAATCGTTCGCGCACTTGCGTGATCGTCTGCGCCGAATAATACGTCGTCAACATATGTTGAATGTTTGATTATATCGACTGCTTCGGGAAAGAGCGTACCTTCGTCGTCGGCGAGTTGTAACAAGACGCGGTTCGCGAGATAAGGCGCGCATGCTGTCCCATAGGTGACGGTGAGGAGTCGATAATCGAGCACTGAACCGTCTTGATCGGGGCGAAATAAAATCCGTTGATAGTCGAGATCGTCACGATGCATTCGGATTTGCCGAAACATTTTTTCTATATCCGCGATGTAAGCAAAACGATATCAACGCCAGTTAGAAAGAACGCAGCCTATGTCGCGTTGCAGCTTCGGACCGACGAACAAATGATTATTAAGGGACGTTCCGTTCGACGTTGCGCTCGATGCGTTGAAGACGACTCGGAGTCGCGTAGTGGCGCTACTCTCGCGAATGACCGGGTGATGCGGTATGTAGACGGAGTTAGTAGTCGAGCGAGGTTCGAGTACTCTTTCCATGTGTCCCATGGCTTCGTATTCTTTCAGGAAATCAGAATACGCATGGGCGAGTTCCGATTTTTTTTGTAGTCGCTTTTCGCATTGCAGGTATCTCGAAAGAGCGATTTGATGGCTCGCTCTAAGGTCAGGAGGGTTCGAGCTACGGAAGGGCAATCGTACGATGTAACGACCGGACGTATCGCGTGAATGCGTTCGCTCGAAATGTTTTTCGCATTGCTCTTCCTCGGGGGTGAGAAAAGATTGTGTGGAAACTTCTTCAGTTTCCCAGAATCGACGAATCATCGCGTCCGTGGTCGACGCGATTCCACAATTTATCGTGGCTGTGGCGGGAATACGAGAAGCGCAATCTGGCTTACTGGGACCAGAGATTATCCATCCCAAATTAGTCAGCTGAGCCGTGGGTGACCCAATAGGGCCTCGACGGATGGGTCCTACCAGAAGGTACCCGTAAAGATCGGCTCCGATTAAAGCATTGATTGGTTCCTTACTGGAAGGATCGGGATCAGCGAGTACTAAGCCTTGCAAATGTGGCCAAGAGCCGATGTGTCGCGATTGACTCGCGGCATACGACGTTATTTTTTGGTAGACATACGCTACCATAGGCAATCGAGCGCCGTGACCGGTGCACGGTTCGAGGGTAAGCTTCATACATGACGTTGAGCGCCCGGAGTATGAGTCTCGGAATGCGGTGACGCCAAGGTCAGCGCGATGACGTCGGGTGCGTAGGTTTTGAGCGAGATGCTCCGAAATAAAACTATGAGTTGAACCTTGATCGAGTAAGGCTCTGACTCTGATGACGCGATCTTCCGGAGTTCTCAATCGTACCCAGGCGGTAGCAAGTAAAACGGAAGACGTGAACTCGTTGAACGTGTTAACGTTCGCGGGTTCTGACGCGTTCGGTCGCGGCGCGATTAAAGCGCTGGGCATCGCTGAGTGCGATGAGGTCGACGAGAGAAGGTTAACGCTCGCGTCGTTACTCGATGACTCGCCGTTCGGAGGGACCTGAGACGAGTTTTCAGGGCCTGAAGGTTTAGACGGAGCGCGATGCAACGTCGTGTGATGTGGTTGTTGACATTTCTTACAGCGGTTCGCGCTGGTACATTGTTGTGGAAAATGTCCGGGTTTCAAACAATTAAAACAGACGCGAAAGCGCTTCGCGAGCGCGTAACGGTCGTCGCTCGATTTCTTTTGCCACGCTGGGCAAAACCCGAGAGAGTGATTGGCTGAACAGTCAGGGCACTGACGCTGCGTTGCGTTGTGCATGGCAGCTTTACCCTTTGGTTTGCTGTTCGGAGCGATGGAGCGCGGCGATGAATCGACGTCTGCGTTCGGAACGGTAGTGGCGATGCCGCGAATTCGTTCGGTTAAGAATGTTTTCAAGGTATTATACGTCGGAAACTCGTTGGACGCCCCGAGACTCAAATTCCATGCTGTGCGCGTACGCTTACTAAATTTTTGGGTAATGAGGTAGACTAATAAATCATCCCAGTGGTGTACAGGGCGAGTCAAATTTTTCAATGCCGCGAGAGATGAACTGACTGAATCGCGTAAACGTTTTAAATCTACTTCAGTCTCTGTCTTCATAACCGGTAAGCTCACGAACGCGTGAATATGCGCAAGAATTAAACCACGTTTGTTATCGTATTCATCAGTAAGGATTTTCCACGCACCGTCGTAATTTGCATCGGTAACCGATACGTGTTCGAGTAGGAGCGCGGCGTCGCGCTCGACGAAAGATTTCAAATAATATAATTTTTGACCTGCGGTTAGAGATGTATTCTCACCGACCAGAGCCTTGAAGGAATCTCGAAAACTCTCCCAGCGTGTCGAGTCACCACTGAACGTGGGGATCGTAATGCGCGGAAGCGCGAAGGTGGATGGGCCGTGTGGTTCGCTAATCGTCGTGGAATTCATAATTTTTGGCGTGGAGGTGCTGGACCCTGCGTGATCTCGTTTTTTAACGAAATCCTCGATCTCGGAGAGTTGGTCCAAGGCTTCTTCGTAGTCTGCTTCGACTTTGACGAATTCGGAGTTAGCGAGGTATGGAAGTGCACGTTGAGCTTCAGTAGCTATCTGGTGTATTTTCACTTCCGTGGAACGATACGCGGACCATAAGTCTTGCAGCGCTTGAATACGCATTTGCGTTTTACCGATGGTAAATTTTTCTTTACCGAGTTTCCGAAAATTCGGTACTATTCGGCGAATTTGAGTTGCGTTTAAATTTTGTTCGATCACGAGCGCTTCAAAGGAAGCCATGATCAGCGAAATTTTTGTGCGGAACTGTCTCGAAAGCAAATTGTGAAAACTTCGGTTTAATTATTCGTTCGGAAGCGACGATTACGCTCGCTAAGCGACACTATTGACACGATTGCTCTGGGGGTGCGTGAGAGAGGGAGGGACGTATTGACACTCGAATCACACACGCACTGTGAGCTTGTAGGGTTGTACGCGTTAACACCAAACCCAACTTGCCGAGCACTGTTCACACACACGACTTTGACCGATAGTGCCTGTGGTCTATTCGTAAGACATCGATAACCGAGATCTATATATTTGTAGCAAGGAGCGCGACGAAGGAAACGTATCATTAGAATATACACGGATGAAATACGCGGGTAAAGAGGTCGCGATGCTATTACTCTGTGCGTGAGAAAGGTAGATAGCAACACTCGAGTTAAACACACACGGCTGGTCCTGGGTAACACGCGTTACAACGGGGCGAGGATTGTCGAGTGCCGTTCACTCACACACTTTCGGAAATATTCGAAATAAATTGCCCGAAAATAATTCTCAGAGATAGAGAATTTATTTTGTTTCGACTCGAGAGACTGTACGATTCCCCGGCCTCGGAGCGGTGAGTCTTCACTCGCGGTCGATGAGCAAAAAAAAAGGGGGGTCGAGAATTGCGACGCACAAATACTCCAAACGGTTTCACGAGTTAATATTGAGAGAAATTATCGAATCGCAGTCACTATTTTTCCTTTTTTCACTTATTATCCGGCTCGAAGGACCTTAAACATGATCGCGCACGCGCGTGGAAACTCGTGGAATCATATTTAATATTATTTTTTTTATCGCCGGTCGAGGGAAACGAGATGAGGAAAATAATGTAGCGGATCGTTCGTGGAATAACTTTAACCCAGGTTTATATAACGAAAATAAGTTGAAAGTTTTATTAATTGGCGGCGATCACACGGAGCTTTAAACGAATTTCGTAGTAATACGACGCGTATTAATTTTATCGGCTAACCGAGCCCGTATCGATAATCGTCGTCGCGACGCGCGACTGTTAACTCGGAGGAATTCGAGGTTTATTCTTCGTGATCGGAGCTTCGACGTTTTGCTTACGGGAGCCTTTACACAACTGAAGCTTTTCGGCGCTTTGCTTCGGTAATACGCGGGGAGCAGAGACGGACGGGGTTTTCGAGGAATGCGAACGCGGATTACTTTTAGGGCAGCCAACGAAGGCTTTTGTAGTTGGAACCCAAGTCGTAATTACGATCGAAAGTAGAATCGGAACACATTACGATCCATATCCACTACTAACCATGGGCACAACTAACCATGGATACTACTAACCATAGGCACTGCTAACCATGGGCTCAACTATCCATGGGCACTACTATCGATAGACACCACGTAGTAGTAAACGAAGATTCCTCTATGAGGAAGCCAAAGATTAAATAGAAAATTAGCACTCATATAAATATCTCCGTTTAATCTATCAGATTCAGAACAAAAAAAATTATTTATCATAGAGAAATCTTCGTTCACTACCTACGATTTTGAGGAAGCAAATTGCAAGTTCCAACTTGCAGCTTGTTTTCTTTTACCAAACCGTTTCAATCAACATAATTTTTTTTAATTACAATTCCGTCAAAAAGGCATCGAGCCATTGATGCCCCACGAGCTCAGGCTCGATTCTGGCCAGTGAAATCTCACCGGGCTGTCGTCCACCCAATGACTGCTCATATCAGCGCAAACAAAATTTATTAAAAAATTTCAAAGAATGAAAAAAATAAAAAACTGAGATGAAAATATAAAAACGGCCAATTGTTATTTCCGGGCTCGGAATATGAATGGGGTACCGCCAAAATTATGAGCCAGTGTTTGGGGCGAGCACCGTGCCGTTCGGAGCCGAGTCGAGCCTGAGCCGAGTTGGTACTGTGGCGAGGTAGGACGCCCGAACGGCACGAGATGGACCGCAGCCAAGTTGGGTCGGTGTCAAGTAAGCATTGTGCCGAGTCGCCACGAGCCGACTTGGCGAGGCCGAGATGAGACCGGGGCGAGCTGGCGAAAACAGACTTGCCCCCATCCCGACGTATTTACTTAAAAAAAGTTGAATAAAAGTTAAAATCGGTCAATTTTTTTTTCTGACAATAAAAGTGTTCGTTCCAGCTAGTTCTAAGTTGTTTCAGAGCCGTTAATAATTGTTCCAAACTGGTATACCGATCGGGTAATTGCAAGTCTGTCCCAAGTAAAAAAAAGTTCAATAGAAGTCAAAATCGGTCAATATTTTTTGTTCTGCCGATAAAAATGTTTGTTTCAGCTTGTTCTGAGTTGTTCCAGGGGGATTAATGATTGGTTCAAATTTTTATACCGATCAGGTAAATGCGAGTTGGTCACAACACAAGTACAACAACTCAGAACAAACTAGAACAAACATTCTTATCGTCAGAACAAAAAATATTGACCGATTTTGGATATCATTCAACATGTTTCTAACTTATGACCGACTTGCCATCACCCGATCGCTATACAAATTTGGAACAATCATTAAAGGCCCTGGAACAACTTAGAACAAGCAGGAACAAGGATTTCAGTCTTAAATTAGTTGACAGTCGAAGAAACAGTCTTGGCATTATTTGAAAGACGTTCATATAGTTATAAAAATGTTTTTTGTGGCCATTCGATTATTTTTCGTTCGGTGGCATTGAAAATTAGAAATGTTCAGAACAACTAGAAAAACCGCCAAACATTTTTTCTTCCAAAAGTAAGGGGATCCGCGAAAAAAGTGTTTTTTTCGCCTTACCACTACCGATTTTATTTTGAAAACTTATCTTCTTGGAACATTGTAGAACGATCCTAGAACAACTCAGAACAACCTTTACAATCAGGAAATTCTAAAAATCAAAGGCTAACTTCCTGCACCCTGGATTGAGTTTCGGAGATACTATCCAAATTTTTTCAGATTTGAAAAAAATTTCCTCAGCTTAGCCACCAGTCAAAGTTGAGGTAAGAAATTTTGTCAAAATCGTAATTATTTTTTCTCTCTTCCTCACGTGTTAATTTGATATACAGAAGTCCAAATCGACTGAGCTACGGCTCATTCAGCACAGAATTTAATAAGCTTCCCGAAAGTTCTTGTAAGAAATGTATCACTTTATTTTTGGCGGAGCTACGATAGTTCCAAGTCGTGACTGGATTTTGGTCGGGCGGTCGGCGGTAGTGTGTATGGGGTATTCCTGGGAATTTCGGCAACTTCGGACAGTTGGGTCAAAATTTTTGCCCCCCAATTTTTTCCATTAATATGCGTTGAAAATAAAGAGACACGTATTTCGGCGTTTTTTATTTTGAGCCCCCACTTTTGAAATACGGTCAAATGAAGTTTTTGAAGTATTGACCACATTCGATCATTCAAATCGATATATCTCAGCAACGGTTAGTGATAACTCGAAAAACCACGGGTCTTTTTTTTTCGTTTTTGAACGCCCTATACAATGAAAACATTTACGATTATGTTGCACAAATTCAACAATAAGTTAGAAACAATTCAAAATTAAAAATGAAATAAAACAAAAAACGCACTTTTAATTTTTGAAATGTATTTTTTTTTTAATTCCTTGAACAAAAACGAAAATATAGCCACCATGAACTTTTTGGGCCGACGCTTCGTTCGGGAGTTATAGATTTTTTTCTCACAAGAAACCCGTAAATGTTTACCCGGTTGTTAAGAAAAAAAGCTATAACTTTCGAACGAAGCGTCGGCCCAAGTCAGGCCGAGTCTCAAAATTTTCGTTCTCGTTCAAGGAATTAAAAAAAATATATATTCCAATAATTAAGGGAACTTTTTCTTCGTGCCATTTTTTACTAATAAAATACGTATATTTACCGGTTTTTTATGACAAAAAAAGCTATAATTTTCGAACGAAACGTCGGCCCAAGTCGGGCCGGGTCGCAAAATTTTTCTTTTCGTCCAAGGAATTTGAAAAAAAATCGATTCCAATAATTAAGGGTACTTTTTTTTATGCAAATTAAAATACGTAAATAAAAATGCGTAAAATGTGTTGTAATAAAATACGTAAATTTACGGGTTTTTTGTGACAAAAAAATGTATAACTCCCGAACGAAGCGTCGGCCCAAAAAGTTCAAGGTGGCTAAATTTTCGTTTTCGTTCAAGGAATTTAAAAAAAAATACATTTCAACAATTAAAAGTGCGTTTTTTGTTTCATTTCATTTTTAATTTTGAATTGTTTATAACTTATTGTTGAATTCGTGCAACATTATCGTAAATGTTTTCATTATATAGAGCGTTCAAAAACGAAAAAAAAGACCCGTGGTTTTTCGAGTTATCACTAACCGTTACTGAGATATATCGATTTGAATGATCGAATGTGGTCAATACTTCAAAAACTTCATTTGACCGTATTTCAAAAGTGGGGTCTCAAAATAAAAAACACCGAAATACGTGTCTCTTTAGTTTCAACACATATTAATGGAAAAAATTGGGGGGCCAAAATTTTGACCCAACTGTCCGAAGTTGCCGAAATTTCCAGGAATACCCCATATATATATATACACTAGTGTGTATGTATATTAGACTGCGTCATTTCAGAACGATATTTTTTTTTTCACTTCTCTACTGGAAAATCTTTAGCTTATGTCTAAAAAAAAACCCTTGTGCAAGGAGAGCGTTGTCAAAAAATATTTAGAGGTCCATCAATGGCTTTGAAGTTTTCCCATTTAATTAACATTGGAAATTCGTTTTTTCCGATTGTTATTGATGCTCCCAAGTCGGATTCAATCATATGTGACGTGCGGAGCGGTCTCGCACGCGTCTAATCAACCCTCTACGAGAAGCGTAGAAGTTTATTTTTAATTTTGCTGCGGGGTAGTTGGTGTTCGTCCTATACAGGGCGTCTCCGGGGACTGGGCCAAGAGAAAATAATTCAAGAAACGGATCTCATTCATTCGTCTATTACGTTTATTTATTGAGGTGAAAGAAATAATGAGGAAACTAGCCGGTACAATTATATTCGCCACACGCTCGGTCACACTCACACTGTTACTCACTCGTTCGGCGCTTGTATAATTCTGCTGGCGCTGGCGATGCACCGATGTTCGCTCGTACTATAGCGAAGATGTCTCTCTCACTCACTCACTCATAACTTATTAACTACACGCCTTAATAAAGTTCGTGGCACGATTTGATTTAAGCACTAAACTTATCGACGAAGACTTATTCCGTGGCGCGAGATGCCTCTGGTACCGGTACCGATCTAGGTTTCCCGATCTTTACGATTTTTACCCGAGAGAACTGATACTCTTTACACGGAAGCTCCGAAGGAGTCGGCTTCCGTAGAAGTTAGCTTTTCTCGGTCTCTGACGGGACTGGTTCCACTCGCTCGTCCGGCACACCTTGGGGCGTCGGACAGCGAGCGGGGTTTTTCATCGAAATTGCATAGTATAAAACGTCTCGCCTCACGAAGGTCATCGTCGATGCGCGTGATGCCTCGCGCTCACCCGATCTCGGCGTTTGGTTACACTTTGGATCCGCGAAATCGCGAGAATCATCCGCAAAACGTGATGTCTCGCGATCACCCGATTCCGGTGTTAACTTACACTTTGGATCCGCGAAATCGCGAGATCGTTTCCGCGGCGCGTGATTTCTCGCGCTGCCTCATCCCGGTGTTCCTTACATCGGGAATTCGGCACACGCGGGAACGCTGTCGTTGCAACGCGCCGCTGCGCATTTCATCGCATCGTGCCACGTAAAAATAGAGATGATATTGATCTAAAATATATAAAATAGCCAAAGAGAGACCCAATGATTATTATATAGAGGTAATATTAAAAATTCCCGATGATTCTAAAATACATAAAATACCCAAAGAGAGAAATTGCATATTTGCACATATATATATATGGGGCATTCCATGGCATTCCGGGTAGTCGCGTACCCTTGACTCAAAATTTTTGCCCTATGATTTTTTCTATTAATCTACATCGAAAATGAAGAGACACGTGTTTTGGGGTTTGCCGTTTCCAGCGCCCGCTATTGAGATGCAGTAGATTGAAGGTTTCCAATTATTGACGATATTTCGAATTTCAAATCGATATATCTCGACAACCGCCAACAATAATTTAAAAAACCAAGCTAGTTTTATCTTTTGTTTTTACACGGTCTATGCAATAAAAATAAGTACAATTTTGTTGCACTGTTTGAACTATTATTAATTAACAATTAATCGATTAAACATTGAATATCTCAAAAAACACCTATTTGATTTTTCTTATTTTTTTTTCCTAAATTCTATGAATAAAAACGAAACGATTGAGACCAGTCTCTATTTGGCTATGGACTTAGTTTAGAAGTTACAGATTTTTTTGTGATAAAAAACACGTTTAATTCGGTTCATTTCTCAGCGATAATTCATATTGCACTGGGAACTATTGGCCGCTCGTTGTAACAAAAATGGTAACATATATACGCATACATAAGCATATATTAGTATACAGATATAAATATATGGGGGATTCCACGGTGAAACTGGATTTCAATATTTAGACATTTAGATATTCAATATTTAGACGATTAATTGTTAATTAATAATAGTTCAAACAGTGTAACATAATTGTACATATCTTTATCGCAAAGACCGCGTGAAGACAAAAAAAAGCTTACCTGGTTTTTTAATTTATCATTGGCCGTTGTTGAGATATATCGATTTGAAATACCGAATATCGTCAATAATTGAAAAACTTAATTCCATTGCATCTCAATAACGGGCGCTAAAAACGTCAAACCCCGAAACACGTGTCTCTTCATTTTCGACGTATATCAACATAAAAAATCGTGGGTCAAAAATGTTGATTCAACGGTATGCAGCTTCCAGTTTCACCGTGGATTCCCCCATATATTTATATCTGTATACTAATATATGCTTATGTATGCGTATATATGTTACCATTTTCGTTACAACGAGCGGTCAATAGTTCCCAGTGCAATATGAATTATCGCTGAGAAATGAACCGAATTAAACGTGTTTTTTATCACAAAAAAATCTGTAACTTCTAAACTAAGTCCATAGCCAAATAGAGACTGGTCTCAATCGTTTCGTTTTTATTCATAGAATTTAGGAAAAAAAAATAAGAAAAATCAAATAGGTGTTTTTTGAGATATTCAATGTTTAATCGATTAATTGTTAATTAATAATAGTTCAAACAGTGCAACAAAATTGTACTTATTTTTATTGCATAGACCGTGTAAAAACAAAAGAAAAAGCTACCTTGGTCTTTTTAATTATTATTGGCGGTTGTCGAGATATGTCGAATTGAAATTCGAAATATCGTCAATAATTGGAAACCTTCAATCTACTGCATCTCAATAGCGGGCGCTGGAAACGGCAAACCCCGAAACACGTGTCTCCTCATTTTCGATGTAGATTAATAGAAAAAAATCATGGGGCAAAAATTTTGAGTCAAGGGTACGCGACTACCCGGAATGCCATGGAATGCCCCATATACACTCCAGGCCATATGTTTGGGTACACTTCACGAAATTCCGAGCCACACTAAAAGTTCGATAACTTAGTGAAAAATAAAGATAATCGAATTTCCAAAGCGGCATTTCAAAAAAGACATATCAGGCTTAATTTTGCTTTCTTAGAAAAACGTTTGCGATTTTTTTTGAGCACGGTTCACCGGTTTGAAAATGGCCATTTTTCGACTTTTTTTCGGCTGTGCTCAATCTGTTGCAAAGCCTCTAGAGATTTTTTCCGTCCATTTTGTTTGGAATATCCTTGAAACGATAACCAATAGCTTCAATTTCATTTTTTCGAAAACTCCGTGCGATTTTTTTTGAGGGAGTTATGATTGTTTTTACCTAAAAACGACCGTTTTCAAAAAAGGCAGCGCAACTAAAAAACTTTGAGGTTGAAATAAAATTGTCAAGAGGGAAAAAAGTTGCGGACAATCATGCTAAATCGACTGACATTTTTTCAAAATTTTCCTTCGACATTTTTTTTTCACTATTTTAGGTCGAGCCTCTAATAATTTAAGCGGCTCAAACTCGTAGAATATTGAGTTTGGGCTCAATTATCAGGGGGGAATTATCTTTTTATTGAAAAATTTTGAGCCTTTTATGTTTTCAAAATTTTTTTGCCACATTTTTTTTGGTCGAAATTTGAAAAATTGTATAAAAAAACGGGAAAGAAAAACAAATTTATATTAATTTTGTTATTTTATTTAAACGAATTGCTCGTCGAAAACGCCGCCTTTTGCTTTCAGCACCGCATCAACGAGTCGCGGCATTCTGTCGATAAGTTTATCGATCTCTGTCTGCTCCAGGGAAAACCATGCCTCTTGCAATTTACTCCACAAATCTTCGGCGGATGTGGGACAGGTCCAATTTGACAGAGGACTGTACTTTGGACGCTAAAGGACTACAGAGACTCTAGAGTAGAGGACTCTGTAGCGGACATTCCTATGTCAAATGTAAACAAAGCCTTTATTCGCTGTCAAATGTAAACTTTCTTCGCTCTAGCGTCTCTCTATCTATAGTAAGAAGAAAAAAAACATTTTTGGAGTAAAATGTGTTTACTGCGTATATTCTCGGAGGGCATTGTTCTTTTCGCTTGCCAGCTGTGCGAATGCTTCGAACGGGTACGCAAAAAAACGTTTACTCCCGTGAATTTCGAAATCGGTGAAAATGGCGCGGAAAAAAGAAATTGGATTGGACAAACGCGGAGCTGTTATCGCGTTGCGTGATAGTGGTTTATCATACAGGCAAATTGCCAAGAAAATCGGCATTTCTTTGAATGGCGTGCAAACGACGATCGCCCGGTTCAAAAAGACCGGATCTCACGTCGATCGTCATCGTACAGGACGGCCAAAATCAACAACAAAATCGGAGGATAAAAATATTGTTGTCACGAGCAAAAAAAAAAGACAATTATCGGCGAGTGAAATCCGGGCACAATTCAACGAAAACAGAGTATATCCGGTATCACTGACTACAGTGAAACGTCGTCTCATTAGCGCTGGGCTCAGAGCCTGCGTCGCAGTGAAGAAACCGTTGTTGCGTCCGGTAAACAAAAAAAACGCTATGCCTGGGCTCTGGAACACAAAAAATGGACGGCTAATCAATGGCGAAATGTGCTCTGGACAGACGAGTCCAAGTTTTTGATTTTTGGAAGTCGCCGACGAATTTTCGTGAGGAGAAATCCCTCCGAGAAAATGGCACTGCAGTGTTTAGTGCCCACCGTCAAACACGGCGGTGGATCCATCATGGTATGGGGATGCTTCTCTGGCCATGGTGTCGGAGATTTTATTAAAGTCAACGGTATCATGAGAAAAGAAAATTATAAAAGAATTCTCGTGAATCACGCGATTCCGTCTGGTCTCCGAACGATCGGTCCGGGCTTCAACATGCAGCAGGATAATGATCCGAAGCATACCTCTCGCATCTGCAAACAATATTTGGAGAATAAGGCAAAAAATCGCGTGATTGTAAACATGGTGTGGCCACCACAATCGCCAGATCTGAATCCGATCGAACTGCTTTGGGAACAGCTCGATCGGAAAATACGGAAGACCTGTCCCACATCCGCCGAAGATTTGTGGAGTAAATTGCAAGAGGCATGGTGTTCCGTGGAACAGACAGAGATCGATAAACCTATCGACAGAATGCCGCGACTCGTTGATGCAGTGCTGAAAGCAAAAGGCGGCTTTTTCGACGAGAAATTCGTTTAAATAAAATAACAAAATTAATATAAATTTGTTTTTCTTTCCCGTTTTTTTATACAATTTTTCAAATTTCGACCAAAAAAAATGTGGCAAAAAAATTTTGAAAACATTATAAAAGGCTCAAAATTTTTCAATAAAAAGATAATTCCCCCCTGATAATTGAGCCCAAACTCAATATTCTACGAGTTTGAGCCGCTTAAATTATTAGAGGCTCGACCCAAAATAGTGAAAAAAAAAATGTCGAAGAAAAATTTTGAAAAAATTCCAGTCGATTAAGCATGATTGTCCCCAACTTTTTCCCCCTTGACAATTTTATTTCAACCTCAAAGTTTTTTAGTTGCGCTGCTTTTTTTGAAAATGGTCGTTTTTAGGTAAAAACAATCATAACTCCCTCAAAAAAAATCGCACAAAGTTTTCGAAAAAATGAAATTGAAGCTATTGGTTACCGTTTCAGGGATATCCTAAACAAAATTGACGGAAAAAATCTCTAGAGGCTTTGCAACAGATTGAGCACAGCCGAAAAAAAGTCGAAAAATGGCCATTTTCAAACCGGTGTACCGTGCTCAAAAAAAATCGCAAACGTTTCTCTAAGAAAGCAAAATCAAGCCTGATATGTCTTTTTTGAAATGCCGCTTTGGAAATTTGATTATCTTTATTTTTCACTAAGTTATCGAACCTTTAGTGCGGCTCGGCATTTCGTGAAGTGTACCCAAACATATGGCCTGGAGTGTATACGTGCGGCGGACGTGACACATACGGTGTTTTTCCGATAATTTTTTTGAAGGACATTGAATTCTCTACAAAAAAGGTCTCCTGACCAACATCTGTAAAGTCAACTGCTTAGGAGTAATTATGGGGATGCTATGATATCCGGAGCGCCGCGATCTGATGTACTGTTCTTGTAGAACACCCCGTGATAAAAAGAAAAACAGGAATAGAAAAAATTAATATCTGGCTTAGTTTTCAAGATATCAATTTTGTAATGTTTTTTTTTCGAATCCGTGGTGCCATGATCTACCGTACTATTTTTGTAGACCGCCCCTCTATAAGCAGAAAAATAAGAATACAATATTTCAATATCCCGCTTAGTTTTCAAAATATCGATTTTTTCATGTTTTTATTTTGTTTTGAGTATAATATCCGTGGTGCCGCGGTAACTCAAACTAGCGGATAAAAAGAGATTTAAGCGAACATCTACTAACCCCAGCTAATCGCTGGTTTAGGCCATGCTGCACGTATTTTGAAGGAAATAACAGATAAAGAAGAAAGTACAGGGCTCCACATGTGTGCAAAATTTGAATACGGCACCACGGATATTACAGTTGGAAAAAAATCAATGCCTCGAAAACTCAGCGAGATATTAATTTTATTCATTCTTGTTTTTCGGTTTATCTCGGCGTGTTCTACAAGAATAGTGCATCAGATAGCAGCAGCTCGGATATCATACCCTCTTTCATTAACGGGTGTTTCAAGGCAAATATTTAAGAATTTTTGTTACGCAAAAATCACTCACTGTTCTTCGTGAATTTAAATTACTGACACAATTTATCGATCGAGATCCGAACGAATGGGGATCTGATAAGAATTACCAACGTTGCGTAGAAGTACTGAAAAGTTTAAGGGTCGTTAACGATCCAAGCGAACGAGCAGTAGCTTTAGCTACCAAATTTGATGGGTATTTAACGTGCAATGAACAACAGCGTCTATATCTGCTGTCCCTGACAAAAAATCACCACAAAAGGTATGGGACTAATATTACGAAAAAGTCAGTTCTCTTGTAAAATTAATTTCGCAATTATAATAAAAAGTTTTGAAAAAAATAAGTATCCCTGTAAAATAAATCACTCTATAGATTTCACGACGCCAAATAACTAAACCATCAGTCGAAATATGTTACTCATGAGAACCTGCAAAAAAGATCCATTTTTAACGACGCTAATTCATAAAAACTTACTGACGGTTATGATCAAGCTAACGGATGTATCAGGAAATGTTTACAGAATATTTTTCACAAAATTGAGACACAAAAGGAACCATGAAGCCAATTGTGTCCGTGTTGAAAACGGTCTCAGTGAATTTTAAACACTATTTTCTCTGTTTTCAAATTTAACGGGAATTTTGCGTATAATTTTGTATCAAATATGTACGAGTCGGAAACGGTTGAATCTACAAAGTCTGCAGAAGGATTTTTTTGTTGTGCATCAATTTTCCACAGAATGTTCGTTTAAGTCTTTCCGAGATGATTTAAAAATTAGTTATGACAGCAAGTCAAACAGATATTTTCATATCAAATTAGGTTTGAAAATAAATTGCTCATAAGCAGTTGACTTTACAGATGTGGGTCAGGAGACCTTTTTTGTATAGAATTCAATTTCCTTTAAAAACTTTATCGGAAAAATATCGTACGATTGAATCCGACTTGGGAGCATCAATAATAATAGGAAAAAAAGAATTTCCAATGTTAATCAAATGGGAAAACTTCAAAGCCATTGGTGGGCCTCTGAATATTTTTTGACAACGCTCTCCTTGCTCAAAAGTTTTTTTTAGACATAAGCTAAAGATTTTCCAGTGGAGAAATGAAAAAAAAATATCGTTATGAAATGACGCAGTCTAATGTATATATATGGACATTTGTACTCACTTGTAAATCTTGGCATTGGAATGAGTCGTATAACGATGTTTGTCGAGGGATTTTTTGTCATGAAAAGTAGTCCCACACTCGTTACATGTGCAAGTTTCCATTCCCCAGTGACTGACTATCTCGTGTCTTTCCAAAGACGAACGCTTCTTGAACGAAAGGTCGCAATTTGGACATTTGTATTTTCCACCTTCGTGAGCTGTCTTTAAATCTTCGCCACAGCAGTGACATTTGTGGTCCGCAACTGGCTGAATGCGCGGAGATTCACCGGTGCTGCTTATATTTTGCGGACCTAAGAGTAAAACGCGAAGAAAATTATCGGTCCCGTTAAATTATTGATTGAGGGAGAAGTGATTTGAAACCAGCCGGTTTTTATTTTGCACTGTTAATGGAACAGATTAGATTTAGTCGGGCCATAAGGACCGTCAGGACGGGGGAAGTGGAGGGGGTAATAATTTTATGAGACCCTCTAGAATAAATCGACAGGGTCATGACGTTTTTCATTTTTTATTAATTCTAGTATTATCTATGACCATACACACCACCGAAGTTGTCAATTTTTTTTTCGGCAACGGGTTTAATGACAACTCTTCAAAAAAATTATAACACGTTGACGTTTTGTCTTTAAAACTTATTACAGATGAGTATTTGAGACGGAAATTATTTGTGACAAGATTTTTGGGACGAAACAAAAGAAGGGAAGGGGGTAGATATGTACGGGCGAATCATGCGAAATCGGCGAGGACGTGACTTTTTTTCGTTTTTTTTTTCTATTTTAATATTTCGTACGAACATATAAAAATACACCACCAAAAATAATAAATGTTTTTCAAGAATTAACGTAGTCGTTAGCTCAAAATATAGTATTTTCGAAATGTAATAATTTAAAAAAACACGCATTGACGATTATTACTGGTCACAATAAATTCTTGGTTGAATAACGATGTGTACGACTACTCCAAATACGGTTGTGAGACAAGAAGTCTAAGAAGAAGGTAGAAGTCTAAGAATGCATTAAAGCCAAAAAAATCGGTAATCGTGTGTACCTTAATCCGCATAAAATCTTAACTCAATACTATTTCACTATTCAGCGAATTCATGGCATTTTTTCTTCTCTACAGGTGTGTGGGAATGCTCACATTACTTATCTCTTTTCCGTTTAGAAAATAAGGGATTTTCCACGGTAATTAACTTCCCGGCGTGAGTAATGTGCCAAAATCGCACGCAAGCGTAAGCATGCGAGTCTCATAGCTCTTTTTCTCATTAGAAACACGTTTAATGGGTTTATGTCAATAAATGAAAAATCCGTTTTTGATTAACGATTTTTTTTTTTTTTTTTTTGATATCTAAAAAAAAATGAAAATGTTGAGACCTCGGACAGAGTGGACCAACGTTTCGTTCGAAAAGTTATAGCTCTTTGAACACATTCAACGGGTTTTTAATGAGAAATGGATACCTCAATCCTTTCAATGAAAAAGGATGGATATAGCTTCCAAACGAAACGCTGACCCACTCCGTTAAAGGTCTCATCAGTTTTGCTCTTGTTCCAGGAATTCAGAAAAAAATAAGCTCGAAGAGTTTTTAGAAATATTTTTCTGGAATTTATTGAAATAACACATTGAACCTGTATTTAATCAGAAAACGAGCGATAAATTCTGAGCGAAACATTGGTTTACTCTGGTAAAGGTCCCAGAATTTTTTGTTTATTCAAGAAATTCAATAAAATTAAAAAATGTATTTTTTGAGCTATGCAACTTTTACTTTCTTAACGGTTAGTTATCAAGGCTTTCGATGACACATTCGATTTTATTTGACACATAAATTAATGTGAAAAATTATAGAGCAAGAACTTTGAGGCAGCTGTTCCAAGCTGCCTAAGTTGTGGTGAATGGCTCTCATACATTTTCAATACTTCATTCACTACGATTTCGGCCGTGTTTTTACACTGCAGTAGTTGAACATGCTTAAAAGCGAATACTCACTGGCGTCTCCCGGATTTGTCAAATCAAAATCCGAATCGTCGAATTCTTCCGAATCATCGGAATCGTAAAGTTTGAACGTTTTCAGTTGCATTTGATGTGTGCTATCGTCTTCTTCTCTACAAACGTCCAGATGTTCCTTCAGCATCTGGTCATTCATGAAGGGTATATTAATTCGAATCTACAATTATTGGTAATGTATCGCTCTTAATTATTATTTTATGACACTACAGAAGGAAACCCAACAATTATTACATCATAGTCTGTATCGAAGAACCTAATTACTAAATGCAATTTGGATATTTTATCAAATTAATATTACATTGAATTAAATTAGATACTAGGACTGTTCGAAAATTCGAAACTTTCCAAAAAAAACTTCAAATTTGTAACAACTTTGAGCCTCGCTACCTGGGATCTTTATGATATTTACGCACTTTCAAATTTTTTTGAAGTTTTTTTTCTTTAAGTTTGCCAGCTGTCAAGTGAAGTATTTCTTTGTCGGTTTTTGTTCAGGTATCTGTTTAACGCGGTTGCTTACGAGGTTGAAAAAATATAGTTAAGATTAGTTTTTGACGTGCTATTGTCTCAGCTTTTTGGAAAAAGAAATAAATTTTTATTTCGACCCTAAAAAATATATGAAAATCGAATTTGGAACTTAAGAAGCTGTTTTTCGGCCGTTACCTAGTTTTTGGGGATTTTTTCAATACTTTAGTCGAAAGGCTGAGAAAATTTTACAAGAAATATGCATCTTTCGAGTTGGGGTACCAGTAAGTTTTCTTATCATTAATTAGACAACAAACGTTTGATGTAAAACATCCAAAAATGTTATTTTCTAATTTTTCTTATTTTTCGCGTAGGCTAATAAGACTATAAGATATATTCGTGAGTTGTTTTTTAAGTTTATCATCTTTTTATAAAAACCTACAATTATCTATTGAAAATTATAATTACACTAAACAGCTATTTTCGTATATTTTTAATCGTCTCCATCAATGAGGTAAATTGATGGATCACTTCCTTCAGAAAATAAAGATATGTGATACGAAATAAATATGACTCATTTCCGTGGACGGAAATGAAGATATGAACTACGGAAATAAT
Organism: Sussaba pulchella; assembly: GCA_963971145.1. Taxonomy (NCBI): domain Eukaryota; kingdom Metazoa; phylum Arthropoda; class Insecta; order Hymenoptera; family Ichneumonidae; genus Sussaba; species Sussaba pulchella. Next base: position 1,184,679 of record OZ020169.1, read on the forward strand.
CTAAATAACCTGAATAAAGATATGTGATATAAAATAAATATGACTTATGTGACGCAGGGTGATAAGACATCCCCTCTCCAGGCGACTACCTGCCTATTGTAACGGTACAACTACCGTTACATACCCGATGATCACGGTGAGCGATTGTAAACATGCGAACGCCCGGACCCAGGGCGGTTGATATTCGAAAATATCAACGGTAGCGGCTGACGGCGTGACGGCGGGAAGAGGGGACAGCATCAAGATGGAGCGGGGGTCGACGAAAGAACGAATCACGGGCGGGAGAAGGCCCGTGATTCCGTATAAAAGGAGTCGATCGAGGACCGGAAAGGGACATTCTGTTTTAGAGCATCTAGCCAACCAACCGGGGACCACAGCCACAGCCGAAGGAGGACGAGGAAAGCCCAAGGACGAGCCAAGGGAAGACGGACGGGAGCACGGACGATTGGGGGCTCCTGTTCGCATTTAACAGGCGCTAGGGACAAGATTTGTAGTACGGGTTGCCACCCAACAGGCATCTTTTGAAGAATATACAGGGTGAGGCACATAAAGTGTGACAGAGCAATAGCACTCAAACTATTGATCATATCCAAAAATATTTCAGACAAAAGTTTCAGTGTTCGAGAAGGCCGTCATACTGGACCACTCTATTTTTTTATCGGTGGAGGCGCTGAAGCTACGTTAAGGTAGTATCGTACATACTGTAAGAGTCAAAGCACGTCTAAGATATACCATCTCCTGATTGAGGCACGTAGTACTTTGATGTGGCATCGTCGCGCACTATGATGTCTATTAGAGAGAGAGAGAGAGAACATCGAAATCAACGCGCTTCGCGAAATAGGTCGCAAAATGTCAGCGTCAATACCGTTGAGTTCAAGTGCAAATGAACGTAAAATATTTCATTGGAAGGGTAAAAGAGTGACGGAAAAAATGTACAAAAAAAGACTGCAAACGGTAGAGCAAGCTGAAAAGTTAAGAGCCGAGGATGGTAAATTTGAGTCACCTAACCTCAAAACTGATTCAAATATGGATTCATTTCATGGCGTTGAGGGTCGTCGAATCGTCCACATAAAAACGCTAGGCAAAAATATGTATTGCATGTGCTGCAAATGTGTGCTCTCGTTGGATGACATCGAGGTGGAAAAACGTTTTGGCTTAGCGTCGATTTTTTACATAAAGTGCAGACAGTGCGAGAAGATCACAGGAGTCTCTACATTATGCCTGACACATTTCAAATTGCGCGCCGAGCCTTATCTTTCGCGCAACGTTGCCATGTCTACTGGATCCCCACCAACTCCTCATATACAGTATATTTTCCCGATGTTTAATTGCTTATTATTATCATCACAGTCTCGTGACCTCGACTTTCAAGTGCCCAAAATGTTCTCTGAATATTATACTTACATTTTACCTTTCTTCATTAAAGTCTGACTGGTAGTTTTCGTATTATATCAAATTAAGCAAAGAAAACGCATGATTTCCCATAAGACTCCATGGTAAACGTGTGAAAATAAAAGTGTTGATATCTTTTTTCTCGTACTCGCTAGAGCCATAAAAATTTAACTGAACCTTTTTCTTATCAATACCCACAGGTATGATAAGTTTTATCAAATTCTGACTGGTAAGTCTCTTAAGTAGGATACTACCTTAAGGTCAACTCCACTTTTTTAAATGGAACCATATATTTTTTTTTCGATGACATTATTACCGATTTTAAGACGAATTCAACGACCTACAACACAAGGTCATTCTAGTCACGCAAAGTATGAAAAAAGTCGAAACATCGAAACATATCGAAATAATCACTTTCAAAGGATCCACTAATCTTGGTTTAGGCTTACCTACAGAAGATGCTCGAAGTGATGACCCTCAACTTGTAAACACTTGTTTGATCGCTGTTTTCATTTCTTACCGATGTTATTACCAATGTTTATGTGCTTATGTAGTTACGTGTTATTACCGATGTTTCTTATCGGCAGCAAGTACGCATTTTCTGTTGACATATCAGGTAGTCACGCGTTACCTTTTAACGTGAGTACATCAGATCGCGAAAATGAACGATTTTCAAGAACCGTTTGATATTTCCAAAGGATCCTATCCTTTGAAAGTGATTATTCCGATATGTTTCGATGTTTCGACTTTTTTCATGCTTTGCGTGACTAGAATGACCTTGTGTTATAGGTCGTTGAATTCGTCTTAAAATCGGTAATAATGTCATCGAAAAAAAAATATATGGTTCCATTGAAAAAAGTGGAGTTGACCTTGACGTAGCTTCAGCGCCTCCACCGATAAAAAAATAGAGTGGTCCAGTATGACGGCCTTCTCGAATACTGAAACTTTTGTCTGAAATATTTTTGGATATGATCAATAGTTTGAGTGCTATTGCTCTGTCACACTTTATGTGCCTCACCCTGTATAAGAACTGTTTGTTTCACACCTCATACCACATGATTCTTCCCCCACTCGAGAACGGAATTACCGTCTCTCCCCGACGGATATGTAGCACAGGGTAGAAATACAGTTACACTATATATGAGCAAGTCCACCAATTCGAGTACCGGTTTTCGGCGTCGATATCAGCGATCTTTTTGTAACCTTGGTTATTTTCGCTGTAATTGTATGGGTAATTCTGCGAGTTTTTCATGTTTTTCTTGTTTTCATTAATTTCTCAATGTGTTTTGATAGGGAAAAAAATTAAACGCGACCACTTCTTCTTTGTGAAAAAAGCTCAGCTTTTCGAAAAAAATACAAAAACATTTTTGGGACTTGAAAAATTACTTATAATCGCATTTGAAATATAAAAGTCGATTTTTCTCAAATGCATATTTTTTGAAAATTTTGAAAGTATTTTTCTCCAAAAGCTGAGAAAATTTCACGTGATATATGTAGAAATCGAGTTGGGACCTCTGTAATAACTCGTTGAATCACCAAATGTATGACGAAACAACTAAAACCTTAATTAATATTTTTTCATTTTCAAATGATTCGTAATACTGAGATCAAGGAACCAAAATGATTTGATCAGTTGATAAGTTTCTGCAGGTAATGACGTCGTTTTTTATTTCATCGTATTTTGAAATGGAAATTTTCCATTTCAATTGCCTTCCATTTTCAATTTTTTAAATGAAAAACCAGTATTTTGACTTCTAAATGCTGTAAAAAATTAAAAAATCAATTTAAAAATAGATACTCGCCGTCATTACCTGCAGAAACTTAGCAGCTACTGAAATCACTCCGGTTTTTTGGTCTCAGATGCTCCAGTAATTAGTTATGATGGGCACCGCGATACAACTTTTTTTCTTAGACGTCTGCAGAGATTCTCCGTCAATTGCTCAGTTGTTCATAAAAGTTAATGAACATTTTATAGAATATTCTTTAAACGTTACGTTATTGAGTAGTCATTATATAAGTAAATGTATATCAACTGTATCGCCAAGAAAAATTATCAAAAATATCCTTTTTTTTAATAGCGAACTAACCTTACCCCGCCCTTAAGTTGTAGATGGTGCACTTGCAAAGCTAACAGCGTCACCACATGACTCTAAGTTTCATCTTTGATCATATGGTTTCCATGTATTTAGAAACAGTAGTACGAATCATTCGGAAATGAAAAAAATATAAATTGAGGTTTTAGTTGTTTTGTCACACATTTGGTAATTCAACGAGTTATTACAGAGGTCCCAACTTGATTTCTACATATATTACGTGAAATTTTCTCAGCTTTTCGAGAAAAATACTTTCAAAATTTCTAAAGAATACACATTTGAGAAAAATCGACTTTTATATTTCAAATGCGATTATAAGTAATTTTTAAAGTCCCAAAAATGTTATAGTCATTTTTTTCGAAAAGCTGAGCTTTTTTCACAAAGAAGAAGTGGTCGCGTTTAATTTTTTTCCTATCAAAACACATTGAGAAATTAATGAAAACAAGAAAAATATTAAAAACTCACAGAATTGCCCATACAATTACAGCGAAAATAACCAAGGGAAAAATCTAGAAAAAATCAGAGTTTATTTCTCAATGGGAGCTTCCATTTCTCAAAGTTACAAAAAGATCGCCGATATCGACGCCCAAAACCGGTACTCGAATTGGTGGACTTGCTCATATACTATATACTACTATATATACATTGGTATTACCATAATCCATCGACCTCTAGACACTCTAACGCTACGTCTATCAGACTGCGGATGTAAAACTCACGTTTATTCAAATAAATAACGTTTATTATGAAAAAGTGTGTCTAGAGGAAATTCGCTAAGGCGAGTTGAAGCTTTCTTTTTCTGAAATCTCAGACGAGGAAATTTCCCCATAAAAACTTACATATCTTTATTTTGCAACCGCTTATCCATCAATTTCACTTAGACGATCACCTTAGCCTGAGGCTTTTATGCAGGCGATTATAAACGTAGGAGAGTAGCAGTTTAGCGTAGTTATAATTTTGCAATAGCTTTTAAGCTCGTTGCAGGTCTTGATATGGAGATTATAAACGTAAAAAACAATGATCAACCATATTTGATGTCCGCAATAACGCCTACGCGTAAAATAAGAAAAATTGCAAAATCCCATTTTTGGATCGTTTATATTGAAGAATTTTTGTCCTTTAACCCTTTGCAGTCGTTTGTCCACTCTCAGCCACCAAAACAAAGGCTTTTGCTGGGTAATACGACCGCAAAGGGTTAATCATAAGAAAACTTACGGATAACCTAATTCGGAAAATATATATTTCCTGTGAAATTTTTCCCAGTTTTTCAACAAAGGTATCAAGTTCCCAAGATTTAGACAACGGCCGAAAAACAGTACTTTTAGTTTCAAATTCGATTTTAACGAAGTTCTGAGGGTCGAAATGAAAAACCAATATTTTTCCGAAAACCAGAGACTATTTCAAGTCAAAAAAAAATTTCCGATATGTTTTTTAACAGCAAGAACCCGTGGAAAAATACTTGAAATAAAAAGAAATGGAAAAAATGAACAATGCAATAGAAAAATCTTTTTTTTAACTCATGCATGAAAAGTGCTAGTATTCGTGGCTGCCAATGGCGCTTCGTAGCTATGAGTTTAAGGGGAGATATACACCTCGATGGTCGAAAAAAATCAATTTTTGTTTTTTTGCATTTTCTTTAAGTTTGAGGTCTCAAGAATAATATCTCCTCAAAACGCCAAGGAAATATCTCGATAAATAAGTGAGTTACAGCCGAAAACGTCGAACGTGAACGGGTCGGCGCCGGCCCGACAGGCAGGTAGCGGCAAGCGGCCCTTCGGAAAAGGCGTGTAAACTTGCTCCGTCATTCTATTGTAACATGTTTGTAAAATCTTCTTATTGTGCTCAATGTATTTATTGGAATAATCACAAAAATACCGGGCAATATGAGGATTGGAAATCGCTTCACGAGTAAAATTGTCAGCTCAATCATGAACGATCGTCAGGCAAAATGGAAGTAGACGCCATAATTGAATTATTTTCAAGATCCGTCGAAAAGCATGGAGTTATGTACACCAATTACGTGGGGCATGGCAATTCGAAGACGTACACGGGAATAATAAAAGCGCAACCATACGGTGATGAAATTGAAATTGTGAAAAAAGAATGCGTGAGACACGTCCAAAAGCGAATGGGAACCCGTCTTCGCCAATGCAAGAAAAACAACCCTGGAATCGGCGGCAAAAACAAATTGACGGCAAAGCTTATAGATAAACTGAGCATTTACTATGGTTTAGCTATTCGCAGAAACTGTGACTCAAAAGATGAGATAAAAAAAGCGATATGGGCAACGTTCTACCATTACAGCTCAACAGACAGCAATCCTCAACATCATTTCTGTCCCGAAGGCCCCCAATCGTGGTGCAAGTGGCAACAAGCGAAAGTAAAAAAACAAGAGAAAAATTTCTGTTCCGATTATGCTGCATTGCCACCAATGGTGTTAGATGCCATCAAACCAATTTACGAAGACCTCAACAATTACAAATTGTTAAAACGCTGTGTGGCCGGATATACTCATAAAATAAATTTAAAAAATTTAAAGAAACTCCCGGCTGGAGTAAAAATCGAACACAAAAAACGTAATCCGATAGAAAGCATGAATAAAATTCATGAATCTAAAAAGTATACAACAAAAAAGGATGAAATAATTCAAGAAGTCATCTTAGTTTATTCATAGTTTGAATTATGATCGTTCGTTTGTATGAGTTCAATTTTTTGAATCGTGGTAATTTCCTCACTGCCCTCAATTCAGTCGGGAGACGTCATTCATTAAACATAAGTCGGAGAACGTTTTCTTTCGTATCGTCGAACATCTAAATCCAGATCGTCTTCATGTTCAATTAATGGCGTCTTCTTTGCACTGTTAAACATCTATATCCTAATTCATTTTTATGTTTAATGAATGACGTCTCCCGACTGAATTGAGGCCAGTGAGGAAATTACCACGATTCAAAAAATTGAACTCATACAAACGAACGATCATAATTCAAACTATGAATAAACTAAGATGACTTCTTGAATTATTTCATCCTTTTTTGTTGTATACTTTTTAGATTCATGAATTTTATTCATGCTTTCTATCGGATTACGTTTTTTGTGTTCGATTTTTACTCCAGCCGGGAGTTTCTTTAAATTTTTTAAATTTATTTTATTTCATACTTTTTAAAGATAATTCGATATAATTTTCTCCACGTCCGCCAATGATTGGAATCATTTAGCTCGAACAAGACGTCCACGTCACAAAACAATTTTTCCTACTAGTGTCATAATGATGTGGTTATCGATTCAATATCGTTAAACGTGACCACTGTATGGAAATTTGATGTGACAAGACTTTAAAAGTATCGAGAAGCTGCGGCACATGCTGGTTGTCCTTGGGCGCAGTTGAGTACAGCCTCAGCAAAATGTCAGCGCATCATGTGATTGTCCAGCGCAGCTCCATGTAGCCATGACGAATTGTCAGCCCATCGTGGAGTCTTGAGGGCGGCTTAATAGAGCCTTGACCAAATCTCAGTGCATTATGGAGATTTTAAGCGCGGCTCTATGTAGCCTAGACCAAATTTCTGTTCATTGTACAGTTTTTTGAGCACGGCTCGACGTAGCCTTGACCAGATGTCAGCACATTCCGCTCGTCCTTTCCAGTCATTACAAGTTTTGAACATGTCTTAAGCGAGTGAACATTGAATGAATGCTGCTTCGACGAGTGAACGTTGAATGAATGCTGCTTCGAAAAGGACCTGACTCATATAGGAAAAACAATGAAAACAAATATACATATTGTGCATTCTGACAAATCGCTTTGTCTAAAAGTTTTGTCGGTTGGAGGATAAAGTAAAAAATTGAGTCCGACAACAATTTTTTTCTTTCAAATTGCCAATTCCACCGAGGTAGACAATATCACTGGGCATAACCACATCGTCTAGCTAAACATCCATATTCACGTTTTTCACAATCCTGATAACATTATCATACGTTGAATAAAAAAGAATGAACTCATTAAACAATTTCTTTCGTACGTGAAATCAGTTGATTATCATAAATAAAACAAAATCACCGGGCATAACCACGTCATCCGACCTAACCTCCACATTCACAAATATCTTAATTTCGCGCCCAAATCCAGAAATTAATCGCGCACAAGTATCCAGAACTATTAATCCGACGTGATTGATGAAATCAGCAGTAGATCAATCCTGCTAACATTATTGAACGTTAAATAAAAAATGCACTCATGAAAAAAATATCGTTCGTACGAAATCAATCAATAAAAAAAAGTTATTGGAAACACCGCTTAGATCCGTTAGATTCGCCCCTGTTTGGAAACACCGCTTAGATCCGTTAGATACGTCCCTGTCGTCAAAGCAGACGACTCGACATCGGAATGAAGTTAGGCTACGAAGAACGATGCGAGTATTGCCTAGCCAATCAGCGGGCTCGCTGGAGCTCTACTGTGGCCAGCATCGATATGGACATTTCGAAAAAACGCGTTTTTTCAACATCTATTATCTTTACGAATTCACATCTGATCATAAATATTATGATTCATAAAACATCTGTGTGGTCAACGGAACCGATGTGCAAATATTCGTTTGTAGAAGATTAGTCGTTTGAGCAAACATTCGTGAATTAGGAATCGCTGTTTCGCGGGAACACGACGAAACACATAACTCCCGTTTTCAGCCGGGAGTTAAAAACTGCAATGAGAGCTTCAATCAATTAATTTGGAAGATAGCTCTAAAAACGATGAACAGCGGATCCAAAATTGTTAACATCACTGTTTTTCTGGCAGCATGCACGTTCAATAATTGTGTCACCTCACTACTCGAAATTATGAACGTGTTGGGAATATCGGTTGGGTCAGGAGCGCACTTATACGCTGCGCAAGAAGACGAAACTCGCATAGCGAAAGCCGAGCTGCAAGCGCAGTTACAAACGAAAGAAGGTCGAATACGGCGCCGACAACAAAATTTCCAAGTCATGAACATTTCGTTGACCGTAGACGACCTGCACTATGGGCCTGGTATCGATGATTCCATGTAAGTCGAAAAATCTTAACATTTATTCATTCCTGAATTTTCGAACGCGGTTTTCAATCGGTACCCAAAATTTCTCGAAAACCAATGAACCGATTGCCTTGAAACTTAGTGTGCCTATTCTGTATTTTTTTTTCGTTACTTAGTTTTTTTTTATAAACAAAATAATAACTAATTTTTGGCCCAAAAATCGTTACTTATGTTTAAACGTTCGCCATTTTGTCATAAATCGATATTTTCAAAGTCGGCTATGACATCTACTAGATTATAGTATCTAGTTTAATAATCTTTTTGGTTTTTTTTCAGATGATTTTTGAAGAAACGGCAGTGGGTACCGTGTAAGAAGATTTTTTTACGGCGCTCCAAGGAACATGCGATATCTTTATATATTTTTGATATTTTTCAATAAAAAAAATTAAACATATTCTTGAATGTGTCAACTTTCATTTGGTTCAAAGCCCAATGTGAAATTTTAAGTAGTTTTCCTACAAAAAATTCGCAAAAATGACCTTTTTCGGCCTCCTAGGTGTCTCCCCTTAATACATTTCCGGCGAACGCGCTGATTGGCTACTTTGCGTGCGATTTCTGGAATTTATTTAACGTTACTACGGCGACGGTGAAAGTGTCAACACAGCTGTGGTGTCTGCCGAGCGTTTCAGATGTGTCGAGAAGAAAGTTTGGTAAACCACGAAATTGTCGGGTTGTTTTCATTATTTTATTCATTAAAACTAGTTTTGTTCTGACAGGGGGAAGACACGGTGGCTACATGGCCGATCTACTTCAAATGTACACAGTCGATAGTTAATCGAAAATAATTAGACACCTATTCCGGCTTTCGCTATAGTGGGCCGAAGTTTTCGACAAATTTAATTTTTTTTTTCCGAAAATTTTCGCCGCATGAGCCCGTACCGCTGCGACGCGCATCGTTTCAACGGCAGCGCTAGCCAAGTGGCTTAAAGCGCAGACCGCTAGTCTGCGGAATCGCTGCCCCGGATTCAAACCTCTTTTGGGTAAACTTTTTTTTTTCTTTTTTCGATTACATTTATTACAAACATTGTAAAATACATACTTAAACATTTTTCCAATTAGTTAAACATTTTTAAAATAAAATTTGCAAGGATAAGGCTTAAAATAAGACACATTTTTTATCGTTTTTCCATCGTCGCGATTTATTAATTAGTTTGTCATGGATAATTTTTCGGGTGATGATACATATGCACCCAAGAAACGAAGAACAAATTTGGCCCAAGGGTTGCCCAAGCCGTCGAACAGTTGACGAATGAGTACAAAAATGTCGTCGTACTTGCTCGAAATTGGACAAACTTACGAAGGATCTGTTTATTGATTATCTCGAAAAAGTCTTGAAGCCGTAGGTGAAGGAAAACGAGCTCCTATTGCTTTTAGATTCATGGGGCGGACAAGGAGACATGGTTATTTTTTATAGCATCTTCGCGAATGAATCTCACGAAGTCACTGCTAACGTCAAATTTATTCCGCCAAAATGTACGCCCTTGTGTCAACTCTGTGACGTATATTTCTATCGGCAGATAAAAAATATAATTAAAAAGCTTCAAAACGCTTCTGTTCTTTTGCAAGAGAAAAGGGAAATAAATTCTCGCGAAGATGCTATCAAAATACACTCCATTATCCATCGCCAATTGAGCTCCCCGGTGTTCAATAACATGATAAAGTATGCTTGGTACGCCTCGAAATTATTGCCCGAAAAAATGGCCTTCGACAATGTTAACGAAGTTTGCTTCGCGTTAACATTAGCTCGAGAGCATTGCAAATGCAACGAGGTAGCGTTCATTAAATGTGCAAGATGTAGAGAAACACTATGTTTCGAGTGTTTCTATGATAAATATCACCCGAAAAATTGTCCATGACAAACTAATTAATAAATCGCGACGATGGAAAAACGATAAAAAATGTGTCTTATTTTAAGCCCTATCCTTGCAAATTTTATTTAAAAAATTTTTAATTAATTGGAAAAATGTTTAAGGATGTATTTTACAATGTTTTTAATAAATGTAATTGAAAAAAGAAAAAAAAAGTTTACCCAAAAGAGGTTTGAACCCGGAGCAGCGATTCCGCAGACTAGCGGTCTGCGCTTTAAGCCACTTGGCTACCGCTGCCGTTGAAACGATGCACGTCGCAGCGGTACTGGTTCATCCGGCCAAAATTTTCGGAAAAAAAAAATTAAATTGCTCGAAAACTTCGGCCCACTATAGCGAAAGCCGGAATAGGTGTCTAATTATTTTCGATTAACTATCGACTGTGTAAATTTGAAGTCAATCGGTCATGTAGCCACCGTGTCTTCTCGTGCCCACGGTTCTATATACAGGTCTGGAAACGAAGCCCGTATTTCACTGATGCCGTGAGGCAGATCAACGGTCGGCGCTATTATTTCCGTCCGCAGCTACATGCGTCGCTGCTATCGGAGATTGTTATTGTTTTCCGCGTAGTGATGCAAAAAATGACCTGCATCAGACCGTAACCTGCACTTGAGTAAAAAATTAAAAAAAATTTTAAAAAAAATCGTGTACTATACGCAAGTGTGGCACCGGGTGTCGGCTTCCGGCTAAGAAATGTTCAACTTTCCGAGTGCCAGCCGATGTCGAACGATTCAAAGAGTGGTTAGCGGTGGTTCCAGGACTGAAGCAGTCCCAGTTTGTGTGTGAAAGACACTTTGAAAAAAGGTTTATTACGAGTGGAAAAAATACGATGCAGATGGTCGAATTATTGCTAAAGTAAGTTCAATTCACCTTTCATAGTTTTTGTACTTTGTCAAGTGATAAAAAGAAATTTTACCATTGAACCTCATTGATGGCATTGGATTTTGGTCAATTCAGCTACGTAAAAAAAATCATTTTGGTTTTCAATAACCTTATTATTGGATGAATAATAAAATAATAATAATCATTATTGTAATTATCATTATTATTATTTTATCATTCGGCTTCTTTCGTATCACTATATATACGATAAGCTAGAGGTTAGATCGACGCCGCATGCACCTCATTCAGAAGAGTGAGAGAGACCGGCAGAAGCTACTCTGCCTGTCCCTCTCACAAAAGAGTCTGTCCTTGTTTAACATACTCCGATATCAGTGCCCTGTGGTGGCGAAAGATGGAAATGAATGTTAAGCCGTATACGATGCCGACCAAATCGGAGTCGTTTCCAGACCTGTATATGAGGCATTCCACATCAACTCGACCACTTCGAAACCTTAATATCTTGAATTTTTTTGCAATCAACGTATGTTATAGTACTCTTTAAAACAAAAATATTGATATGTATTAATTTATGGTGGCATTGATAGGGGTGAAATTACAGGATAATGCAATTTTTGCTTGTTTTTTCTTGCTGATTTTATTACATGGAAATAGTGGGTCGGAGCGAAAAAATGCTCAGAATCAATTTTGTGGTGTTTGTTGCAAGGATAACGAAAAAAAATGTAAGAAGGCAAGATTTTACATTTTTCATGGAAAAAAACCCATTTTTTAAATATAAATCGATTTTTCGACGATTATGACATTTTTAAAAAATTTGAAATATTTTTTTTTGGATTCCTCGAACTTTTTCCAGAAGGAATACGTCTCTTTCCAGATGGAAAAATTTAATTTAAAGGCTCAGCAAAAAAAAGAAAAGAAAATGGAAAAAAAAATTTATGCAAAATTTGAAATAAAAACGTTATATAATGCGATTATATTTCTCAATATTTATTTACAAAATATTCGCACCTTCAAACGATCTAATAAGTCGTTAAAGATTCAAATATTTCAAATCAGAAATTCCTTCTGATTTTTTCCATGGTTGAATGTATTTTTCTTCGAGGCTGTCTTCCGCGACAGAAAATGTAGACTGCGTAGACCGTGTATCCTCGGGATACCATAGGAAAAACCATGCATTTATCCCTACATCACGAGATTATATGCTGGTGAAGAGATTCTCTTTTGCTGAAGAAGCCGTGAATTTCAAAACGAAAAAAGAATCTGGCAAAGGGAAAAAGTAAAATGGCGTGCCTAGCGGCCCGAATCAGAGCTCTACACAGTCAAAATTTTCTGTCGTGCAAAGCCTCGAGGAAAAATACATTCGACCATGGAAAAAATCAGAAGAAATTTCTGATTTCAAATATTTTAATCTTTGACGACTTATTATATCGCTTGAAGGTGCGAATATTTTGTAAATAAATATTGAGAAATATTTTGCATAAATTTTTCTTTTCAAATTTTCTTTTTTTTGTTTGCTGAGCCTTTAAATTGAATTTTTTTATCTGGAGAGGGACGTATTCCTTCTGGAAAAAGTCCGAGGAATCCAAAAAAAATATTTCAAATTTTTAAAAAATGTCATAATCGTCGAAAAATCGATTTATATTTTTAAAATGAGTTTTTTTCTATTAAAAATGTAAAATCTTGCCTTCTAACATTTTTTTTCGTTGTCCTTGCAACAAACACCACAAAATGGATTCTGAGCAATTTTTCGCTCCGACCCACTATTTCCATGTAATAATATCAGCACGAAAAAACAAGCAAAAATTGCATTATCCTGTAATTTCACCCCTATCAATGCCACCATAAATTAATACATATCAATATTTTTGTTTTAAAGAGTACTATAACATACGTTGATTGCAAAAAAATTCAAGATATTAAGGTTTCGAAGTGGTCGAGTTGATGTGGAATGCCTCATATAAGACCGTGCTCGTGCCGTATAGCGAACTATGTACGCACGCTGTGAATTGAGCCGCACTCGCCGCACTCGTACCACAGGAAGCACTCGCCTTCGGCTCCTGTAGTTCTCGTGCAGCTCGTCGTGCGGCTCACTTCACAGCGTGCGTACAAAGTTCGCTTTGCGGCTTTATCGCAATGTAGTATAAAAATTCAGGAATTTCTTTTTCAACATGCACTTCAAGCTGCGTTAATATCATAAAGACCTAGATAATGAACTCAAATCTGTCCGAAATTCGATGGATCCATTCATATATAACCTGACCCTACTCATTTTTTCGCTAATTTTGCAAAAAGTTATTGAAAGTATATTTTATAAAACCAAAAATAATCGTCATAGAGGTCAAACTGAACACTCAATTTGGAAAAAACAATCCATACAATTTTTTTCATTGCAACATTTTTTCAATATTACCCTACTTTTTTTTATACCGATTGATAATCCGTATATTTTTTTGGTCCCGGCAATTTTCGGTGGAGTATGATCTTTCACTATTAGCCCCTATCTTGGATTAATGGGGCTTTGGCTTGTGTACGGTTATATTATTGTGAAGCTTATGGAGTGGTTACTTTATCATGGTATCTAGTAAAAAGTTTGGTCGAAATTCAAGGAAAGGAAATCGTACTGTTATCGTTATGTACTATTGTTTCAATACTCTTTTTTGCGTATGTTAGAATCCATTTAAAAAAACGACTCAGTATGCACAAATGTATACATGTAATTTCCAGAGAAACTGAGATGCGCATTGCTATAGAATTATTTCTGATAATATACGTTATCAAACGAACTTATGGAGAAAAAATAAAAAGTTTGAGGACATTTGACGAGATTTGAGGATATTCCAGGACTTTTTAAGGACGAGCAAAATTGAAGGGCCGCTCTTGGACTTCAAGGACAATAGACCGGATTCCTACAGCGTCTCTGTCGATAGGCACCTTTACATAGACGCTGTATGGAAGCAACTTCAAAAATGATTTAGCACGTAATAATTGTGCAGATGATGAGGGATTGATTCGTATTTTTTCCTTTACTTGTGCTTCCTTTGTCTCAAATTAAAAAATTCGAAGTCAGCAGGAAGTAGCCAATAGGTCCTTATAGTCAGTCAGTGAGTCGACTGACGGACAACAAAGTGACCATGAGGGTTTCGTTTTTTCATTCAGCGGTAAGAAACCCTGAAGAAGATTAGAATATTTTTCTATATGATGTGACTGCATGACTGCTCTCAATAGTCGAGAGAAATGCTGAGTAACCAGAATTTCAGCCAGGATGGGCTCTTAAGTTTCTAAGCCGTTTATTATGTCGTCATTAAACATGGAAATGGTAGGAAAAAATGTAGGGTAACAGTGTTACGAGTTATTCTGACATCGACTAATTACGTTTTCTTCTTCTGTTTTTTGCGACAGTCCATGTTTTGGGTGCCAATGTACTAAGCTTCAAGTACAAAATAATTGAGATGAAAATGTATAGTATTAACGTTAATACAAAATTCAACCAATTTGAAATGAAATAGCCGATACAATAACATATGGCCAATCATAGTTTTGTCCCATTGCCTCACATTGTATAACTTGTTGCCGTTAAAAACTTGTTAAGCCTTTTGTTTTGTCTTTGTTAAGCAAATTAAAAAATTTCTCTTCAATAAAAGAATTAGGGTACTTACATTTTTGTTTTGGAACATGCGATGACAGGTTACACATTGATAAGCAGTCGTCATACCAATAACGCTATCCTCGGTTCGATTATCTGTCAAGGAATATAACATCAACGAGTCATTAGGGTGTATCATCAACGAAAGCTTCTTTTTTTTTTTCATCAACAGAATTGCACCTGCATGGAATGGATATGGCAAACTCTGTCTGTTTTGCAAAGGTCTTGTCTTCGAATAAGAAACTAATTTTTAAGACGGAAAAAAACCTTTGGCAGTGCCATGGAGAATATAATGAAGAATGCCAAACTCGCATTTTAGACTGATATAGAGAAATCGTATTATTATTATTATTGTTATTGGTATCATTATTATTGCACATGCTGCTTTTGTTACTTTTCTCTCAAGAAAAATATTTAAGTTGAACAAGCGTAGGGCTGCTACGACAGGTCTAGTTCTGGCTATTACAACCAAAAAGATTTGTATTCGTTATTGAAATATTTACAGTATTTTCAGCAAGTTTTAAGCTTTGGAAAAATGCAATTAAAAAAATGCGCTACTCATATGAACAGTGCCTTGCGACCCAAATCCGTTAGTTGAACAAATGGATAAACAAGGGTGCAAGTGAAGATTGGTTACAAAGATTGAAGTAACATTTTACCTAGGTTTACAGGACACGTTGACTTGAATCATGAAGAATTTGAGGTAAAAAACAGGGTCATCTGCAAGTTCCACTTGAAAGCATAGAGTGCCTTACGACAGTAATGCACAACTCAGCTGCCCGATCGTGAGTCAGTGGGCCATTGCAGAATCTGTGCGGGCAACTATGCACAATGCTTATGTAGTTTTCTTTTGTCTTCAAATCCTGCGAGTCACCACGGCCTGCCTGTATGAGCTCTGAGCCCGTACGGGCTGAGTTGTGCATCACTGCCTTACGATATTTTCAATAATTAATTTCTAGCAACCTGTAAGACCAAGGACTTTTCTTATGACTTTCCTGTAAGCTTTTGATAGTGCAAAATCCTAAAAAATTGCCGATACCACTACTATTACTTCCCACTGGTTTTTGTTGACTGTATATAGGCCATTTCACCAAATATTGGTACAAATTTTATTACGGTGGTCTGAATCTCTTAAAATGAATTATACCATTCGGAAGGCCTTATCAAAAAAGGTATTCATATTTTTTTTCAAATTTTTCCTCCAGTTGTTTTCAAGTAATAGTGACTCAAAATTTATAGATTTTGAAAACCACCAACATTTTAAACGCTCATGTCATTTCATTGGTGATAGATTTAACAAAAAAAGTCTTTTATTGAACTTTATAAAAGTAACAAAAATTGCGATTAACTATTTAAAATAGATTTATGGACTCTTAACCTACAATTCTCGTTATCGACACGAAATTAATCTCATCAAATATGAAAAAGGGTGAAATAGCCAATCGCATAACCCTTGAGTTAATGAACTAGAGTAGTACATGTTTTTCCTTTGGTTTAATAATTTTGCACTGCTCTGGGACTCTTAATACAACTCCAATATTTGCTTTCAGGTCTGACTTAGAATAAGCACTATTTATCAATTCTTTCATGTATTTGGCAAACAAGAATTTGCACTAACAAAGTACGTTCATTCGGCAGAGCATGTTTAGTTACTCAGATACCGGAAGTGATAACTGGAACCTAAAAGATTTATTTAAGTCATAAAATATTGACATTTCGATATTTTGTCCATTTCGTGTATTTTATGTGCTTTGTGTAATTTGAGTAATTCGCGTACTTTATTGTTTACGGCACAACATTTGTAGGAATCGAAATGAACGTTATTACCTTCATTCTCACCCATTGTGCTCGCCATTTTTTCGTGGCCACCTATGGCGAAACTGTTGCGTGCTGTCTGTGTTGTTAGTTATCGTTCATTGCCGAGTTATTGTAGACATCGATTTCTCGCATTTGTTACGTCAAATAACAAACGACAGCAAACGCCTGTGTGACGTTCGTGAAGACTGAAGCACCGAAAACCACGGTTTCTAACATGGAGACCAGAGGGCAACAACTCAAATGGAGGAAGGAAGGCCCAAGTTTTGCGTGCACCAAGTGGTAGGATGCGCTCGTGTCGCGTCCACGGCAGCGCTCCTCCCGGGCCATACCCATATTTATTTCATACATACCCGGGAGACTAGGGCTGCGTTCTGAAACCCAACTCGAGTCAACTATAGTATAACTATAGTAATAGAATTATAACGACGCGAGTTAACTATAGTTGACTCGAGTAGGGATTCAGAACGCAGCCTAGAGGACAGGAGACCGAACTTGCCCGGATTTGGCTTCTGAAATCTGGGACAAAAATCCGGGAATTAGCAAAATTCCGAGAGTGGCCGCAACGAGCGCTCGCATCCGAGAGGGTAGAGCAGATATATGCCATATGTATGGTTCGGTATATCTATACAGCTTGCTTTTTAAATTCGATACAGGGAGACTAGAGGATAGGAGACCGAACTTGCCTGGATTTGGCATCTAAAATCTGGGACAAAAATCCGGGAAATAGCAAGGCAGAACTCGATGTCCTAGCTTTTCCCAATCAAAGTTAAGTATTGATGGTCTCTAGCTTTCAATAACATTATAAAGGCTATAGAAAAATCTATTTGTGTCGTTTTTTTTAGGCACGGAGGCAGGACTCTTCGACAAAGTGTACGAAACCTTGTACGCGGTCGAGCGGAAATTCGAAAAACCGCCTACCAACAAAAGCCGGAACCTTTTGGTATACAGTGGCTCCTAGCTCAAATTAATGCAGTCAACGTTTTGGCTGGAAAAACAAAATATATATATATAAAATAATTTACAAATAAAAAAACCGTTTGATCTTTTATTTCGGTTCATTTAAAAAGATTATCGATGAAAGGACAACGTGACATGACATATTTTACATGTAAACGAGTATTGAGTTTTTTTTTGTTTTGATACATGGACACAGGTGAAAAGATGCAATGTGTTACGTCCGGCGTAACAATATATTGGAATTGCCCTGTTTTTGACCTTAGCAAATGCTAATTGGTCAGGGATACGGGCTGACGATTTGATTGAGAAAGAAATTTATTCTTATATATTTATTTGAGATATTTATTGAGAATAAAGTGTAAAATGTATGTATGGGTTAGTGTGTGTGTGATAAAGGTCCGCGTGGGTACGCGTTACCTTTATATCTAAATCTATGTTAAATATTTAATAAAAGAATGGGAGTCCACGTGGGTACCCTTGTACAAAATGATTATTGCATACAGTTGGAAACGATTGAAAGCTGAATCGTTCCCAATCGTTTTCTATTGAGGTATTCTTTTTCCAATCATTTGCAATTGTTCCTAATAGCTCGAGAGATTTTCAATTGTTCTCAATCATTCTTTCTTCAATCGTTCCCAAATTTTTCTTATCAGTCAAGCGTTTTTCATTCGTTCCCAACCATTCCCAATCGTTCCCAGTCGTTTCAATTTTATCAATACCCTTCTAAAGAAATATTATTGGATATAATTGGGAACAATTGAAGCAAATTCTCAATCGTTCCCAACTGTGTTTCTTAATTGTGTCCTGAACGATTTAGAACGATTGAAGGCGTCTATTCGTTCCCTACCGTTCTCAATGGGGACGTATGATTTATAGGTTATGCGTATTGGTAGCAACACGCTGGCTTGGGGAATTATTTGAAAACGTCCATCCAATTTCTGAGCAGAATTGTTCCACTTTTTTTTTCAATGTTGCTCATGTCACGTCCGCCGCACGTATATACATATGGGGTATTCCTGGGAATTTCGGCAACTTCGGACGGTTGGGTCAAAATTTTCGCCCCCAAATTTTTTCCATTAATATGTGTTGAAAATAAAGAGACACGTATTTCGGCGTTTTTTATTTTGAGCCCCCACTTTTGAAATACGGTCAAATGAAGTTTTTGAAGTATTGACCACATTCGATCATTCAAATCGATATATCTCAGCAACGGTTAGTGATAACTCGAAAAACCATGGGTTTTTTTTTTCGTTTTTGAACGCTCTATACAATGAAAACATTTACGATAATGTTGCACAAATTCAACAATAAGTTATAAACAATTCAAAATTAAAAATGAAATAAAACAAAAAATGCACTTTTAATTTTTGAAATGTATTTTTTTTTAAATTCCTTGAACAAAAACAAAAATTTAGCCACCTTGAACTTTTTGGGCCGACGCTTCGTTCGGGGGTTATACATTTTTTTGTCACAAAAATTTTGAATTGTTTATAACTTATTGTTGAATTTGTGCAACATTATCGTAAATGTTTTCATTGTATAGAGCGTTCAAAAACGAAAAAAAGACCCATGGTTTTTTGAGTTATCACTAACCGTTGCTGAGATATATCGATTTGAATGATCGAATGTGGTCAATACTTCAAAAACTTCATTTGACCGTATTTCAAAAGTGGGGGCTCAAAATAAAAAACGCCGAAATACGTGTCTCTTTATTTTCAACACATATTGATGGAAAAAACTAGGGGGCAAAAGTTTTGACCCAACTGTCCGAAGTTGCCGAAATTCCCAGGAATACCCCATATATATGTGCAAATATGCAATTTCCCTCTTTGGGTATTTTATGTATTTTAGAATCATCGGGAATTTTTAATATTACCTCCATATAATAATCATTGGGTCTCTCTTTGGGTATTTTATATATTTTAGATCAATATCATCTCAATTTTTACGTGGCACGATGCGATGAAATGCGCAGCGGCGCGTTGCAACGACAGCGTTCCCGCGCGTGCCGAATTCCCGATGTAAGGAACACCGGGATGAGGCAGCGCGAGAAATCACGCGCCGCGGAAACGATCTTCGCGTTTTCGCGGACTCGGGGTGTAAGTTAACACCGGAATCGGGTGATTGCGAGACATCACGTTTTGCGGATGATTCTCGCGATTTCGCGGATCCAAAGTGTAAGTTAACACCGGTATCGGGTGATCGCGAGACATCACGTTTTGCGGATGATTCTCGCGATTTCGCGGATCCAAAGTGTAACCGAACGCCGAGATCGGGTGAGCGCGAGGCATCACGCGCATCGACGATGACCTTCGTGAGGCGAGACGTTTTATACTATGCAATTTCGACGAAAAACCCCGCTCGCTGTCCGACGCCCCAAGGTGTGCCGGACGAGCGAGTGGAACCAGTCCCGTCAGAGACCGCGAAAAGCTAACTTCTACGGAAGCCGACTCCTTCGGAGCTTCCGTGTAAAGAGTATCAGTTCTCTCGGAGTAATATCGTAAAGATCGGGAAACCTAGATCGGTACCGGTACCAGAGACATCTCGCGTCACGGAATAAGTCTTCATCGATAGGTTTAGTGCTGAAATCAAATCGTGCCACGAACTTCGTAAAGACGTGTAGTTTTAGTGAAGAACTTGTGAGCGTGAGTGAGTGAGGGTGATCGCAAATTTTGTAAGAGCTATCCACCGCGCAACAGCGGTACCGGCCAAGTACAGCGAGCGCCGAGCGTCACGAGTGAGTACCGGTATGAGAGAGAGAGCGTGTGTTGGAACTAGTGTGTAACAAACTTAACTATTGTAACGGCAGCTTCCTCATCTATTGAATTTCAACACTCATATCAATAATTACAAACATTCCTGCTATAATTGAATGTAACCTGGTCACTTTAATACCGTTAAGAAGCCCTTCACTTAGAATTTTCCTAACATATTATCAACCCCAATAAATAAATGTAATAGACGAATTAATGAGGCCCGTTTCTTGAATTATTTCCTCTTGGCCCAGTCCCCGGAGACGCCCTGTATAGGACGAACACCAACTACCCCGCAGCAAAATTAAAAATAAACTTCTACGCTTCTCGTAGAGGGTTGATTAGACGCGTGCGAGACCGCTCCGCACGTCACACTCAAATTTCAAAGAACATTAGAAATTTTCAATCCAAATAATTTTCCTGTTATCAAAGAATTGCCACCAACATTCTTATAAATAATATTATCAAGTCGTATCACAAGAACCACTAATCCTTCATTTATTTTTTATTAAACAATAATTATTGTTTGAGAATGATTGTTAATTATTGTACCTCATCACCCGAAGTGCTGCCCTTGTACAAAATTATTATTGCATACAGTTGGAAACGATTGAATGCTGAATCGTTCCCAATCGTTCTCTATTGAGATATTCTTTTTCCAATCATTTGCAATTGTTCCTAATAGCTCAACAGATTTTCAATTGTTCTCAATCATTCTTTTTTCAATCGTTCCCAAATGTTTCTTATCAGTCAAGCGCTTTTCATTCGTTCCCAACCATTCCCAATCGTTTCCAGTCGTTTCAATTTTATCAATAGAGAATAAAAAACGATGCCATCTGTCATCAGTATCATAACACCCGAAAAAGAGACCGACATCCACGGAGCTCCGACGAATCCTGGGAATGAATTATTGACACCTGAAGACCGGTTACAGATCTTTGATTAAAGAATATGATTCGTGACGATCGTTCTCCTACTCCCAGCACTTCGGGTGATGAGGTACAATAATTAACAATCATTCTCAAACAATAATTATTGTTCAATAAAAAATAAATGAAGGATTAGTGGTTCTTGTGATACGACTTGATAATATTATTTATAAGAATGTTGGTGGCAATTCTTTGATAACAGGAGACTTATTTGGATTGAAAATTTCTAATGTTCTTTGAAATTTAAGCGACGTTGAAAAAAAAGTGGAACAATTCTGCTCAGAAATTGGATGGACGTTTTCAAATAATTCCCCAATCCAGCGTGTTGCTACCAATACGCATAACCTATTAATCATACGTCCCCATTGAGAACGGTAGGGAACGATAGACGGCTTCAATTGTTCTAAATCGTTCAGGACACAATTAAGAAACACAGTTCGGAACGATTGAAAATTTGCTTCCATTGTTCCCAATTATATCCAATATTATTTCTTTAGAAGGGTGGGAGTAGGGGAACGATCGTCACGAATCATATTCTTCAATCAAAGATCTGTAACCGGTCTTCAGGTGTCAATATTTCATTCCCAGGATTCGTCGGAGCTCCGTGGATGTCGGTCTCTTCTTCGGGTGTTATGATACTGATGACAGATGGCATCGTTTTTGATTCTCTATTGATAAAATTGAAACGACTGGGAACGATTGGGAATGGTTGGGAATAACGAATGAAAAACGCTTGACTGATAAGAAACATTTGGGAACGATTGAAAAAAGAATGATTGAGAACAATTGAAAATCTCTCGAGCTATTAGGAACAATTGCAAATGATTGGAAAAAGAATACCTCAATAGAGAACGATTGGGAACGATTCAGCATTCAATCGTTTCCAACTGTATGCAATAATAATTTTGTACAAGGGTAGAGAATCAAAAACGATGCCATCTGTCATCAGTATCATAACACCCGAAGAAGAGACCGACATCCACGGAGCTCCGACGAATCCTGGGAATGAAATATTGACACCTGAAGACCGGTTGCAGATCTTTGATTGAAGAATATGATTCGTGACGATCGTTCCCCTACTCCCAGCACTTCGGGTGATGAGGTACAATAATTAACAATCATTCTCGAACAATAATTATTGTTTAATAAAAAATAAATGAAGGATTAGTGGTTCTTGTGATACGACTTGATAATATTATTTATAAGAATGTTTGTGGCAATTCTTTGATAACAGGAGAATTATTTGGATTGAAAATTTCTAATGTTCTTTGAAATTCGAGCAACATTGAAAAAAAAAGTGGAACAATTCTGCTCAGAAATTGGATGGACGTTTTCAAATAATTCCCCAAGCCAGCGTGTTGCTACCAATACGCATAACCTATAAATCATACGTCCCCATTGAGAACGGTAGAGAGAATAGACGGCTTCAATCGTTCTAAATCGTTCAGGACACAATTAAGAAACACAGTTGGGAAGGATTGAAAATGTGCTTCAATTGTTCCGAATTATATCCAATAATATTTCTTTAGAAGGGTACGCGTTACTCCCGTGATTTGGGATGAGAGTCCGCCTGGGTACGCGTTACTCTCGGATTTGGATTTTTAATGAAGGTCCGCGTGGGTACGCGTTACCTTCGGGTTAGGAGATGAGAGACCGCGTGGGTACGCGTTACTCTCGGAGTTGGAAGGATGTGAGTCCGCGTGGGTACGCGTTACTCACAAAGGGTTGTTTGGGAATTTGGGAAGAGAATTGAGAGGAAACTTACAAAAAGTTAGAGTCCTTTTTCTTTGAATTATACTTGAAAATATTTATTAGTTGGGACTGGGCCCGAAATGATTTTAAGAGATGTTGCGACGTCGGAGGTTGAATAATTACTGTCTAAAAGACGCGTGTGTGGCCCTTTTATACAATTTCGGGTCCACACAAAATATTTAACCAGGTTGGAGAGGGTAGTTTTCCTTATTTATTATTGGTTGAAAACACCGTCTCCCACCTTCTTATTCTCTAAGACGCGTTTCGCTTTTAACTACGAAGCTAGTGGTAAGGGTGGGAAAGGGCAAATTATCTTTGTATCTCATTGGTTAAAATTTCCCGTTTCCCACTTCTTAGTTTTATGCAAAGGGTGGGAAGAATCTTATCTTTTCGAGCTGAAGGCCCAAGAACCCTCTCCCTTGTATCTTTGTAGGCCCCTTGAGAAAGGCCATACGCTTACGCCCGAGTTTGGAGGGTTGCAGCCCTTCAGGCGTCTGTGTCGTGGCGTTACGGGGACGTAACACCTCCCTGCTGAGATTAAATGTAGGGTTAGAAGATTAAAAACGAAATTTAAAGTTAGAGAAAAAAAAGAATATGAAGTCTTTGTTATTTTACATTAAGAATTGGATATAATTCAAGTTTTTTTTAATTTGAGGAGGTGTGCGAAACTAGTTTGTATAACAATTATTTTATAGCTATTTGATATTAGATATGTATATTTCTATGTATAATTTTATTTATTTGTGTTTTTTTTTTTTTTTAGAAAATTAATATTACATACGTATTAAAAGAGAATGGTCGAAGAAGTTAAAATTTTGGCGCAGGATATCAATAAATTTAAGTATCTCGATCGTTGACTCGCCTTCTTCTTTCTTCAGTGGTGATTTCGTTGGTCCATTAGCCTTTCAACGAGAAGGCGCCCATGGGATGGTCCGGTGCAGGTGGGGCAATGTCGCGGGTAGTTGGTATGTGAATTTCTGTTAATTCCTGTTGTTCTGCGATGTCTTCCCTCTGATTTGGGTTTGTATCGAGATTACGTTTAAGATGCAGCAGGAGATGTGTGACTGAATCCCAGATAGCTCCGAGTAAAACCAAAGACCAACCGTAAACGGTATGCAAAGCATAACCATGGATGAGGGTGTCTATGACGAGTTTGATCACTCGGATTATGATAAAGATCCCGATGATACCGGCACTTGCAGTTCCGAAATAGACGAATCGGCCCCATGTTTTGCTCCACACGGAGTCTGCGAGGCTCTAGAGTCCGTCCACACCCAGCAAATTTGAGAAAGCCAGGCCTTGCGTCTCGATCGGTTGACCCGTGATCCCTCGTGCGATGGTGTTCAGAACTGCGGGCTTCTCGACTGGAAACATGATGTGATCCCTGAGTTTGTCAAGATCTTCCTTCGAATATATGCCGCTGGTTGCTAGTGATGATGGGTTCAGGTAACTCCATGTAGGTTTGGTCATTGGCTTTATGATTGTTGGAGGCAGAGTCTGTATTGGTCCTGGAAGGAGCTTGTACCACGAGTCAGCCAAAAGATACTGTGTTGGCAGTGAAGCGTCACATGTTATTTCGACTCCTGTCTGCATGATGATGTGGGTCCGAGGAGATATGAACAGACTGTTATTTCCTCGGGATACTGGAAGTTGATGATAGCAGGACTCTGTCCTCCTTATTCTCACTTCAACAGGAATGCATTTGACAAGATGTACCACTTCGCCCGCGACGACTGCCATGTATCCTGGTCCCTTCATGAGATGATAGGCGAACTCGTCCGGTGATTCTGTTGCGGAGATTAGTGCGTTTTTCAACACTTGCTGTTCGAGGTTGCATCGTTGGGTTAAAACGTCGAGATACAATTGATTG
Organism: Sussaba pulchella; assembly: GCA_963971145.1. Classification (NCBI taxonomy): domain Eukaryota; kingdom Metazoa; phylum Arthropoda; class Insecta; order Hymenoptera; family Ichneumonidae; genus Sussaba; species Sussaba pulchella. The sequence goes on from OZ020169.1 coordinate 1,209,651, forward strand.
ATTTGAGTTCGAATATGCTTTTCGACAAAAACAAATTTCGAATTCATATAAGTAAATATGTCTAAATTTTCTACCGCTATAGGTCTCGTGTTTGCGAATGTTGCTCCATGCTTTATTTAAAAAATTAGCAGTTTCGGATGTTCTGTGTGTGTTAACGTATAGCCACAGAGCATTTGTTCTGATTTCTTCGTTAAAGCAAAAGTCGTGTCCTGAATTGACAACGTGTATATCGTCTGAGGGTATGTATTACTTGAATCTTTTACTCTATTTGCTAAACCCTCATATAAAACATCGTATCGATCAAACTTGCAATTATCTTTAGGCAAGGTGTTCCAAAAAGTGTGTCCACCTTCATTATCAATACACTGTTGACCCGTTAATTGGCACGTCGTTCCGGATTTGAGATTAATTCGATCGGTATCTAGCTGTACAGATGCTTCGTATTGCATTAACGTGATTTTGACAGTTGCTTGTACTACTACCTCGTCCCAGCTTCCATATGGATCGGAAAACTGAGATCCATGGCATGTTCCGTCATTCCCTACTGATCCCGCTAGGGTTATGCTACGGGTTGCCGTTTCGTTTTTGCGTATACCGGAGATGAAAGCATTGCCAATTCTATAATCTCCTGATACATGTCATTGTTGGCATGCGTCGCTTGAAATCTCTGACAAATATTCTAGCTGCCCGTGTGCCACAATTGAAATATGGGAATTCATTCCACAATAATAAATGATTCGATGTATTTCGACTTTGCATTGTATGACTCGATTACTTGTAAACTGATTCAATTGTAACAGTTGTATATGCACGGGGTCTGCGATTACTTCTGGAACAGGTATATTACATTCGCCTACGTCGAGTAATGATAGTGTAGTTATATTTAAATTCGAGGAGCAACAATCGTCCCCAATTATGGCCGTCGTTTCGACTATTGCACATAGCAATAATGACTGGAGTAACATATCCTTGATCATCATTTTAAGTGAGAAAGAAAGAATTTTTGTATATAATTTTTTTTTTAATATTATTTTTTTGTAATAATTTTTTTTATAGTAGATTTTACGATATTCTTATTATTATTATTTATTTATTTATTTTTTTTGTTTTTAGGTACGAATGTATATATATGTCTATATATATATGTCTATGTATTTCGATATATAGTTTTTTTCTTTTTTTTAAAATTATTTATTCATTTAGTTGGTGGAAAACCTTTGGTTTGAACTCCTTCCTTTTCTTTTCCCCCCCTTTTTTTTTGCTGAAATAAAAGAGATTAATTATTGGTCGGAGCTAGTTGGTTTAAATGGTGTGACATATGAGAGGCGTAGCCTATTTATATTCACGACTCGAGGTTTATTTTTTATTTGAATTTTAATATTCCCTTTTGGGTTTGTCTCTAAAACTTCATGAGGACCAGTGTAATGGTCTTCTAATTTTCCCGGTTTAGGCCCTTTCTGAAGAAAAACAAAATCACCAGTCTTTAATGTTTGGGGCTTTATTTTCCGATCATAGAACCCTTTTGATTTTACTTTAGCATCGATTAAATTGTCTTTAGCCAAACTCTGAAACTCGTGCAATCGAGTTACTAAATTCGTGAGATAATCGTCGTAAGTAATTTCATGATCGTTTAGAGGTGGATCGCTGGATGGGAGCCTTGCTAACTTTCCGAATACTAGTTCGAATGGCGTGTGTCTAGTGCCTTCATGTGTGCTTGTATTATATGAGAAGGTTGCAAGTTCCAGCCACTTGTCCCACTCGTGATCTTGATTTGTAAATTGTTTTAAATATTCTCCTAGGACGTGATGGGATCTTTCAATGGAACCGTTGGATAGAGGATGAAATGCCGTGGTTTTAAATTGTTTAATTCTGAATTGTTTCGCTAAGTTTTTCAGTACGTTGCTGAGAAAATTGCTTCCTTGATCTGTTAGAACAGATCTTGGTGCTCCAAAAATGCAAATAAATCGTTTTACGAAAGCAATGCTTATTGTTACTGCTGTTGCGTTCGGTAATGGAATTGCTAATGAATCTTTTGTTAATTGGTCCTGAATTGTTAATATGTACTCGTTATCATTTTTCGTTCGCGAGAGAGGACCCACGATATCCATGGCGATTTTATCAAGCGCCGTTCTTGGTGTATCGGTTATTACCATCGGATTTCGGTTTTTCACCCGGACTAATATTTTTAACTGACAACCGAGACAGTTTCTTATGAATTGTTGTATATCTAATTTCATATTCTCCCAGAAATAACGTTGTCTGATTCTACTGTATGTTTTCGATACTCCTTTATGGCCACCGAGTGCGGACGAAAGCATTTCCTGAATAATTTCTTTACGTCTTGTTGATTCTACATATTGGATTGCTCCTGTACATATAATTTTTTTTGTGTTCCAAGTTTCGCTAATTTCGCACAAGATTTTTTTTATTAATGACCATTCTATTGTTTCTATTGCGTTTGTTTTAGCGATGCTAATGGATTTTAAACCCAATTCGGTTGCTAATTCTGTAAGACTACGAAAGGAATTTTTTATGCCTGATATTACATCCGTGAGACCTTCGCTAAATTGTCGTAACGGTAATGCAATATGAAATTTATTTTTAAACTCTTTTGCTTGGGCTACTCCCGGTTCGATATTTTCGAATTTCGGTAACTGATAGTTTTTACTAAATTGAGATGGTCCTAGGTCGTATGGTTTACCGTTATGATCCATGAAATATGCATAATTGTCTCTCCTCATAAATAGCTGGTCTTTAGATTCGAGTATATTCCGTGGATCGTAATTTTCCTATTTCATTATGTTCATCTATTGTTTCCCATACTCTATCTTCGTTATGCTTCCTGATTTCTTCCGTTTCACTATCTTCATTTGTTGTTTCTGAATCGCTTGATTGGTTTTGTATTTCGTCGAGAATCGCTTGTGTCGTTTTTTGGGTATGTTTGCTATGGGTTTTTGTATTCTTATCCCTTTTTGATTTTATGGGGCTATCTACCTGAGCGTCCCATTCGTCCCGTAATCTCTGGGGTCCCTTTTTATTTCGCGTACTCTTTCTTACCGTAAATTCAGTTTCTTGCGATTTTGGCTCTTCGTGAATCATTGCTTCTACCGTAACCATGTTTGCCGAATTTTTACTGTTTTTTTACTACTTTGACGTGTTGTTGTTCGACTGGGTTACGAGACGAAATGTCTGCATTTACGTTCATCTTGCCTGACTTGTAAATGACGTCGAAATCGTGCATTGATACCTTTAATCTCCATTTTGAAACTCGAGAGGCTGGATCTTGTGAATTTTTAAACCATATGAGAGGTTTGTGATCTGTAACGACCGTGAATTTATGACCATAAACGTACGGATGGAATTGTTTAACTGCGTAAACAATAGCTAAAGCCTCCTTCTCGTACGTTTCATACCGTTTTTCAGCATCGTTCAACGTTCGCGAGACGTATGCGATGGGTAGGTCTTTTCCGATTTCTCCTTAAGATAGGATACTTCCGATAGCGTATCCTGATGCGTCTGTTGTGATGTGAAACGGTCGAGTGAAATCGGGATGTTGATGTATTGGCTCCTGACAGAGAGCGTCTATGAGTTCTTGAAAAGCTAATTGTTCGCTATTTCCCCATAGGAACGTTGTTTCTTTTTTCAATAGATTTGTTAGAGGCTTTGCGGTTTTCGCGAAACCTTTTATGAAACGACGATAGTATCCGGTTAAACCCAAAAATTGCTTTACTCCTTCGACGTTTCGGGGACCTGGGTAACCTTTTACTGCTTCGATTTTTTTTAGGTCCAGCTTGATGCCGTTTTCTGTTATCAAATGTCCCAAGTATGTGACTTCTTTTCGTAGAAATTCACATTTATCGGGTTGGAGTTTTAAATTCGTTTCTTTGAGTCGCGTTATTAATTTTCTGAATTTTATTTCGTGTTCCCTCAACGATGACGCATATATTACGATGTCGTCGAGATAAACGAAAAGTTCGATGCCTTGTAGGCCGCACAATACCCGATCCATTAATCTTTGAAAAGTAGCGAGAGCGTTTTTCAATCCGAAAGGCATTCGCGAAAATTCGTAATGCCCGAATGGAGTCGAAAAAGCTGTTTTATGTGCATCGTCTGGTTTTACCTTTATTTGGTGAAAACCCGACGCGAGGCCGAAAACCGAAAAATATTTGGCTCCGCCCAGTTGATCCAAAATATCGGTAATGTTTTGTGACAGTACCGACGCCGTTACACCCCCCATGTCTACAAAACAATAACATCATAACAAACCTAGGGCGGTTAGACTTCGGAAAGAACGAGCTATGGTAACCGACAGCGACCGGAGCGAGAGGGGGTCCGTAAAAGAACGAATCACGGGCGGGCAAGAGCCCGTGATTCAGTATAAGAAGAGCCGATCGGGCGCAGGAAAGGCACTCTCTTTTAGGGAGCACCAGCCGCCAGTAAAGGATCAACCAGGACCACCGAAAAAGGACGAGGACGCCCGAGGGAAGAGCCCAGCCGAGCCGATCGAGAGACCGAAGTACCAGGGCCTCAGGAGGTAGCAGGAGCCTTCCCTCGATCCACGGAAGAGCTCTCGGCGGCACGGTGGGGACAGCGGACCATGACGGGTGTCCCAGTCGCCACCCTAGACCCCTCTCCACGGTCCAGCGGCCGCGTCGCGTCGGGCGAGTCCCTCGAGCGCCGGGGCTCGGACCAGACATAGCTGTATAGCGGGTCGTCTTACGACAGGCGGTCGGCACAACTGTCTCGCGGGTCGTCTTACGACAGGCGCTCGGCGCAACCGTATCGTGGTTTAACATCGGATAGGCGCTAGGGATACACACTGCACTACGGGTTGCCACCCAAAAGGCGCATAGTTAACAGAATATATTCGAACCATCGTCTTATACCGTGTTCCACCAGTTTTTTTACCTACTCGAGTTCCGAACTACCGTCTATCCCGACGGATATGTAGAAAAAGGTAGAAACACCGTTACATTTGGCGCCCGAACAGGGACTCGAGGGGGTGGGGGGCGTCAACCGGTGTAGGACATAGGGAATGGAATATAGGTCACGGCTTGCACGAAGAATTGTCCGACGAACCGTGATGGAGGAAGGTAGACCGACAGTGACTCCTGAGGAGGGGGAGACGGAGGAGGCGTCGTTGCAGTGGGAGTCTACGACTGCAGACGCGCTCCTGCGAGATCGTAATAACCGACGAACGATCGGGGGGCTCTCCAACATAGGGGGGAGCGAGGGGGAGAATAGCGAGGAGGGGGACGGCACAACACACCCCCCCTCTCTCTGATGAGGTAACCCTGGTGGAGACGGGGCCGGCGCTGGCGCAGGTGTTGGCTGCCATCGGCGGTATACGGGAGGAGATGCGGACGCAATTTGCGGCATGCGAGAAGAGGATGGAAGACTCGCAAGATCAGCTCCGGTCCCGGGTTACTGTCACCTTCCAGAGTCTGAAGGAGCGACTCGACCGGAGGTTTAAGAGGGCGGAAAACGGACAGCGAGAGACGAGCACAGCCTTGCAGGAGCAGGCCGCAGAGGCGATCGTCACCCGGGAGGATATCCGGAAGGGCATCCAGGAGGCCGTGGAGCGGATCCGACGGAACCAGGCCACTTTAGAAGAACATGGTGCGAGGATTGCGCAACTGGAGCAGCGTCCCCGAGCTATGGAAAATAACCTTACGTTCGGGACGACCTTCGGGGATGGTGGGGGAGTCACATGTATCCAGACGGTGAAAAGGAAGATACCGGTCTTCCGAGCGGATGGGAAGCAACGACCCATGGCTTTTCTTCACGACCTGGAGGATTATTACGCGACGGCAGGGATGGAGTTGCGTTCTGGCTGAGGCGCTCAAGGGCACCGCAGAGGACTGGTGGCACCTCATCAGGGAATAAATCACCGACATGGAGTCGTTTAAGGAGGCATTCACGGGTCGGTACTGGACGCGGGAGATGCAGCATAAGGTCCAGCGAAACCTCGAGTTCGGGTGTTACCGTGCGCACGAGCAGAGTCGCACCAAGGCCGAGTACGCGGCTCTGATGCTCGGAAATGCCCGGGATCTCGCCGAGAAAAAGACGGACGAAGAAATCATCCGGTGTCTCGCTCGTCACTTCGACGAGGAGGTACGATCGGCAGTCCGGAGCCGGCAGACGAGGACCGCGAGGTTGTTCCTGGAGCTCCTGGAGAATATCGACCTGGAGGGGCCGTTGAATACACAAAGAAGAACGAATGACCGGAACCGATCGGATTTTCCCCCTCGGGGAAGACAGGACTATCGTCCTCCGAGAAGGGAGGATCGATGGTCGACGAATGACCGGCGAGATGGTGGCCCAAGGGAGGAGCGACCCCCTTGGACTGCCCCGGCACCTCCGGGGGGACCGAGGGACGGTCAAGGGCCATCCCGACCGCAGGAGCCTTCGGGAAACGCATAATCGTTGCGTCCGGAGCCTCAGAGGAGAAAAGGGAAGGACGGAGGGGTGACGCAACGGAAGGCGTGAAAGGAACAGGGGGAAGGACTATGGCAATGGAGAGGAGGGCCCCCGAAGGGAAGCAGAGGGGGCGGAGGATGCCGGAGAGGCGGAAAGGAGGGAGCGGAGAGAAGAGGAGCAGCGAGAAGAAGAACGGAGAGAAGGAGAGCAGAGAGAAGAAGAACGAAGAGAAGAAGAGCGAAGAGAAGAAGAGCGGAGAGGAGAAGAGCGAAGAGAGGAAGAACGAAGAGAAGAGGAACAAGAAGGAGGAAGAACAAGGAGAAAAAGGAGGAGAGTGAGGAGAGGGAAACTGCACGGACGCAGGGCTGGAACGGTACCGGCGAGCCGCGGGAGCGACGGATCAGTACCATCTTCGAGGATCCACGGGAGTTCCTGCACGAGGAGAAGGGTCGTGAGGGAGGAAGGTGGTACGGAGGCCAGTATCCGAGGTGCCCGGAGATCGCGGTGCAACTTTCAGGAGTACACACCACCGCGTTGGTCGATAGCGGCAGCGAGGTGAGTTGTATATCTGAGGAGCTATACCAACAGCAGCTCCCCCAGTTGGAGAGTCAGCCTGTGCTACCGGTGACCTGCACAAAGGTTGTGGGTGCATTCGGAGGAGAGATGGGTAGGGTTCGGCAACAGCTCTTGGTCGAGGTACGGGTGCAGGAGACGAGCGGCGGAGTACCGATGCTCGTAATACCAAAGTTGCTCCGACCAGCACTCATCGGCATCGACGGAATGCTGAGCCTAGGGATCTCGGTAGATTCCGTGAAAGGTGAGGTCACGGTGCAAGGAGTGACCGTAGCGGTCCTGATGGACGGGGAATGGATAAGGGGGGAGGAACCGATGGGAACGCAGGGGCCACGAGAGTTGACTTGCGGCACGATGGTGCAGCAGGGGGCGGAGGAGACGAACTGGAAGTTAACGGAAGAAGAATTCGACCGGAAGATGCAGGAGGAGAAGGAGGCAGACGACGGGACCATCCAGGTATTCAAGAGGATCGTTCTCGAGCATCGTGGGGTGTTCGACAAGAGGCCGGGAAGGGTCTCTGCATACGTACACCGCCTTTGCCTGAGGGATGCGCATCCATACTTTCATCTAGCGTATCCGGTCCCCCTGGCACAACGGGGGAAGGTAGAGGAAGAGATACAGCGCATGATGGAGTACGGGGTCATCCAGAAATCGCAGAGCATCTACATCAACTCATTGATGCCGGTGATCAAGGGGGACGGGAGTGTCCGATTGTGTCTCGATGCGAGGGAATTAAATAATTATCTCGTAAAGGATTACAACAACGCACCACCAATCGAGGAGATCTTCCAGAGGTGCGGAGGGAAGACAGTATTATCTCCCCTCGATCTCACCAGCAGTTTCTGGCAGATCCCGCTGCACCCCGACTCCCGGAAATATACGGCATTCCAGAATAACGGGGAGTGCTACGAATTTACCGTGACACCGTTTGGTCTGAAAATCAGCACAGCGGCACTCATTCGAGCACTCGATATCGTCTTGGAGGGACTAGATTTCGTCATCAACTTCGTCGATGATTTATTGGTCCTTTCCGAAGGGGGGGAGGAGCACCTACATCACCTGAAAACCTTATTTCAGCGGTTCGAGCAGCACGGGATGACGCTAAAATTCGAGAAATCACATTTTTTTAGGGAAAAAGTGGTGTTCCTGGGGCGCATTCTAACGACGGAGGGCCCCCAGCCGGATCCAGAGAAGATCAAGGCCATCCAGGAATACACGCCACCAAGAAACATCCGACAGCTGCGGGCATTTTTGGGGTTGGTGAATTTTTACACGAAATTCACCAACCGACACGCACACGAGACGGCACCGTTGTTGGAGCTTCTGAGGAAGGGAGTACGATGGAAATGGGGCCCGGAGGAGGAAGAACAGTTTGAAAAAGTGAAGAAACTGTTCTGTGACGCGATCATTTTACGGTACCCGGATCCCGCAAGACCGTATCACCTAACCACGGACGCCAGCGGCTACGCACTCGGTGCTATCTTTTCACAGGTCGACGAAAAAGGGGAAAAGGAGGTGATCGCGTTCGCCAGCCGCACACTCAAGGGTGCGGAGGTTGGGTACATGACCACCGAGAAAGAATTATTAGCCATCGTGTGGGCTTTGAACAAATTCAGGACATATCTCGCCGGAGCAGCTATCGAAATCGCGACGGACCACAAAGCACTGACGTTTCTCCGTACGTGTCGATTCTCGTCCGAGAGGCTCATGCGGTGGGCCCTAGCGATCCAGGATTACGATCTACGTATCGATCATATTGAAGGGAAGAAAAATGTAGTCGCAGACGCCTTAAGCCGAGCGGTGGAGGAAGGAGGGAGCATCGGGGTAACACCCAAGGACACCGTTATCATCGCTGCTGCATTAGCAAAACAACCGTCCTCGGGGTTGGTGAAGAAGATGAACGATCTCTGTGGACTACAGCGAGGACAGAAGGACCTGCGGATGATCATGGAGCAGCTCGAGGAGGGAGAGAAGCTGCAGCGCCATCGACTGCAGGGTGGAATCCTGCAACGGAAATCCCGGACCAAAACGTGGAAAGTGGCACTGCCGGGAGCCATGGTCGAACAGCTGGTGCGAGAATGCCACGTGATGTACGGTCATCTCGGGGCAAGGAAGTGTTTCCGGATGCTGGACGAGGACTTCACCACGCCACATCTGGCACGGAGAGTCCGTAAGATTCTCGCCACGTGCGACGACTGCCAGCGAAATAAGGTGGCGACACAAACGAGCTACGCAGCAACTCAAAATATTCTACCGGAGGGACCCGGGGATCTGGTATCAATCGACTTCTACGGACCGTTACCGACATCTATCGGCGGGGTCAAACACATCCTGGTGACCATCGATGCCTTTACCAAGTACGTGGTGTTATATCCGATGAGAAAAGCTAATACCGCAACGGTCGTGAAAAGGCTTTTCGACAGCTATATCCCTACTTTCGGCATACCGAGACGCATCCAGTTCGATCACGGGACGCAGTTCACCTTGAAAACGTGGTTGAAGAAATTGGAGGATGCGGGGATACAGGCGGTGTACTCGTCCATCCGTCATCCCCAGGGAAACATCGTGGAGCGGGTAAATCGAGAACTAGGTCGATTTTTCCGGACGTTCCTCAAGGAAAACCACGGAGGATGGTTTAAATGGGTGCAAGTAGTACAAGACTGTATTAACGAGACGCACCACGAGACGACCGAATATCCACCGACGGAGCTACAGGTGGGGAAAAAGGCAGTCCGGCTGTGGGACCGATGGCTAGGGATACCCGCAAGCGAAGAAGAGGACTCGATAACCCATGAAGCGAAGCTACAGATCGTACGGGAAAGGATGGCTCGAAAAGGACGGATGAGGGCGGAGCGATGCGACAGAGGGAGACGATTCGTCAGTTTCGAAGAGGGGGAGCTCGTGCTGGTCAAAGCTTTGAACGTATCCGATCCATCGAAGCAGATAACGTCGAAGTTTCTACCGTTGCGCGAAGGGCCCTATCGGATAAAAAAGCTCGTAGGACTAGCCACATATCTACTCGAGGATCCAGCGACGGGTAAAATCCGAGGGAAATTCCACGCGAATCTCCTGAGTCGTTACCGATCCACGTTAGACGACGAGGGAGCGGGGCCAGTACTGGACGACGACAGCGGTGCACGGCGGAAAGAAGAGACACGGGGTCAGCGCGACGAGCGGACCGCGAGGGACAGCGACAGCGGTGCACAGCGGGAAGAGGAGCCACACGGGGCCAGCGCTGCGGGTGGACCGTGAGGGACGACGGCAGCGGCACACGGCGGAAAAGGGAGAGACACGGGGCCCCAGCGATCTAATCAATCGATTGATAATTCCCACACCATCGGTAACGCAAGAATGGGTAAATCACCGGCGTGTGGGAACGAAAGATCGCGTAGATGGCATGGCAGGGCGGACCGAGAGACATCGAACGGGGGAAAAAGACCGCGAGGGCCCATGCGCAAAATTTCAAAACGACCGGGGCACAGTCGAAAAATCCCAAGTCACATAAAAAGATGGAGAAAAGCACGAGGGATCAAACCGAGGGGGTGGCGGTAGATCTGGAGCAGCCATGGAGGCTGAGGGGGCTGGAGATCCCGGAAAAGCGGCGATATCGCGGGATCAAGAGGACGCGTTGGGGTATAAAATATCCCCGGGATCCCAACGGCATTATCGTCCTAACGGACGACAATATTCAGGAGTGGGGCCCGGGGGGGGGGGGGGGGGGGGGGTGGGGGGGGGGGCGAGGACGGATTAACAGACCCGAGAGACATCAGTCGAACGTAAATCAGCCAGTAGAGACAACGTGATCGGTCGGAATTCGTGTAACCAAATCGAAAATCGTTCGAAAATCGAAATAAAATTTAAAAAAAATCGTCACACCCCGGCGAAATCGAAAATTGCTCGAGAATCGGAATAAAAAAATCGTTGAACCCCGGCGAAATCGAAAATCGTTCGAAAAGGAAAAAATTCGTCACACCGCGGCGGAATCGAAAATCGTAGGAAAAGGATCGAAAAGAAGACTCGTCGTACCACGGCGAAATCAAGAACCGTCAAGAATCGTCAACCGTGAAACCCCTAATCGTACAAGGGAAAAAAAAAAAAGATGTTCCGTAACCGGCCGGTCGACAATCTCGCCGGAGATTACGTGGGAGTGCGAGTGGTGGCGGTGTCAAACCCCAGCCGGGTGTACGTACAGCTGGGGGACCCCAACGGGACGAGAGACGGAGTTTTAAATCAACTCCAAACGGCACCGAGGGAGGGAGAACTGTGGGGTCCCCTGGAACCCCAGAACGTCGTGACCGGGGCCTCTGTCATTTGGCAGATAAACGCGGGGACGGGCTTCCGCGCTATCGTGCGTGGCGAGCCGGACGAGGGGGGGTGGACGCCGGTGTGGCTCGGCGATTGGGGGATGCCAGCGACGGCGGCAATGGGCGACTCGCGCCGGCCGCCACGCTGGGCTTTCGCCATCCCGTTCATGGCTATCGGCATAAGCCTGCACCGCGCGAGGCCCACCGGGCAGGAGTACACCGAGGAACAAATGAACCTTGTCCGGCGCTTAATGTTAACGCACCCATGGTGGCTGACCATCATGCCCCAGCCTACACACGTGGAGGCCCGGTATGGCGTTTTTTGGATCGTCGACGGAGACGGGGTCACGGCAACGGCGCTGGAGGTGTTTACGGAGGCGGGATGCGTCCGACCGGGGGATAACCCCCCATATTTCGATTGGGGTGCGGACGGTCCCGGTCTCATCGACCGGCACCAATGCGGAGGGTGCGAGGATCGGCAACGGGAGGAGCACCCCGACGACCTCGACGACGACGAAGGGGAGATGGAGTGGGAGGACGGACGTTTCTCCAGCGACACCTCCAGCAGGCTGGGAACGAGCGTCGAAGAGGGAAGCGGGGACGAGGTCGACGAGGGGCGAAGAAGACCGTAAGCAATGTCGGGAAAAAAAATGTAAATAGAGATAGTACGGATTAGCGGGACGGCAGATGGAAAAAAAAGAGATTAAGTACACCATCCGACGGTCCAAATAAATCGAAGAAAATAAAAATACAGTATTCCGTTTATTTATTTATAAGAGGAGATCCGGTCGATTATGAATAGGAGAATTTTCGTTTATTTAAACCGAAAATTAAGGGGGCAATGTGACGGTACCGACGCCGTTACACCCCCCATTACTACAAAACAATAACATCATAACAAACCTAGGGCGGTTAGACTTCGAAAAGAACGAGCTATGGTAACCGACAGCGACCGGAGCGAGAGGGGGTCCGTAAAAGAACGAATCACGGGCGGGCAAGAGCCCGTGATTCAGTATAAAAAGAGCCGATCGCGCGCAGGAAAGGCACTCTCTTTTAGGGAGCACCAGCCGCCAGTAAAAGATCAACCAGGACCACCGAAAAAGGACGAGGACGCCCGAGGGAAGAGCCCAGCCGAGCCGATCGAGAGACCGAAGTACCAGGGCCTCAGGAGGTAGCAGGAGCCTTCCCTCGATCCACGGAAGAGCTCTCGGCGGCACGGTGGGGACAGCGGACCACGACGAATGTCCCAGTCGCCACCCTAGACCCCTCTCCACGGTCCAGCGGCCGCGTCGTGTCGGGCGAGGCCCTCGAGCGCCGGGGCTCGGACCAGACATAGCTGTTGTAATCTGCGACTGGTCGGGAGTGGGGGGAAAATAACAGGGAGTGGGAAAAATAAAATAAATGACAAAAAAAATAAACCAGAGGTGTAAGGTAGAATAAAAAAGTAGTACGAATGTATTTGATAAAGAAAATAAAATAGTGGGGTTCCGCAGATCAGATGACTGCCCCTCTCCGGGGTTCAGTACGATAAATTCTTGATAATTAACAAACCAAAGGATCAACAAATTAATGATTCGCCGGAGAATAAAAAGATAACAAATAAGAATCGGAGAAATAATAACGCAAGTAAGAGAACAAAAATCCGCAAAAGAAAATAATAGAATAAATAATAGGTGTCTCAAAACTGAAATAATAATCCGCAAAAATAAATAACTAAGTAAATTATAACTTCCTCAAAAACCAAATGACAATCCGCAGGAAGAAATAATAAAATGAATAATAATCGCCTCGAAAATGAAATAATGAGTCGCCAGAAGAAAAGAATAAAATAAATAATAATTGCCTCAAGAATGGTTTAATAATCCCCAAAAATGAATAACTAAATAAATTATAACTGCCTCGAAAATTCGCTAGAAGAAAATAATAAATACTAAAATAGTAATCGGTGGTATGCTAGCTATTACACGGGGGAAGGGGGAGGTGGGGTAGACGGGTTGGCTGGCCGGCACTGGTCGGTCTAAGAAATTGCACTCAAAAAAAAAGATAGAAGGGAAAGTTTTTGGGCGCCAGTTGCTCAGGCGGGAGCAACACCGATAAAAAAAAAGAAAGAAACGCGATGGTCAAAATAATAAACGGAAAATTAAATTAAAGGGAACTGGAAAAAGTCACAAAAAAATAACTTTCGACGCTCGGCTAGCCGTCGGCGGGGATGGACACACACAGGGGGTGGGGGTACTGTCTCTGGCTCTTAAAAATACCTCGGCACCAAAACGCAAAAGAAAATACTGAATAATAAAATAGAAAAAAAACAGAAGAGTTACTCAGGGAAAAATCGTAAAAAAAAATCCTACACTGAACTTGATCGCGAAGGAGCACCACTGCTCGCGCACGCACGGCAATGGCCGCCGAAAACTCGCGGGGCACAAAATGGCGCGACGGGACCGCGTGTTCTCCGTCGCGCGATGACGGGGCAAAAATTATATTATTCACTGTGTAACAAATTCGGAGGTCACGGGAAGGAAAATCGGGTAAATTGGGGGTTTGGAAAAATGGCAATAAAACACACTTACTTCGCTTTACGGCTTTCTCTGGCCTCTCTCGCACTCTCTCGTCTTTCCTTGAAAATTCGCGATCTCGTCGCCTCGCTATCGCTTCGCTATAATTCTCCTCTCGCCTCTCTCTCGCCTTCGTCACTCTCTCCTCGGCTCTCTCACGCTCTCCTCGTCTCCTCCACACTCTCAAACTCTCCTCGTCGTCTTCCTCTCCTCTCAACGCTCGCAAAGAAACGGTAAATGCTTAAATATAACAGGAAAAAAAACGCTATTAACTCTGACAACTCTACTCGCACGTCTATTACGATGGGGATCTCGGATCGAAGTGACGAGTAATGGCCGTCGCCGTCTTCTTGCTTCTTCTTCGCTGATTCTCCCCGCTGATTAGCTGCGACGGGGGCTGCTCGAATCGATCTATCGATTACGGTTGGGTCGCTGGTACTGCGGGTGGCGTCGCTGATTGGGCTTCAGCAGCCAATCGGGGTCGCGGGTTCGAATCTTGTCGAGGTCCGGGTGTGGGCGCTCGTTCGCGCCACTGGCATCGGGGCTCGCTCCAACAGGCTTCCGCCGAGGGTCCGTAAGGTGGCTCCCTCGGACGGTTATTTTGGACACTAGTTGCGCCTTCCTCGGCCCGCGGGTGTTACGGGTTCCAGTTTTGACAGCTCGACTCCTGTTGTGGACCACCTCGCGGTTTTGTGTGTGATTTCCGTCGCGAGGGTGGCCGGGGTCGAGCTGTCCGGGTCCTCGGGTAGTGAGAGGGTGGAAAAGTGGCCAGTGGTGCGTGAGTTTCCGTTTCAGGAGTTAAGTCTGGTACTTTCCGGGAACCTGGGGGGAATTTTAAGGTTATCTCCGGGTTCTGTGACGGTGGGAAGCTGGACTCGATCCGAGAGGCCTCGGGGCTCCTGATCCGTTCAGGGAAATTCCCCCAGGGCCTCTGCGACGTTCTGAAGTCTTCTACACCGTCTCCGGGGACTCCTTTCTCCTTGGGTGCGACTGCTGGGCCTCCGTTGGGTTGACGACGGGCCATTCATCGTCACCGAGGGATTGCAGGTAAGTATGGGGGATTATTTAAGGGATGTGGGGTGCTGGGGGGTAAGGGGGTGTTTTTGGGAAGGGTGTTTTGGTTAATATTAATTTACTGGGTATTTTTCAGGCTGCGGGTCTGCGACGGTTGCGGTGGAAGGGGTACGAGGACTGCGGGTTCCGGAGCTGCGACGAGAAGATTGGACGGGGGAGGGTTTGTATCGGGTCAGAGATGGAAGGTGGGGTGAATTCTTATTTCCTAGTTGATTATTCTAATTACCTACTCCTTAAATAATAAATAAATATTCAAATTTGTCGGGGTTATTATTAATATTCATTTGTAATGTTTCCGGTGCCGAGGACGCGGGGACTCCGATCCGGATCGGGGGGAGGAATTGTGACCGCCACGTCACAACTCCCCCCCACTTGCCGAAGGTTCGTCTCTCGACGACCTGAGCACACACACGCTCACTCCGGGAGGAATTCTCGAGAATGGGATCGGGATGGGGGTTCGTGACCTGGTTATTAACTTGGTTTAATTCAGTGGTAATGTGAATGTTATTTAATAAATCGGGCTGGGTTGCGGCTTTTGCTGGGTGGGAAGGGGCCCATCACATCAGCTGCAACCACGGTCCAGGGGCCTTCGGTGGTTTGTTCGCGCATGAGGCCTGCAGGAGCTCCCTGCTCTGTCTTTCTCATCTGGCAGGTTTGGCACCCACGCACGAACTTAGCCACATCCTGGAAAATCCCGGGCCATGCAAAATCCTGGGTGACTCGGTGGTACGTTTTGTCAATTCCCAGGTGCCCAGACTGGGGGTGGTCGTGGGCATCTTGCATGGCTCGTAAACGGGAATCATGGGGCAGGACTAGTTTCCAGGCGTTCAGGTCAACGAGGGCTGGGTCTACTATCGGGTGGGGGCGGTGGTGGTAAAGCCTGTTGTCCTCAATCTTCCAATCGGGGTATTTGGACGGGAAATCATGGACGTTTTGCAATTGGTCGCGGTACCAGGGGTCTATGGGCTCTCCAATGGCTGCTAGGGCTTCCTCAGTTCCTTCGAACATTCGGGATAGGGCGTCAGGGACTACATTCAGGGCTCCTTTCCTATAGATCACCTCCATATCCAGGTCTTGCATTTGCAGGGCCCACCGGGCAAGACGCCCGGCAGGATCTCGGAGGTTCCGTAGCCAGCGCAAACTACTGTGGTCGGTTATCACTCGGAACGAGGTACCCTCGATATATGGGCGCAATTTTTTCGCAGCCCATAATACCGCAAGGCACTCTCGTTCCCTCACGCTGTATTTCTTCTGGGCAGGGGTCAGCACTTTGCTACAAAATACGATGGGGTGTTCCTCACCATTAATTTCTTGGGTCAGAACTGCCCCCATCGCATGGTCACTGGTGTCGGTCTGGATCGTGAAGGGTTTGGAGAAATCGGGTCGGGCTATTACGGGGGTGGTGCCGAGGGCTTGTCTCATGGCTTCGAATGCGGTGGCTTGTTCTTCCCCCCAGTGCCACGGTACATCTTTACCGAGTAATCGCACCAGGGGAATTTTGAGCTCGGAGATGTCTCCCAGGAACCGGGCATACCAGCCAACCATTCCTAGGAATCTCCGCAGTTGTTTCAGGGTTTTCGGGGGAGGGTACTGCAGGACGGGGGCTACTTTGTCGGGGTCTGCTTCTAGTCCATGTCGCGTGACGACGTATCCCAGGTACTTCATCTCCGGGCAGAAAAAAGAGCTTTTCTCCTGATTGATCTCGAGATTAGCACCCGAGAGCGCCGTCAACACTAATCGCAAATATTTAAAATGGTCCTCCTCCGTCTCCGTAGCGATGATCACGTCATCCAGGTAGGCGAAGACGTGAGGTTCCCACTCGGGACGTATTAATCGGTCCATTAACCTCTGGAAGGTGGCGGGGGCGTTCGTTAATCCAAAGGGCATACGGGTGAACTGGAAAAGTCCCCGACCAGGGACAGCAAAGGCAGTGATGGGTCAACTAGCGGGTTCGAGGGGCACTTGGAAATAGGCTTGGCTCAGGTCGAGTTTGGAAATGTGGTGGGCTTGTCGTAGGCCATCCAGGATTCGGTCCAGGTTAGGGAGGGGGTAGGGGGGGGGGTCTTTCCGGGTAACTTTATTAACGTCCCGATAATCAATGCAAAACCTACTTTCCGTTGGGTTTCGGGACGATCACGGGATTACTCAGCCAGCCACTGCTGGAGGGCTCAATTACCTGCTCGGTGATCATCTTATCCACCTCAGCTTGGGCAATTCGCAGGAGGTACGGGGAAATAGTGCGGGGTCTCTGTCGGATCGGGGGAAGGCCACCAACATCGATGATATGCTGGATACTGAGGGTGCAGCTAAGGACTCCAGTGGTGTTGGGTTTTACCAGCTGGTCTAGGAGAGAAGTGAGTTGACGGGTCGTGGCAGCGGGAATTCCTACTAGACCAGCGGTTTCGGGTTCATCTATGGGGTCTGCGGGGACGGGACCGGTGTCAATGAACGCTCGGGGAGTGCCTCCAGGTAGACACCAGGTATTGGCTGCGTAATCGATCAACAGTCCGAATAGTTGACAGAAGTCCATTCCTAACAGGCCATCATAGCTTAAGGGGGCTATTCGCAAGGGTAAGGGTTTGGATAGGCCGGATAGCGTGATATTGAGGGTGACTTCGCCAAGCATTGGGACAGTGGCATTGTTGGCCACCCTCACGCTTCCGGTACAGGGTCTCACCATGTCCCCCAGAGTCTCCACCAGGGTGGGACTGAGGTACGATCGGGTGGACCCTGAATCCACTAAGGCTTCGATAGTCCGCCCGCGGATAGTCAACCAAAGGTGGTGACGATTTTCCTCTCCGCAGGCGTCTATCTCCACGTGATCGGGGGTCAACGGGGGTGGTTGACGGGGCTGGGGTTCTGGTTCGGAGGGGGCAAGCAATTGGAAGACGGTCCTTGGGTCGAATGAGGTGCTTGGTCCGTAAAAAATGCTTGGTTCGGGGAGGGTGCTGGGTCCCTTGGGAGTACCCGGTTCGGCGAATTTGTTCGATCCAGGGGTAGTACGGGATTCGGAAAATATACGAGGTTCGGGGAAGCTTGGGGCATTGGGAGAAAGACCGGTTGCGGGAATATCTCGGGGTCTGGGGGAAATATTATTTTCGGGGATCTTTCGGAGTTCAGGGGAGGTAATGTTTCTAAGGGGGTTTCGGGTTTCACGGGAAGTTTCGCTATCAGGTGAATTTCGGAGTTTAAGGGGAGAATTATTTTCAGAAGCTTTTTGGAATTCAGAGACAACTTTATTTTCAGGAGGACTCCGGGGTTCGGAGGCGGTACCGTTGTCACAGGGTTTTCGGGGATAGGAGGACTCACTATTTTCGGGGAAATCTCGAACATCTGAGGAATTATTACTTTCAGCGGGTTTCCGTGGTTTCGGAATCCTTCGCGGTTCGGAGGGAGTCTGTGCTTTAGGGGAGGTGCGGGGTGTAGGAGGAATCTTCAGTGCGAGGGAAGAGCGGGGTTTGGGGGGAGCAGGGGGTTGGGGGAACATGCAACGTTTACGGGAATTATTTTGTTCAGGGGGGTACCGTTTTTGCCCCCCCCCCCATGGGGTTTCCCTCACGGATTCGTTGGCATCGAGGGCACGAGGTGGCCTCATTTCCGGGGAGGCCACACACTCGGCAGAATCGCGCTAGTTCTTTCGGACACTCACGGTAGATGTGTCCCTGCTCCTTGCAGTTGAAACATCTGACCGTCGTGGATCTGACCCGGGGGGTTAGGGGAATGTATGCGGGGTTGATGGATAGGAGGGAGGGGATCTTGGGGTACGCGGGTGGGGGGGGGGGCGGAGTTTGGGACGAAGTGGTTTCGATCGGGTGCTGACGCTTCGGCAACGGGACTGGGGGTCAAGGGTTCTGAAATCTTAGGGTTTTGTATAGTGGGGTTTTGACCGATAGCCGCCGTGGAATTTCTACCACGGTTCTTAGAGGGGGGTGGTAAGCCGCGCTGGGAAGTACGCACTGGGAGGGATCGAGATATTGTCGGACGATTTTTTTTCTTTCCTTCATCGTCTTGATCCGGCGACACCGCCACGTGAAATCAGCGAAGCTCGTGATTTCCTCGCGGCGAATTTGCTCGGTCAGCTCGGGGGACATGTTGTTATAACAGTGGTCGAGTTGAGCTTCCAACGAGAGCGGGGGGGGTAAGATAATAAAAGTACGTGCGCATGCTGGTGAGGAACTCTCCCGCTGTCTCTCCAGGGCCTTGGTATCGGGAGTTCATCTCGCAACGCAGTCGTTCCTGGAGGTCATTGTGGCCGAAGCGCGAACGGAAGTGGTAGAGAAAACCATCATAATCACTCCAATTGTCGCGCTCCGATCGCCACCATCTACGGGCCTCGTCCGAGAAAGCTTCGGACACGAGCCTCAGGAGGTCCTCCTCGGTATACCCTCTGCTCTCGCAGTATTCGTTGTGACCGGAAAATAAGTCCGGCAGTAAAATCATTTATTCCTCGACGTCACGCGCTCGATCCGACTCCTCGAGCGTTCATATTTTGAGCGATAGTTAGAAATTTCAAATACTAAAACCGCATGAATCGACAATATGTGGGCCTTCGAGCGTCGCGCCCTGGCGTCGGGTCTTCCCGTATCACGGTAGGGCCACACCACGCAGCGAGATTGCCAGCGGGCAACGTAGGCGCCCGATTGGCTGCCGTCGCGAGTTACGTCACGGGACTTCTCCAGGCAAGACGCCGAGTATTCGATCGACATCGTAATCGATCGACCAAGAAGCTTCACTTCGTCGTTGTACGTCTTGGTCAACGCAGGTCAACCCTCGAGGAGTCTCGTAACCCAAAATTAATAACCTACTGTGAATCATCAATTCGTATTGTAAACCGTCACGGAGGAGGAAAATCGTTATAAATCGACGACTATTGTATCGTCAAAAGGAACCAAGGAACAATCATATATATATATATTTCAACAAGTAAGTCGAAATCTTATTACTCTCGCTTGGATCTGTTACCCTCTCTTTCGCTATTGTGCAATCTATCCTTTCCTCGGGTCTTCCAGTGGATCCCCCTGAGATAGGTCTTGTCTAATTAGTCGCGCAAACGTAATTTAATAACCGTCAAAATAATAATTTATTAGTTTTATAAAAACTAATTGGCGCCCACATAAGTATAAAATAATATATTCCTCAGAGCCCCGGCAGCCCTTGACCCAGGCCACGCCGGGTGTGGTGTTTATTCGACAAATATAAATTCATAAAATAAACGCCGGTCTCATTTGGCGCCCAACGTGGGGCGAGCTGGAAAATTTTGTAAAGAAAATTTTTGTAAAATTATTTATTTAATCGTTGTTTTCAGTCTCTCTCGAGCCGTCTACGGAGACGGTCGGGTTCGGAAGCGAAAGCGAGTTTGTGCGTATAAACAGTGACGCTTATCACATCTAGTATTGTTTACTCGTGGAACATAGTGTCTCAGCGCCTCTCGGGGCTCATCATTACGGGAGACCAAAACGAGGACCCCACGGATGATAACTCTGATATAGAAATGGATTCGACAAACAACGCGCTTTCTAGCACGAATGCAGGTTCTATAATTCCCCCCATCGTCATCACCCGAAAACCAACTCTACCAAATCAGCCTACTCAACCGCCATCATGGCAAATAGTTCATAGAAAAAAACGTGCAAGAATACGTGAAAGTGACTCTGACAGTGATGGAAAAACTCTAGATACTTCTGATAAAAACAGATTCTCTGTGCTCAGTGACAAGCGTAATCCAACAACCCACGATCGTAATGTAAACAAACACGATGACCAGGCAAATTAGAATACCAGTGAACCCAAACCGCCTCCTATATTCATACCCGGTGTTAAATCCATCACCGAATTCTCAGCATTACTCCAAGCCGAAGTAGAAAACGGTGACTACACGCACAAAACTATTGACAATAGTGGTCAAATAAAAATAATGGCCAAAAATGTGGAGACATTCAGAAAAATTACACGTAAACTAGATTCAGTAAATTCTTCATATCATACTTATCAATTAAAACAACAGCGAGCCTACAGAGCTGTTATCAGATCGCTTCATCCATCCACCGTTCCTGAAGAAATTAAAAGTGCTATCGAGCAACGCGGACACCAGGTACGTAACGTAATAAATATACGGCACGGGAAAACTAAGGAGCCACTACCACTTTTCTTCGTGGATCTGGAACCCAATTCAAATAACAAAGATATATACAAACTGGACTTATTATTAAATGCTAAAATCCAAATCGAGCCACCGAGAAAAAACAAAACAATCATTCAATGTATCGGATGCCAAATGTATGGACACACCAAGACCTACTGTCGCAGACCCTTCAGTCGCGTTAAATGTGGGGACAACCACAGCACATTTAGCTGCACGAAAAATAGAGAAATCCCGGCCAAAAATAGAGAAATCCCGTGCGCTTTATGTGACAGAGACCACCCAGCCAACTACAAAGGCTGTAGAATCTACCAATATATATTATGTTGTGCCGGTAGACCACGTGAACACTAGGGAACGGGTGTCGGAGCGGGTAACAATTAATTTAATTTTTTATTGTGGGTCCCAGCCACAAAGAATTGGAATTCAAGCAAATGGTTTAACGATAAGTTTAATCACTACTATAAAACTGACGGAATACAATAGTTAATACACAGTTTGAACGCTATTACATTGATGTCGACCAGATCGCTCATGATTTAATCCCGCGATTCGGGAGCCGTGGTGAAGGCAGTTTCACTCCTTCGAAATTCTACTACAGACTGACTCTCGGATGGTCGCTATCGCCCATTACGACTCCCGTTCGAGAGTTTATTTTAATGCTGACGGTTCTGTCAGCATTATTGTTTATTGACCTCGGGGTTCGGTGAGCGACCCCGTATTTGCGGAATAAATGCGATCTATTGCTCTGCATATTTTGGTAACGGAAATGCCGTATTTCCGTTACTTAGCGTAAGTGATTTTTATTCGAGACGAAACAATTATATCTTGCATATAATGTTTTAATAAAATTCAATAAAAGTGCGGGGCACCACAATTACAAAAAAGAGATTCAAGCACACAAAAACCCCACTGGCACAGACCACAGACGTCACACGAAAACACAATCGAAGAAAGACAGACTAATAGAACTCCCTCACATAATCCGCCCATGAGAGGAAATAATCAAAGCTATGCCCAAGCTACAAGCGCAAATTCAGATCAGCACATCAATAATAACACTGATATATCAGCTGTCATCGAGAAATCATTTACTGAATTTAAAGCAGTCTTAATGCAACAAAGTGAGTTACTCAACACACTGTTAAAACTACTGGCTACAGTATTAACCAAGTTTACCGAAAAATGAATCAATCCTATCGAATAGCATTATGGAATGCCAACGGTCTTGTACAACACCGACAAGAGTTAGCTACATTCCTACACACAAACATGGTAGATATCGTGTTGGTCGCTGAAACACATTTTACCGCCAAAAGTTTTTTCAAAATCCAAGAATATAATATATATGACACAAAACACCCCGATGGCACTGGACACGGAGGGACGGCGATTGTCATAAGAAACACGATCAAGCACCATGAGCTGACAGGGTTTGATAAAGATTACTTGCAAGCCACCAGTATCGCCATTAATGACTGGAGGTATGGCTCTGTAGTCCTTTCTGCAACGTACTGCCCCCCAAGGCACAGAATTCTCAAAAGGGAATTCATCGAGTATTTTAGTACATTAGGCCCCCGGTTCATTGCTGGAGGTGACTACAACGCCAAACATCCGCGGTGGGGGTCTAGACTTATCACTACCAGAGGTAGGGAGCTACAAAAAGCTATGACTGAACAGAACTATGAACAATTATCACCAGGAAGTCCAACATACTGGCCTACAGACACGAACAAAATGACCGATGTGCTGGACTTTTTCGTAATAAAGGGAATAGCCAAAACATATACAAACATTGAATCTAGCCTAGATCTGACGTCCGATCATACCCCAACAATAGTTACACTAAACAGTGGAATTACCAACAAACAGAAAACCCCGTCTTTATACAATAAAAAAACAAATTGGACTGCATTCAGAGAAACAATAAACAAAGACATAAAATTGAACCTATCCCTACGAACTAAAGACGAAATAGAGGACGCCACGGAATACCTTACTAAACTCATTCAAAATGCAGCCTGGGCGGCTACTCCAGAATTAAACCATAAAGAAATAGCTGTAAACTATCCAAGGGAAATAAAAGAAAAAATAGCCGAAAAAAGAAGGCTGAGAAGGAGGTGGCTACTAAGCAGAAATCCCATAGACAAAACCAACTTCAACAAATCTATCCGTGAATTGAAAAAATTAATCAACGATTTCAATAACGACAACATCCAACAAAATCTGTCAAAGCTAACTAATACAACCAGCACGGATTACTCGCTCTGGAAAGTAACCAAGTGCCTTAAACAGCCACAACAGCAAAACCCTCCAATAAAAAAAGCAGACGGCAGCTGGGCCAAATCCGATTTTGAAAAAGCTGAGACATTTGCTGAACATCTCGCTAAAGTATTTACTCCTCTTCCCAATGCTAAAACAAATGATACGGAAATCTTTAACTACCTGGAATGTCCTCTACCAATGACCCTGCCAGTGAGCCATTTCTCGCCCCAAGAAGTCAAAAGATCAATCATGAAAGAACTAAAATCCAGAAAATCTCCCGGTTATGACCTAATTACTGGCAAGGTTCTCAAAGAACTACCCAGAAAAGGCTTCGTTTACATAACATCATTATGTAATGCTATAGTGCGCACATCGCATATCCCGGACCAATGGAAAGTAGCAAAAATTATTATGATCCCGAAACCAGGAAAACCACCTAATGTAACGACATCTTATCGGCCAATAAGTCTACTGCCGACAATGTCAAAGCTCTTCGAAAAACTACTGCTTGTCAGACTACAAACTCTAATAAAGGATAAAAAACTTATCCCCGATCACCAATTTAGTTTTAGAAATAGCCACTCAACGATTGAACAAGTAAATAGAGTCTATAATGTCATAGCAAATTCATTAGAGAATAAGATGTACTGCTCAGCAGTTTTCCTGGATATTCAACAGGCATTCGACAAAGTATGGCACCCCGGCCTACTCTACAAAATTAAAACAAATCTTTCTCAATACTTTCTACTTTTAAAATCATATCTAGACAACAGGTGCTGTCAAGTACAACACGGCCAAGACCTATCCAAACTGTACCGAATCAAGTCCGGAGTACCTCAAGGAAGCGTACTCGGTCCAGTACTGTACACACTATACACTGCTGACCTTCCTACAAGAAGAGACGTCTCAATAGCAACGTTTGCTGATGACACTGCTATATTGGCAGTCCACAAGGACCCCAAAAAAACATTAAAAAAACTACAAAGGGAGCTCGCAGAGATAGAAACATGGTTGGACAAATGGCGTATAAAGGCCAGCGAAACAAAATCAATCCACATCACCTTCACCATGAAAAAAGGAAACTGCCCAGGTGTCAAACTGCATGGTCAAACACTACCAACTGTCAACGAAGCAAAATATCTCGGTATGCATCTGGATCGCAGATTAACATGGACAAAACATATCAAGACAAAAAGAACCGAACTGGACATAAAGCTACGCAAAATGTACTGGCTCATCGGCAAAAAATCGCAGCTAACGGACTTGAACAAACTAATGCTCTACAAAGCCATTCTAAAACCAGTATGGACTTATGGTATCCAATTATGGGGAACAGTCAGTAATTCAAATCTCGAAATCCTACAGAGATTTCAGTCAAAAACACTCCGACTAGCACTCAACGCTCCCTGGTACATAAAAAACACGGCAATCCACAGAGACCTCCAAATGAACACGAAAAAACAAGAAATCCAACGATACAGCGAAAAATACGAAGATAGGCTCGGAGCTCATCCCAACGAGCTGGCATCAAATCTACTCAACCGGAACTTAGTGGCTAGAAGATTCAAGAAATTCAAGCCTATCGATCTACGCGAACGCTTCCATTGAACGACGAAGTGTGACAATAAATCCATGAAAACCAGAGAATAAAGCATCAATGGATGCCTGCTCTGAACCACCTTCCTTAGACCACTGAAAAAAATTATTTAATGTTATTATATAACAGTTTATAGTTGAACATATTGTCAAGAAAAAAAAAATCGTTGTTTAGAGTATTTATCGAATTAATTGTAATCCTGTTCATTTAATAAATGATAAATTCATTTATTGAATTAATTGTAAACTTGTTTATTAAATCAATTTTGAATTATTACGAAGTTTAAATTGTCGTTGAAAGTCGAATTGAATACTAGTAAACCGCGTTGAAAATATTAATTTCAAAGTTTCGTAAGAACAAATTGGTACAGTGAAAAGAATATTCGACAAAGTAGTGTACGCGAAACAAAGGCGCGAGGCCATGGTCAACCGCTCGCTGAGCTCGAGCCTCATGTAAACAGACGCGCGCGTAAACACCGCTAGGAAGCCCGTTAATGACTCTATATCTTTCGCTTATAATACACTGTGCTTCGAAACATTATTTCACCGCTTCGTAATTCTTACTGCTTTCGCTGTATTAATATATCCGCTTTTGCTTTGTAATATATACTGTTACTGTGTGCTACGTATAAGTTGCGATGGAATTAAACCTATCGACCGATTGTCGATGGGTATACTGGCTCAATTGTTCGGTTCACAAATAATACGACCGAATTCACATTCCGTAAAATAAATTTTCGTCATTATTGTCATTTTTGCTGTTGCTACAGAAGAAAAATAAGAATTATCAATGAAATTAACAATTGACTCAATTAAATTATATTACTAAATTAATTATTAATTAATTAATTATTATTATTATTTATTAATTTAAGAAAATAAATATATAACTAAATTGAACTGAAATTAAATTAATAAATAAATACAATTAAAAGAATAACAAACATAATAAAAGATAACCAAATCTAATGAAATTAGACAAGATAGGATAAAATTAAATTGAGCCTGACTCAGAAAATTAATAAAATTTATGATTAAATGGTGCTGACGTAGCGACATGACTGCTATGTTCTTTTCACCACCTAAGAGGGTTACCAGGTCGAGAGAAATTCTATTAAAATTGAACGAAAAACAATTAGCTGATATTCAGGTTCCATCCGGGTCTCTCAACGCAACGTTTCCTACCACGTCTGGAGGGGGGGACGCGCGGGGCGGGGACATGCCGGGTGAACCAAGTGGCAAGCAAAACGTCGAAGATACCGGCAAAGGTACGATGCAAAGCCAGATGACTGGTGTCCTACCTTTGAATGTTAGGCCGGGAACACCGATTAGCAGGAGGGGTTCGCGTATAGGCACCCCGACGCCGCCAGTAAATCCTCAGTGGCAAACATTAGAAACGAATTTGACGAATAAATTGAATAATCTAGATATGAGATTAGAACGGGTCGAGTCTCTCGAGGGAAAATTAGAAGAATTATTAATGAAAATAAACTTGATAAATCTTCAAAATATAGAAATCCCGCCGCGACCGAACTCGGAGTCTGAGAGGGGAGCCGCGACGGGCGGCGCTTCGCTGATTGTCGAGCCGTCGAATATTATACGACATGACATAGTAGACGCTAGATCGTCGAACAATCAGGTCAATACCGAGTTGTCAAGGACGTCTGTTTCCGGGCAAGGAGGTAATTTAATTAATGAATCAATTCAAGATGCATGGGCATTTCCGCGCGAAGGACCATTGAATCCACCGCGTGCGTTCATGCCATTCATTAGAAACGGTACAGTAGACGCTGGATCGTCGAACTACCCGATCGCCACCGCGTTGGCCGAACCGTCTGTTGTCGGGCAACCGGGTGTAATAATAAATAATAATGGGCAGGCATTGTCAAGCCAAAGATTGTCGAACTTCTCGCAATCATACGCCCAATACAATAGAAATAATCCGGTGGACAATAGATTTTCCAATGAACCGGAGAATATAAATTTTGTCGGAACGTCTGGAATCCGACAACAAAATAATACTCTCAGAGATTACCGAGACTTAGATTTAGGGTCGCGATTGAATATAGAGTCGCGACATGTACGTTTTCACGAACGATACGCATCGGATACTCGACTGCCGGACGCAGATCGAATAAATTTGTCGAATCACAATCAACAAAATTTCGACGAACGCTACGAACAAACATTACCATCGCGACGCGGTACTTTGTCCTGGCGAAGTGGTGAGTCAAGTGACAGTGAGGACGATGCACCACAACATCGCGAATATCGTAGTTCTCGGCTAAGGCCTCACGCGTCCCCAATACACGTTAATGATGGGAGAAATAATGACTCAATCCCGCGTATTAATCACCGTGACACGGACGCGGCAATGAAATTAGGACGAATCGTCGCGAATTGGAAACTAACTTTTCCCAAATCGGAAAAGGACCCCGATCAATTCCTGCTAATATTAAAAGACCAATTAAATGTCAGTGGGATAAACAAGAATTTGTTCGTCCCTTGTCTTTCAAATATTTTCGAGGGTCCGTATAGGGCATGGTACCTATTAAATAAACAAAACTGGCGTTCTTGGAAGGATTTCGAGAGAGCTTTTCGTTCCCAATGGGGGGTAAGGAAAGAGGACGGCGTTTTATTTCTCGAAGTTCGCGATCTCAAATTAGAAAAAGGAGAATCATTAGCCGAATTAACTTGTCGAGCACGTCTAATTTTCGAAAGAATGCAACACCCACCGACCTTCCGGGAGCAATTAAAACACATTTTGGTCAAATTTAATCCGCGAATAACATTCGAAGTTCTTTATTTGCCAATCTACAACTATGACAGTTTCCTACACTATCTTAACGAACGCAGCTACCTGTACCGTCGATCAGTCGAAGCTCAACGGGGATCACGCGATAAACCCTCAAGATCAGAGCTTACTTGTTTAGAGGACAATGATGAAGACTTTGACAATACCGAACTAACCGACTGTGACGATGACGACTCATTTACAGCCGACCTCAATGCTATGCAGCAAAAGACACAACGGACAGACGGAAAACAGTTGTCAAATAATTCTAAAACTATGATGAAGCAAAGACTCGAAAAGAATCTCGGGCGCTTTGACGAAAAGAAAAACACCGTAGCGGAGGCCGTGAAAAAGCAAGGGTCGGAAACACAATCTAGGTTCACCCTCGATCCAAATAAAATATTCTGTTATAATTGTGGCGAAATGGGACACACGTCGCGCTCTTGTACTGCCGATCGGCAGGTCGTGTGCCACATTTGTCGAACGAAAGGCCACATTAATAAAGATTGCGCGAAACGTTCGGGAAACGAGTAAAGCCTGCGATAATCAAACCTCAGGTTATCGCTACAAAGGGCATTAGCGAGGCCAATGATCGCGTAATTAACATTGAGCAAGTGAAGACGTTAGACAAGCCGACATCCAGTATTGACGACTTTCGATGCACGCAATTACAAGACTGTCAACTCGACGAAATCAGAGTTCCGATAAAACTTGATATTTTGTCTGAGTTACCGAGCAATCCGGAGTGGTCTGACGAGGACGTTGACTGCACTCAACCTGTCGGGTTAAATGAGCCTTCTGTAAAACTAACACAATTGACAACGGTAACCACCGTTGGAACTCTCGAGACCACTACAGACAATAACAAAGACGACGACGTAGACGTTGACAAGTTAAAAGACTGGAAACCAACCGGGCTACCGGCGCATTTCGTGCATCGTTTGACGCAACGACGAATTTTCTGCGCAGATAACGGTCTTAACGAGCCAACGAAAGTAATGAAAATACCGGTAGAAATTTCGATTTTCGGTAGGAAGATCCGCGGAATATTGGATAGCGGTAGCGAACGGTCATACCTAAGCGAAATTATTTACGACAACGTGAAAGATCTACAAGTCAAAGAGCTTTCCCCGGACACAACATCTAGAAACGGGGTACAGCTTGGTGACAAATCGGTTGTCAAGACTACGGGAGGGACATGTTTTGTCATCTATGTAGGCGACGTATATGGTCCCCAGTGGTTTAGCATCCTCCCGAATTTGTCCAGTGATTTGATCCTCGGTATGGATTTTTGGTTCGCGTTCAAGGTAAAGACTCACCCAAACACAGCTTCTTGGACTTTGGAGGGCAGTAGATATCGTTACCCCATGTTATCGCGCTACTTAACGCCGACAGAATTAAAAGCGCTTACCGTCAACCAGGCTCACGAATTAAAAATATTTCTCAACAGTGAATTTGCAAAGTTTGACAAAGAATCTACCGGAATGACAGATCTTATAGAACACGTTATCGAATTAAATGATCCGACCCCGCATAGACAAAAACCATACCGTCGTAGCGAAGTCGTACGAGAATTTATCAAACAGGAAGTCGATCGATTATTGGAAAAGGGTTATATAAAGTGGAGTAATAGCGATTGGGCGTGCTCACCGGTCGTGGCCCCTAAGGCAAACGGGGGACTTAGATTCTGCATCGATTATCGTCCATTAAATCGACAATCAGGCAAACCAGCATACCCTTTACAGAATATGAGATCAATTTTATCGCAGTTGCATCAGGCTAAAATAATATCAACCTTAGACATGAGTGAAGCGTTCCACCAAATTCCTATGGAACGAGAAAGTCAGAAATATACTGCATTCGTTGTCGAAGGTAAGGGTTTGTTAGAATGGGTGAGAATGCCGTACGGTTTGACGGGAGCGCCTTCCACTTTTCAAAACCTAATGGACAAACTAAAAAGAAGAATCAAAGAATTAATCATCGAAAGAAACCTTCCGAATAAATGGGGTGATCAGGTGTTCGCGTATCTAGACGACTGGATAGTAGTGAGTCAAGACCTCAAGGAACATCTCGCGTTGTTGACGCTATTATTCGAAGTTTTACGCGAAGCAAAGTTAACAATTAACCGTGAAAAGACTAGCTTTGCCTGTAAAGACGTTAAATTTCTCGGTTATATTGTCGATGAGTTTGGTATGCGACCAAACCCGGAAAAAATACAACCCATCCTTGACTTTCCGGTACCGAAAGATAGAACACAATTACGTCAATTTAACGGCCTCGTCAATTGGTACCATCGGCATCTAAAAAATATTGCACGTATACAAGGTCCCTTAAATAAATTAACAAGCCCAAGAGTTCCCTGGCAGTTGCCAGGGGCGGATGTCGAACAGAGAGCTTTTGACGAGACAAAAGCGGCGTTAGCTAACGCGCCGCGGTTGTACGCTCCAATACCGGGACAACTATTTATACTGTATACCGACGCGAGCGACTTCGGTCTAGGGGCTATCCTCGTACAGCAAGACTCACTCGGAGAAAAAGAAAACTTAGTAGAAGTGTTAAGTCGTCGATTAAGGGGCGCAGAGATACACTATACAACTACCGAAAAGGAATGTTTAGCAGTCGTTTGGGCAGTCCAAAGCTTGCGTTGTTATCTAGAGGCCATGCCTTTTAAACTCGTTACCGATCATCAGGCACTGCAATGGTTGCATCAATTAAAAAATCCCGTAGGTCGATTAGCGAGATGGGCCATCTATCTTCTCCAACATAACATGACGGTCGAATACAGACGCGGAACTACGAACGAAGCGCCGGATGCTTTATCGCGAATGCACGACGTCGATGTCGACCCACTCGGTTGGGAACAACTTATTGACGAGACAACACAGAACAAGACTGAATTGCGAACTATTTATGATCAGGACTGGTACAACACGAAACGTGACCTAGTAAGCAAACATCCGGATAGGTTTGACGAGTGGAAAATCGAAGATGACGAACTGTGGTATCATAGACCGGACTATGCAAAAAATTTAATTGACGATGAAAACCCGTGGAAGCGAGTAATTAGACAAAATGAAATTATAGATATTCTACGGGAAAACCACGATACGCCACTCGCAGGTCATTTAGGCAGAGACAATACCCACGATCGCATCCGACAATATTATTACTGGCCGGGAATGACACATGACGTTAGAAAATACATCGAAGATTGCGATGTTTGTACCAAGGTTAAATTTAATCAAAACCCATTAAAAGGACCGTTGATGACGAGACCTATACTGGCTCCGTGGTCGCAATTATCAGTCGATACTGTAGGTCCACTCACCCGTTCAAAGGAAAATAATACCTACGTAGTCGTCGTACAAGACCTTAGTACGAAATTTATCGAACTCTTTCCTGTGCGTAATCAAACGGGAAAGGTAGTGGTCAAAGTCCTTGACACCATTTTCGACAAATGGGGAGTCGTCCCGGAGTCAATTATCACGGATAACGGTACAGAATACGTGAATAAAGATGTTACGTCATTCTTGGCGGCAAAAGGGGTGAAACATATCACAACCCCATTAGCACACCCGCAGGCAAATCCAGTAGAACGCGTAAACAGGACGATTAAACCGATGATCGGCGCGTTCATAAAAAATTGTCAAACCGAATGGGACACGAATTTATTAAAACTCCAACTTGCATACAATACCGTACCCCACTCCGGCAGTAGGCTAACACCTTTCTATCTGAATTATGCTCGCGAAGCTAATGTCAACCCAAGGAAACGTTGCGTGGGGGAAACCCGGGTAATCGCAGACGACCTGGTAAACGAATGGGTAAAACGGATTGCTCAGTTTGACGAACTACGTCATTCAGTTGCAAATCAACTGGAAAAACATGCTAAAGCGCGTCTTGTCAAAGCTAATTCTGACCGAATAAAACAAATAGAACTAAAAACGGGTACAGAAGTCTACTACCCGAACAAAAAATTAAGTAACAAGGCTGAAGGTTATTCTGCTAAATTAGGTCACCGATATCTCGGCCCCGCATTTGTGAAGCGAACGATTGGGCCAATGATCGTAGAATTAGTTGATAAGGACGACAAAATTATCGGAAAATACTATGTTACCGACCTAAAAATTCCGCGACGAAGTTTACGAGCTCAATAATTATCCCAACAGAGCACTCGTCAGCTACCAACGCGAGAGAAACAACAAGAAAATGTCGACAAGGTCCGACGAGGGCACGACCGACGTCGCCAGTGACGACGACTGCTTGGCAGACACGAGATGGCTGGAGGAATTGAAACAACAGAACTCCAAGATCGAGGCCACCGTAAAGGAACTCCAGACCAAACTGAAAGAATCGCTTCAGGTCGTGGCAAAGAGCGAGCGCTCTCATATTATCGACAACGTTGACATCGTTTCACGAGCTTCAAGCCCCACCGACGGAGACGCTACACAAGCACTGTCTCAACGACCAGTCGACCGACAGGATCCTCCGTCATCCGAACTTGTCAATCGACATACGGAAAAGGGACGAGGAGGCTCGTCAAATACTCCAAGTACCGAAGCCGCCGAATTGTGGAGGGAAATCAGATCGCGCCCTCCACCCAGGATACTCTTATCGGGACCGACGGTGAGGATGTCAGCCTCAGACGAACTCCGGGAGAGCAAAGTACGGCAACGCATACCGATCGAGAAGCACGCCCTGCGCATCTCATCGGAACTGAAAAGAGAGTTGCGGACCACCGATGACCCGACTGCCGTGGTAGCCCCTTCGGTGATGGTAAAGCCGCCACCCCTCCGGGAAATGCCATCGTTCGACGAAATTTTGGAGGAACTTGGCGTACCAAAACTCCGCAAACCCAACGAAACACAGCGACCATTGTATTTGGCCGACTGCCGAATCATCAGCGAGGCTTTGCTCACGGATATTATCGTCAAGCGAGCCAGAGCACTCATCGAACGGATGCAGTCAACCAAGGTCGACCGGGGAACCCAAACGTTTGTCAGCACTGTCGGAAAACGTCAAGTTGTGGGCTGCGTAAATTGTCGCTCCAGGGAGCATCATTTCACTAACTGCCGCCTGCCATATAGGCCTGGGTTTTGCCAAATTTGTGGAGCGGATGGCTTTGACACGGATGACTGCATTTACCCTCACGGTATCAAACACGAATATGCTCTTGGGAGATATTCGGGATGTGCAAACGATACCAGCCTTTATTGTCCAGAATGTCCGGACTGTAACATTCGCTATGCGGACATCACTGACTGGCTACGATTGAATTACTCCACCTGGCCAGCCTTCCTAGTTCCCACAGATCATCGTTACATGATCAACGAGGGCGAGGAAGTACTGAAGAGGAGATTCAAGGCGAGGTTTCATCATCCGGAGGACGTCGCTAACCGGGTACGCAAGTTCTTAATCTGGGAAAACACGCTGTTCTCAGCGCCTGTCATCGCCAATCCAGAGGCGAAAGAAGCCGCAGCAATGTCCGAGGAGAAAAGAGAACAGGCCATCAAAGTACTCTTCTCCCCGTCCTCCCAAAAATCACTTGATGAGGTGATGCGCGAGAGACCTGAGCTACGTAACGGGGAAGAAATACGGGTCATCATCCCCACGAAATACAAAAAATAAACCGAGAACGGGAGACGCCAGCGACCGACAAAACCTCGACAATCGTCAAGAACTTCTTTTACGAATCGGGGCCACATCGGATCTCATCTAGCTTCGAGTCTATTTGTCGAAAAGGAAAAACTTCATTCGATCTTCGTTCTTAACCGGCGCAAAACGGTGCATTAGGATACTACCTAAATAATTTTCGTTTGTTTTGCTTTCTATCAACTCACGATCAACGTCATATCCGAGCTGAGTAGGCTACTCAATGAAGTATTTATTTTATTTTTCCGTTTAGAGCTAATGCCAACGTCGTGCATTAAAGCTACACTTAAAAAAATATTTTTATTAATTTTGTTTTCGTTTAAGCTATGGTTAGCCTACCACTCGACGTCGATTCGTCAATCGACAAAAGCTCAACTACATTTACGTTTCGAACCGATGCCAAAACCGTGCATTTGGGTTTCAGTCTAAGATAACCTTGTTTTGTTCAGTTTATTTTATTTTACGGTTCATGTTCCTTACAATAAAAGTTACCGCTGGTCACGCCAGAATCTGTATTAAGTATGCGCATTACTCAACTGACGTCGCCTTGAAATATATAAATATCCACGTCCTCCTCTGCGTCAATCTCTAGTCGACTTTCTATCCTTCTCCAAATAAGATCGCACAATGGTGAAGGGGCTTGTCAATTAATACATGATAAGGGGTGATCCGGGTGGGACTATGAGTTTCATCTTGCTTAACAATAAACCATTCTTGACAGATTACAAGCAAGTCGTGCCCGTGACGTCAAGGTTCGAGAGGGGAGAATGTGACCGGAAAATAAGTCCGGCAGTAAAATCATTTATTCCTCGACGTCACGCGCTCGATCCGACTCCTCGAGCGTTTATATTTTCAGCGATAGTTAGAAATTTCAAATACTAAAACCGCATGAATCGACAATATGTGGGCCTTCGAGCGTCACGCCCTGGCGTCGGGTCCTCCCGTATCACGGTAGGGCCACACCACGCAACGAGATTGCCAGCGGGCAACGTAGGCGCCCGATTGGCTGCCGTCGCGAGTTACGTCACGGGACTTCTCCAGGCAAGACGCCGAGTATTCGATCGACATCGTAATCGATCGACCAAGAAGCTTCACTTCGTCGTTGTACGTCTTGGTCAACGCAGGTCAACCCTCGAGGAGTCTCGTAACCCGAAATTAATAACCTACTGTAAATCATCAATTCGTATTGTAAACCGTCACGGAGGAGGAAAATCGTTATAAATCGACGACTATTGTATCGTCAAAAGGAACCAAGGACCAATCAAATATATATTTCAACAAGTAAGTCGAAATCTTATTACTCTCGCTTGGATCTGTTACCCTCTCTTTCGCTATTGTGCAATCTATCCTTTCCTCGGGTCTTCCAGTGGATCCCCCTGAGATAGGTCTTGTCTAATTAGTCGCGCAAACGTAATTTAATAACCGTCAAAATAATAATTTATTAGTTTTATAAAAACTAATTGGCGCCCACATAAGTATAAAATAATATATTCCTCAGAGCCCCGGCAGCCCTTGACCCAGGCCGCGCTGGGTGTGGTGTTTATTCGACAAATATAAATTCATAAAATAAACGCCGGTCTCATCGTATAACCGGAAGAGGAACTCCTCACCGTCCTCGTCCCGGGTTCCCGCAAACCTCGGACCGAACCGTCGAAAGTGGTTCACTCCGGCGGTATCACGGGTCCGGGTGATGGTAGAAAGATTTGAGCTCCATCGGTTAGCAGGGCGGGACAGAGCCTCGGGCCTCAGCCTGGTGCTGTTCCCCCGGGGCAACTGTCTTCGGGGCAGGGTGAAGGTGTCATGGATCTCGGGCGCAGGGGGTGGGGGAAGCATGGGAATCAGGGGAGCAGATAGGGGGCAGGAAGCGGGGGTTGGGCGAGAGACTGGTCGACTGCGTTGGAGCTCGGGGGCGAATGTGACGTGGGGGCTTGGGGGGCTAGAGGAGCGCGGAGAGGAGGTGTCGGTGTGGGTTGGGAGATGTCGTGATGCGACATCAGGTCGTCCGTTTCATTGAGGGAAATGGGGTCTTGGTAGGGACTATGGGACTGACCGCTGGACAGGGGGGGGGGGTGGGATGCTGGGGCCTGTCGGGTGTGGAGGCTGCGGAGGGTGTCATCGAACTCAGGATGCAGGAGTGCGGTAGTGAGACAAAAGGGTGGCGCGTCCAGGCGCTCGTCATCTTCAGCATCCCAATCGACGCTAGCCTGGGGGTAGAGACGGCGGAACTCGTAGCGCCAATAACGGTTAATGACATCCTCCATTTCGCCCTTCGTGCTCAACCCCTCATGGTCGCACAGGTGGACGATGTCACGCTTGTTTGGCATGTTTAGTAGATTTATTTTGATGGCGTCTATGTCGGCCTGTAACCGGGCGCGTGCAGCTGCCTCGGTCGGGGGTTGGTTGTAGGGGTGGGGGCTCGACGTACCAGTGTTCACGAAACTGGGCGTCGTTGCGGTCGTGGTCACGGTCACGGTCGTGGTGGGGGCCGTGCCTCCCGTGGTGGTCACAGCCGGCGGGAGTAAGGGGAAGTAAGGGGAAGTCCATGGTAATTTATTTGGGAAAAAAAACAAAATTTCAAGAAAAGCGGGACGGGAAAATGATTCACGGGGAGGGGAAGTGCCAAAAGGGGCAAAATAATTTTTTCGACTAAGGCTTAAGCTTGAATAAATAATTGAAAAAAAGAAATTAGGAAAAGCGAAAAGGGGAAAAAAGGGAGAAAAAAAATTAATTGATCCGGAAAAGAATTTGCACAATATGGTTCAAGGCAGGGGGAAAAGAAAAAAAATTGAAAATTAGGTTCGTAGGGTAAATTGTAGTTCGCGTTTCGTGATAGTCAGTCGGGGTCGAGTCGGGTTGCACACAAAAAAAACACAAAAAAAGGAAATATTCGCCGGAACAATGTTGCACAAATAAAAATATCAGAGTGATTCAATGGCGACACTAAATACGGGTGATCCAAAAATACGGGGTAGTCGGTAAAATCCAATAACGGCGAAAGACGGTGTGGGTGAAATTTCGAAACAGACAAAAAAAACAAACAAAACAGAAGGGGAAAATAAACACAGAGATATTCACTAAATAACTGCTGCAGGTGAGAATAAAGTCGAGCAGTGGTGTCTTCGGACTAACCTAGCTACGCGAAAAAAACTTGAGAAAACAAAAAAAAACCTTGAGGATAAATAAAATAATAAAAGAGAAAACAGGAATGATTCTAGGTGCCGGGGTGAGCGCTTATTAAATTTCAAAACGAACGCCTCAACCGGGTTGAGGGAGTTCGCTTACCAGGGCCCCACGTTGGGCGCCAATTTGTAATCTGCGACTGGTCGGGAGTGGGGGGGGGGGGGGAAATAACAGGGAGTGTGTTAGCTCCCGGAGAATTGTAATATTCTCCGATTGCGTGTTTTCCGGTCGGCTAGTCCTAACGTGCCGCTATCCAACGGACTATGGAGGATCAGGAGTTAGATGAATGATTTTAGCTTGGGTTATAATCACACACAAGCCACTCTGGCATATATTTCCAAACAAAATGAATAAATGTGGAACAAAATAATAAATCAAAATGCACGTGCTGTACTCGTTCGTTGAGTAGCATAAGTTTACGTGCCGTGCTCGATCAGACGACGAAGTCGTACTGCCGGTCTTTTCGCTCGCAAAACGCGTCGTTAGGCAACGTAGTACCACGTAAGCGGCGCTGGCTGCAGCCAGTACCGACGGCTCTCGTGAGTCTTAACACCGCTCGCCTCGGTCCTACAGGAACGAAATAAAGTCCGGGACGGAAGGCAAGCGACTATGACCGGAGCAAAACCTTGAGCGCGAGTTTTGAACGTGAAAATAGTGTAGTTGAAGTTCGACTGACTTGGAGTTAGCCGCTCGCCGTGATGCAAACGGGTTAGATCGTAAATAAAAAAAAATTTAAAATATCGTACTGACTGGGCCAGTAATTGACTTAAATTAAGTTGATTAAAGTCTTTAGGCCCGCCGCTCGCCTTGACTAAATGTCTTGCATCGGACATATAAAAAAATGTCGTTTATCGTTCAACCAACAAATTATAATTCTCGCAGTTCGTCATTTAAAAAGTGACAGCAACCATAAATAACTGAGCGGTCACAACAATAATTTCTTACATTTTACGAGATTCTATACAATGTTAAATCTTACATACTAGTCCGCGTTCGGTGTCGCTGATTGACAAGCGTCGTTCACGGGCGCAGTTAGGTCAACCGGGAGGGGACAGAGTTTGTGTATTGGACGCGTGAGTGTAGTCACCGCCGTGCGGAGTTGACACACGCGTACGAGACCGTCGCTGCCGGTTTGACACGATATTACGCGGCCCAATGCCCACTTCGCAGGTGGGAGGTTCTCGTCCTTGACGAGGACTATTGCCCCTGGCTCGATATTTGGTCGCGGGTTCCGCCATTTAGCTCGCGTTTGTAGAGATTTTAGAAAGTCTTTGCTCCAGATTTTCCAAAAGCGCTCGGTGAGGAGTTGAACGGTCTGCCACCGAGATAGCCGTGACTCTTGTAAATCTAGTAACGAGGGCTCCGGAGGAGCAAGCAATGCGGTACCGATTAAAAAATGACCGGGGGTCAGATACGACAAATCGTCGAGATCGTTCGATAAACCCGCAATTGGGCGTGAGTTGAGACATGCCTCGATCTGGCAAAGTAGCGTGCTAAATTCCTCGACCCCTAACGTGTGATCGCCGGCGACCCTTCGAAGGTGGTGTTTCACCGACTTGACGCCGGCCTCCCACATGCCTCCAAAGTGAGGTGATCCGGGCGGAATAAAACCCCATTCGATGCGTTCAAGCGCGAGTTTGGATGCAATTGCCGGCTGCTGCATTGATTTGGCAAAGTTGCGGCTTATCTCGCGACATGCGCCGTTGAAATTAGTGCCATTGTCACTGATCACGAGTGTCGGTAGTCCACGGCGCGCGCAAAATCGCTTAAATGCCGCAAGAAAGGCGTCCGTCGAGTACGCATGAACCAACTCGAGGTGAATCGCACGCGTAACCATACAAACAAATACGGCGATATACGCCTTGTGCGCTTGGTGTCCACGGCCTAAGCCGAATTTCACCGAAATGGGGCCAGCATAATCGACCCCGACGTGCTCAAATGCTCGGCGGCGGTTGACGCGAAGAGACGGGAGAGGCGCCATTGCTTGTGACAGCGTAGTCGCTCGGTATCGTACGCACGTAACACATCGGCGAATTTCTGATTTGACGGCAGTTTTGACGCGGAAAATCCAATAGTCCTCTGCTAGTAAGCGAGAGGTTAACGCGATACCACCATGCAGAGTGCGAAGGTGAGCGTGACGTATTATGAGCTTTGTCACATGACCATTGCTCAGTAAAATTGGATGTTTTCCTTCATACAGCGACGTAGCGTGTTCCAATCGACCCCCCACTCGCAGTAGTCCGTCCGGATCGAGATCGGGTGATAACGCGATTAGTCGGTTTCGTCGTGGGAGCGCGATTTTAGCGCGCACATTCGCGAGCTCGGAGGCGAAGCAAGTTTGCTGGGCAGAGCGGAGCCAAAATACTCGCGCTCGCGCTCGAAGTTTGAATAAAACTTTGGCGGACGGTCTGATAAGGTCATCTGTTGTTTCTCGACGTACCTTTCGGCGTAATATCTCCATGTAGCGGAGTACAATCGCCGCGGCGCGGACTAGACGGCTCCAATCCGAACACCGGGTTGTGTACTCGGTGCTATTATCGGTCGCGACGTGAGCGCATAGCGTGCGTGCTTCAGAATCTATGCTCTCATCGAGCACCGGGTGTGCCGATGGCCACCGGTCGGGAGGCATGCTGAGCCACGACGGTCCGTGCCACCAGAGATCAAGGTCTTTGAGGTCGAGTGCTGAGCAGCCGCGTGACGCGACGTTGGCGGGGTTTGTGTACGTAGGGACGTAATGCCACGGAACGTCCGGACATCGTGTTTGGATACGCGAAACTCGGTTTGCAACGAACACCTTCCATCGAGTTGGAGAGGCTTTGAGCCACGAGAGCGTGACCGACGAGTCTGACCATGCGTGACTGGGAATTTGTGATTCGCCAAGACTCGACACGGCCCAAACGAGCAATCGCGACCCTAATTCCGCGGCGCAGAGTTCGAGACGCGGGATTGTCACAGTTTTAAGCGGTGCGACCTTAGTTTTGCTAACCAGGAGTCGAGTGGTGACCTCGTTACCGTTGTTTACGCGTAAATAAATAACGGCCGCGTACGCGTGCTGGGAGGCATCGCAAAATACGTGGAGTTGCATCGGAGAATTCAATGACGAGCCCAACCATCGAGAGATTTGTAGGTTTGTCAAATAGCTCAATGCGTCACTAAATTGGCTCCATCTTGATGCTAGACTCGCTGAGATTGGTTCATCCCACGTTAATTTTTCCAGCCACAACTGTTGCATGATAATTTTCGTGACGATTATTACTGGCGCGATCCAGCCGAGCGGATCAAATAATTTCGCGATCACGGAAAGAATTGTGCGTTTTGTGAGAATCGTCGGAGATTCCGGGACGACCGAGTATTCGAAACAATCAGAATTTGTACGCCACGATATACCGAGAACGCGTTTCGTTTCGTCGATAATAAATTGCTTGTCCGTCGCGGTAGCGCGCAGCTCGGCTGGCAAGTCTTCGACGAGAGTAGGATCGTTGGCGATCCACTTTCGAAACGAGAAGCCTCCTCGTTTCGTCGCCTTTAATACTTCGTCGCGTATTAATCGAGTGTGTTCGACCGAGGAGGCCCCGAAAACCAGATCGTCCACGTATGTGCTTTCGCGTAAGGCGGTCGCGGGCAACGGAAACTCTGCCGCTTCGTCTGAGGCTAGCTGCTGTAGTACGCGTAAAGATAAGTACGGTGCGCACGCGGTGCCGTATGTAACTGTGTTGAGTTGATAAGGCTGTACTGGAGAGTTCACCGACGGTCGCCACAAAACTATTTGATATGCCGCGTGTTCCGGGATTACGCGGATTTGCCGAAACATTTTCTCGGCATCGGCAATCATAACGAAGCGATGTAGTCGCCAACGCAAAATAATAGCGGATAAATCTAGCTGTAGCTTTGGACCGACGAGCAAGTTATCATTTAAAGATCGACCATTTGACGACGAGCATGACGCGTTGAAAACTACGCGTACTTTGGTCGTCGAGCTCGACTCTTTCACCACGGGATGGTGAGGAAGATAGCACTCTTGCGCGTTGTCAGATCGAGGAGAATAAGGGCTCATATGGCCCATTTCGAGATATTCTGTGAGAAACGCGTTGTATTGTCGGTTGAGAACAGGATTACGTGCTAGTCGCCGTTCCAATCGTGCATATTGCTGCGCTGCAATAGCGCAAGAGTCGCCGATATCTATCGGTGGACCGTCCACGAATGGCAGATGAACTGTATATCTACCTGTTTCGTCGCGTGTTGTAGTGTCGAGGAATAATTCCTCGCACTTTTGATCATCGAGGGTGAGAGCGTGAGGTAGCGGAGTCTCCTCTAGCTCCCAGAATCGTGAGATCGATTCCGCGAGGGCGTCGTGCGAAGTCACGTGTAGTGAGCTGATTGCCTGGGAGGCATCAGCGTTTGATTCTTCTGTATTTACATCGTTAAGGATAGGTCCGGTTAAAACCCAACCAAAAAGTGTCGATTGCGCGGTAGGTTCTCGCGGAAATCGCACGATACCGTCGCGGATAATCGATCCATATACGTCAGCGCCTAAAATTACGTCTATCGGGCGACTACTGTGCAATTCGGCGTCGGCAAGAGGAAGGTGGTTCACGTGGTACCACATTCCTTTCTTTACGTAATTACGTGGCGCGTATGACGTTAATTTCGGAAGAATCAAACAGTTTACTTGAAGTGAGTGTTGATTATCTAATGACGTGACGCGAATTAACGCTGCGTGATTGACTCGACCGGGTTTTGAATTTCCAATACCGGATATACTCGCAAGAGCAGACTGTCTTTTCACTTGCAACCGCTGTGCAGCGTGCTTGGAAATAAATGATCTTTCAGATCCTTGATCCAAGAGAATACGCGTCTTCACCGCTTCCCCTACACAGTTCGATATGCCAACGATTGCGGTGGCGAGAAGCACCTTGCCGCTCGCCTTGACGTGGTCTGATTTTACAGCAACTTGAGTTGCTGCATGAGAGGAGACTTGAGTCGTAGTCTCAGCCGCGGATACGGACTGTGGATTTCAATTACGCGGTCCGTTCGCAAACGAATCGTGCAGGATCGAGTGGTGACGGCGTTGACATTTCGAACATCGCCCCGCGTTCGTACAATCTCGTGAAAGGTGCCCAACTCCGAGACAATTCGCACATAATCGTGCCTCTTTAATTTTGTCGAATCGCGATGCTGCCTCAATTTTCAAGAGTTCCGGGCACTTGTGAGCTCGATGCCCCGTCTTAGTACAAAAACTACATGCGTTAGGCGCGTTAGTCGAGACGTGCGCATTGTATTTCGATTTTTGAACTCCGGGTTTTGAAGGTTTGAAAGCTTTAGCGGGAGATGCACTAGAGCTATGAGTAGTTACCTCCGATTTGATATATGATATAGCATTAGTTTGGATTCGCGTTTGAAGGAATTCTTCGAGCTCATCAAACGTCGGAAAAGTGGTTTGACGTCCGAGCGAGTGCTCCCAATCTCGTCGGAGGTCGGGATCTAATCGTAGGACGGTCAAGACTACAAGAAACGAGCTCCACTCTTTAACCGGCTCCTTCAAAGTCCTTAAGGCTGATAATACTTCACGCGTTTCAATATACAGTCGCTCAAGTTGACCCGGCTTCCGCGAATCGGCAGGTTCGAGCTTTAGAAGCCGTACTATATTCGAGAACGTTAATGAGTTTAAATTCTGGTAATGATCCGTGATGATTTTCCACGCTTCTTGGAACCCAGCGCCCTCAGAGTCTACATTTAAAATGAGCGCTAGTGCATTTCCCTTCAAGGCCTTTCTTAAATATGCTAGTTTAAATATGTCCCCGATACTGGGTTTGTTGACGACCATAGCGGTAAACTGGTCGCGGAAGCTCGGCCATCCCTGGAAGTTGCCGTCGAATTCGGGCAACGGGATGCGCTCCAGCGTTGGCACCGCTGCTCGCGACGTGGGTCTCTCGGCTGGTCTGACGTCGCCGGTTGGATGCTGTGGCGGACTGTCTAGCAGGCCTTCCAACTCTTCGACGAGCACGTAGTAGTCGAGGCGAGCCGCGGCGAAGGTGTTGTCATCGTAGTACGCGGCCACGTCCGGCTCATCGCTCTGAGCATAGAGCTCGGGATGAGTGCGTTCGCACTCAGCCCAGAGTCGACCAAGAGATTCGATTTTTCGCTGCACTTGCAGCATCGTCGGCTGGCGTCCAGCAGGCCGGTCGATGAATAATCGGCCCCTGGCCGACTGTGTAGTCAGTGCCTCCATGTTCTCACGTTGTTGATGTAGCAACATGGAGGGGGACCCTTGAGATCTAAGCCGCCTCCTCGGGTCAGATGGTGGTACTGCCATCGTTTTGTCCGTCATCTTGTCGAAAATTCGAGACGGTTACCGGAACGTTGTCGGTTGATTCCTCTCGAGACGTCCGTAATAAATTCTGAAAGAGTATCGGTGTGATAAATATGGCCCTCTACTCGATAAGATTTTCTCGTAAGGAGCGGCACAGTGAGATCGAAGATTTGACGATGAGAAACTGATAAAGTCAGCGCAAATCGAGACGTGAACCGTTCGAAAAAATATTCACTGAATTTAATTCCCAAAGTTTATCGTTTGTCACGATATTTCTCATTTAATGTCTTTCACTATGTGTCCGTAAATTTCTCCACAATCTCTATTGTTTTCTTACTAGTCGCGTAGCACCAGATTTAAATAAATTGGAACGGACTTACGTTAAGGTTTGTTGATGCTCTTGTATGTACGTAGATATATATAGGGATATATATATATATATCGTGATGGCTCGTATTTGTTGAGTCAGTAGTGACGTCACGATGTCGTCGGTCGCTCGGCGGTTGATCGAAGATGGCGGATCTCGATGTTTGCCACGGGGCGAGCGCGATGAGCGGGGATGGCGTAGCTCGAGAGCTCGACACTACATGCTGGTCGGTGGCGCCAGCGAAGCGCGGTTGGCGGCACTGATTTGCTAACACATGTGCGAGCTCGTGTAGCAATAGAGAGACGGCGCGAGATCGAGTGCGCACTGCGCGGCACTCGATAACGCGAAAATAAGA
Source organism: Sussaba pulchella (assembly GCA_963971145.1). Taxonomy (NCBI): domain Eukaryota; kingdom Metazoa; phylum Arthropoda; class Insecta; order Hymenoptera; family Ichneumonidae; genus Sussaba; species Sussaba pulchella. Next base: position 1,253,235 of record OZ020169.1, read on the forward strand.
TTCGAGCAGTTGAATCTTATTTTCGTGAACTATGAAAGTTATCGAGGGATATCGATTTTATTTCGTTTACACTGTCTCTTTCCGCGATAGTGTACGGAAGTTGCGAGCTATGTATATTACACACACTGAGTCAGCGATGTCGCGCGAGCGGCGGCAGCTGAGCACGAGGTGTTGCGTAATACTTTGGCACGGCACTGATCACTGTTCACGAGCGAAAGCGCGCCACGTGACCAAGATGGCGGACACGTGGGCTCTATAATTAATTGATTAATTATCGGGCTACTACCGCACTTCGATTACTCGTAATTTTACTTCAGTTATTCCTGAACTCCACCGCTAGGGACTTAGCCAGGATCCGGCTCGAAGGACCAATGTTAGCTCCCGGAGAATTGTAATATTCTCCGATTGCGTGTTTTCCGGTCGGCTAGTCCTAACGTGCCGCTATCCAACGGACTATGGGGGATCAGGAGTTCGATGAATGATTTTAGCTTGGGTGATAATCACACACAAGCCACTCTGGCATATATTTCCAAACAAAATGAATAAATGTGGAACAAAATAATAAATCAAAATGCACGTGCTGTACTCGTTCGTTGAGTAGCATAAGTTTACGTGCCGTGCTCGATCAGACGACGAAGTCGTACTGCCGGTCTTTTCGCTCGCAAAACGCGTCGTTAGGCAACGTAGTACCACGTAAGCGGCGCTGGCTGCAGCCAGTACCGACGGCTCTCGTGAGTCTTAACAGAGTGGGAAAAATAAAATAAATGACAAAAAAAATAAACCAGAGGTGTAAGGTAGAATAAAAAAGTAGTACGAATGTATTTTATAAAGAAAATGAAATGGTGGGGTTCCGCAGATCAGATGACTGCCCCTCTCCGGGGTTCAGTACGATAAATTCTTGATAATTAACAAACCAAAGGATCAACAAATTAATGATTCGCCGGAGAATAAAAAGATAACAAAAAAGGATCGGAGAAATAATAACGCAAGTAAGAGAACAAAAATCCGCAAAAGAAAATAATAGAATAAATAATAGGTGTCTCAAAACTGAAATAATAATCCGCAAAAATAAATAACTAAGTTAATTATAACTTCCTCAAAAACCAAATGACAATCCGCAGGAAGAAATAATAAAATGAATAATAATCGCCTCGAAAATGAAATAATGACTCGCCAGAAGAAAATAATAAAATAAATAATAATCGCCTCAAGAATGGTTTAATAATCCCCAAAAATAAATAACTAAATAAATTACAACTGCCTTGAAAATTCGCTAGAAGAAAATAATAAATACTAAAATAGTCATCGGTGGTATGCTAGCTATTACACGGGGGAAGGGGGAGGTGGGGTAGACGGGGTGGCTGGCCGGCACTGGTCGGTCTAAGAAATTACACTCAAAAAAAAAGATAGAAGGGAAAGTTTTTGGGCGCCAGTTGCTCAGGCGGGAGCAACACCGATAAAAAAAAGAAAGAAACGCGATGATCAAAATAATAAACGGAAAATTAAATAAAAGGGAACTGGAAAAAGTCACAAAAAAATAACTCTCGACGCTCGGCTAGCCGTCGGCGGGGATGGACACACACAGGGGGTAGGGGTACTGTCTCTGGCTCTTAAAAATACCTCGGCACCAAAACGCAAAAGAAAATACTGAATAATAAAATAGAAAAAAAACAGAAGAGTTACTCAGGGAAAAATCGTAAAAAAAAATCCTTCACTGAACTTGATCGCGAAGGAGCACCACTGCTCGCGCACGCACGGCAATGGCCGCCGAAAACTCGCGGGGCACACAATGGCGCGACGGGACCGCGTGTTCTCCGTCGCGCGATGACGGGGCAAAAATTATATTATTCACTGTGTAACAAATTCGGAGGTCACGGGAAGGAAAATCGGGTAAATTGGGGGTTTGGAAAAATGGCAATAAAACACACTTACTTCGCTTTACGGCTTTCTCTGGCCTCTCTCGCACTCTCTCGTCTTTCCTTGAAAATTCGCGATCTCGTCGCCTCGCTATCGCTTCGCTATAATTCTCCTCTCGCCTCTCTCTCGCCTTCGTCACTCTCTCCTCGACTCTCTCACGCTCTCCTCGTCTCCTCCACACTCTCAAACTCTCCTCGTCGTCTTCCTCTCCTCTCAACGCTCGCAAAGAAACGGTAAATGCTCAAATAAAACAGGAAAAAAACGCTATTAACTCTGACAACTCTACTCGCACGTCTATTACGATGGGGATCTCGGATCGAAGTGACGAGTAATGGCCGTCGCCGTCTTCTTGCTTCTTCTTCGCTGATTCTCCCCGCTGATTAGCTGTGACGGGGGCTGCTCGAATCGATCTATCGATTACGGTTGGGTCGCTGGTACTGCGGGTGGCGTCGCTGATTGGGCTTCAGCAGCCAATCGGGGTCGCGGGTTCGAATCTTGTCGGGGTCCGGGTGTGGGCGCTCGTTCGCGCCACTGGCATCGGGGCTCGCTCCAACAGGCCTCCGCCGAGGGTCCGTAAGGTGGCTCCCTCGGACGGTTATTTTGGACACTAGTTGCGCCTTCCTCGGCCCGCGGGTGTTACGGGTTCCAGTTTTGACAGCTCGACTCCTGTTGTGGACCACCTCGCGGTTTTGTGTGTGATTTCCGTCGCGAGGGTGGCCGGGGTCGAGCTGTCCGGGTCCTCGGGTAGTGAGAGGGTGGAAAAGTGGCCAGTGGTGCGTGAGTTTCCGTTTCAGGAGTTAAGTCTGGTACTTTCCGGGAACCTGGGGGGAATTTTAAGGTTATCTCCGGGTTCTGTGACGGTGGGAAGCTGGACTCGATCCGAGAGGCCTCGGGGCTCCTGATCCGTTCAGGGAAATTCCCCCAGGGCCTCTGCGACGTTCTGAAGTCTTCTACACCGTCTCCGGGGACTCCTTTCTCCTTGGGTGCGACTGCTGGGCCTCCGTTGGGTTGACGACGGACCATTCATCGTCACCGAGGGATTGCAGGTAAGTATGGGGGATTATTTAAGGGATGTGGGGTGCTGGGGGGTAAGGGGGTGTATTTGGGAAGGGTGTTTTGGTTAATATTAATTTACTGGGTATTTTTCAGGCTGCGGGTCTGCGACGGTTGCGGTGGAAGGGGTACGAGGACTGCGGGTTCCGGAGCTGCGACGGGAAGATTGGACGGGGGAGGGTTTGTATCGGGTCAGAGATGGAAGGTGCGGTGAATTCTTATTTCCTAGTTGATTATTCTAATTACCTACTCCTTAAATAATAAATAAATATTCAAATTTGTCGGGGTTATTATTAATATTCATTTGTAATGTTTCAGGTGCCGAGGACGCGGGGACTTCGATCCAGATCGGGGGGAGGAATTGTGACCGCCACGTCACACTGTATAGCTGTGGTCGTCTTACGACAGGCGCTCGGCGCAATCGTATCGCGGTTTAACATCTGATAGGCGCTAGGGATACACACTGTACTACGGGTTGCCACCCGAAAGGCGCATACTTAACAGAATATATTCGAACCATCGTCTTACACCGTGTTCCACCAGTTTCTTTACCTACTCGAGTTCCGAACTACCGTCTATCCCGACGAATATGTAGAAAAAGGTAGAAATACCGTTACAGTCTGGAAGCGGATACGAATCTCCGATTGTTTTTTCGTTCAGCATCCGAAAGTCTAGTACCATTCTCCAGCGTTTATTTCCGTGGGAGTCTGGTTTTTTCGGAACGATCCATACTGGACTGTTATAAGGTGATTGCGATGTTTTCACAATTCCTTCCTCGTAAAGTTTTTCGATCTGACGAGTTATCTCGTCCTTGTGAACGGGAGGAAAACGGTATTGACGGGTGTTTATTGGGTGCTCGTCGATTGTAGTTATAGCGTGTTGTAGCTTATCAGTGGCACCTAGTTTATCACCCGAGATGTAGAATTGATTATAACTTTCTTCGAGCAATTGATCGATACTCGCGCGTTCTTCTGAGTTGAGATGCTCGAGACGAAGTAAGTTTTTAATTTTATCTACTCGATTTACCTTTGTTTCATTATCTGTCGCGATTTTCAAACAGTCTGCGTATGATTTCGCGGATTTTAATAATTTTGTATTTTCTTTCTCTTTAGATTCATTGCATGATTTAGAAGATTTAGAGGATTTTGACGATTCAGTTTTTTCATTGTCTTTCTTCACTTCGGAAGAGTTAGACGTTTTAGTATTTTTTATTGATTTAGAAGATTTAGAGAATTCAGAGGATTTTGACGATTTAGTTTTTTCGTTGTCTTTCTTCTCTTCGGAAGAGTCAGACGATTTAGTATTTTTTATTGATTTAGAAAATTTAGAGAATTCAGAGGATTTTGACGATATAGTTTTTTCGTTGTCTTTCTTCTCTTCGGAAGAGTTAGACGATTTAGTATTGTTTATTGATTTAGAAGATTTAGAGAATTCAGAGGATTTCGATGATTTAGTTTTTTCGTTGTCTTTCTTCTCTTCGGAAGAGTTAGACGATTTAGTATTTTTTATTAATTTAGAAGATTTAGTGATTTTCGATTTTTCGTCTTGAGGTTCTTCGAATTCTTGTAATGCCAGTGTCGGTACTACAAGTTCGATTTCTTCCTCTCTAGTATTGTAGACTTGAGTATGCGCGATGCCTCGTTGGTTGGAAACTAGAGCTTTACCGAAATAAATTCCGTCCCCGATTTTCATACGTGGTAAATAACCCTCAGTAATTTCGTCGTTTTTTACCCTGACGTAGAAAGTTGAGGCAGATCGCGCTGGTATTATTACCGTTTCAAGACTCGAAAATTTAATATGGTTGTCTCTCCAATACAAACAGTGATCCCTGTAATCGATCGTTGCCTTATATCTCTGAAAGAACTCGTTTCCCAGTATTCTACTTTGTTCGATCGGAAAATTCTCATTAACAAGGTGGAACGTAACGGAACATCCTAAGATGTTTAGAGTGACTGCCCCTAAAGTGTCGACTGGAATCGTTGTTATTCCATGTAATTCAAGAATATCCATTGCATCTACTATAGTGCCTGATTTGATCGATTTTTCTTTTATTAGATTCGGCTCGGATCCCGTATCGACTAATAAAGATATTGGTGATTCTACGGTTAAGGATTCGATTTGTATTGTCGGAGGTCGACAGCGCCGTTTTAAATTTATATGAGCTATTCGGACTCGTCTCCCGATGATATCTGGTTTATTACCAAAGCTGCACGCGAGGCTGCTTTCGTTTGAGTCTCTGAACGAGCCCCGTTGTTCGGAAGACGGTTGGAGTTTCCCTGTTGTTTTTGCTTATTATTATATTCGCGTTTCCTACATTCTTTGATGGTATGTCCGTTTTTTTTACAGTAACGGCAAGTTTTCTGGGGTTGGGTGATATTATTTCTGTTTACTAACGGCTTATCCGCTCCTCGAGCGGGTCGAGTGTCCTTATCTCGAGGAGGCCCGGCGCCTTGGTTCCTGAACCATCATAGGTTGGACGTATAACCCGCACGTTTACAAATTTGACAATTTATGGCGCTTGTCTGAACCGTCCCTACGTCTCGCCGAGGCGTGGATTTACTTGTAGGTTTAGGGTTGCGTAGTTCGTTCATAGTCGTCTGTTTTCTGTCGATTTTGATTGCGTCCTCACCGGCGCCCGTTAGCGTAGCGTACGTCGTCTCCATTCGTATTTGTATATCTGGCCTAAGGCCGTCGAGAAAACTTTCCACGCACTCTTTTTCGACAGAATTTTTATTTTCGTCGTTTATTTCCCCGTTATTGTTACTTTTAAAAACTTCGATAATAAGATTTCCGATCTCGCGCACCCGATTTATATATTTTATAATATCTTCATTTTTTAGCTGTACTAACGTCCCTAATTCTTATCGTACCTGATTAACTGTTCTCGCGGGGGCGTATAAATCTTTTGAATACGCGGCTAAAGTCTCTAAATTCTCGAATTTAACTCCCTGAATGGATCTTTTTGCTTCTCCCGTTATCGCGGTCCTACTTAATTTTACGAAATTTGCTTCCACGTTTGCGGGAAGCATACTTAATGCTTCCTCGCAACTATCGATAAATTCAAAAACGGGGATATTGTATCCGTCGAATTCAGATACTACTTCGATTGCATCCTTAAGGGATACAATCTGTAATGCTCCCACAGGCATTTCGGCGGATGGGGGGATAACGTTCTGACTAGGAATAAGAGGGTTTGTTGAAATATTTACTTTTTTGATTGGGGTGTGGTCAACTGACATGACTTAGAATCAAATCGTCTTTGTATCCCACCGCTATCACCATAAAGAAAGGTGCCTTACGTCCGGCGTAACAATATATTGAAATTGCTCCGTTTTTGACCTTAGCGAATGATAATTGGTCAGGGATACGGGCTGATGATTTCATTCAGAAAGAAATTTATTCTTATATATTTATTTGAGATATTTATTGAGAATAACGTGTAAAATGTATGTATGGGTTAGTGTGTGTGTGATAAAGGTCCGCGTGGGTACGCGTTACCTTTATATCTACATCTATGTTAAATATTTAATAAAAGAATGGGAGTCCGCGTGGGTACGCGTTACTCCCGTGATTTGGGATGAGAGTCCGCGTGGGTACGCGTTACTCTTGGATTTGGATTTTCAATGAAGGTCCGCGTGGGTACGCGTTACCTTCGGGTTAAGGAGATGAGAGTCCGCGTGGGTACGCGTTACTCTCGGAGTTGGAAGGATGTGAGTCCGCGTGGGTACGCGTTACTCACAAAGGGTAGTTTGGGAATTTGGAAAGAGAATTGAGAGGAAACTTACAAAAAGTTAGAGTCTTTTTTCTTTAAATTATACTTGAAAATATTTATTAGTTGGGACTGGGCCCGAAATGATTTTAAGAGATGTTGCGACGTCGGAGGTTGAATAATTACTGTCTAAAAGACGCGTGTGTGGCCCTTTTATACAATTTCGGGTCCACACAAAATATTTAACAAGGTTGGAGAGGGTAGTTTTCCTTATTTATTATTGGTTGAAAACACCGTCTCCCACCTTCTTATTCTCTAAGACGCGTTTCGTTTTTACCTACGAAGCTAGTGGTAAGGGTGGGAAATGGCAAATTTTCTTTGTGTCTCATTGGTTAAAATTTCCCGTTTCCCACTTCTTAGTTTTATGCAAAAAGGTGGGAAGAATCTTATCTTTTCGAGCTGAAGGCCCAAGAATCTCCTCCCTTATATCTTTGTGTGCCCCTTGAAGAAGGCCATACACTCGCGCCCGTGTTTCGAGGGTTGCAGCCCTTCAGGCGTCTGTGTGGTAGCGTTACGGGGACGTAACAGTACGAACGATATTTTTTTAATGAGTGCATTTTTTATTTAACGTTCAATAATGTTAGCAGGATTGATCTACTGCTGATTTTATCAAGCACGTCGAATTAATAATTCTGGATACTTCTATTCGGGCGTGCAATTAAGATATATGTGGATGTGGAGGTTAGGTCGGATGACGTGGTGATGCCCGGTGATACTGTTTTATTTATGATTATCAACTGATTTCACTCACGAACGATATTGTTTAATGAGTTTATTTTTTTTTATTCAACGTATGATAATGTTATTAGGATTGTGAAAAACGTGAATATGGATGTTCACCTGGACGATGTGGTTATGCCCAGTGATATTGTCTACCTCGGTGGAATTGGCAATTTGAAAGAAAAAAATTGTTGTCGGATTTAATTTTTTACTTTATCCTCCAACCGACAAAACTTTAGACAAAGCGATTTGTCAGAATGCACAATATGTTGTAACGTGGTGCTTTTCGAGGCACCCCGTTACTGCGCTTTAGCGCTCTCAAACCCACGCTGTCAGCTGTCCACCACCGACCCTCCCTTCGGCAGCCTTAGAAATATTAAAGAAATTTATCTAGAACCGATTATTAGTTAAAATAGTTGTTATATTTTGGCGTTAATTTTTGTATTTCACGCACACCTGATCCGAGTCATCGCATACATCGGAGAATCGGGAGGTTTCGTTCCACAACCGCTGTCATACGCCGTTCCTTTCTTCCGTCAAGGAATGACATAGCCCCCCGGAAGTGAGGCGACCGGGATCGGTGTGCAGAATGACTTACCGTCTGATGGAGGGAATGCTATCAGCGGTCGGATCCAAGGACGGAGCATTCCGCCGCCCCGAAGATCCGAACTTTGAGCCAGGAGCTGCGGTGGGCCAAAATTGAGGGTCCACGCATCTGCCTCGTGCCGCCCGGGTACCGGGGCTTGCCGTAAGGCCCGTTGCCCGGTTTAGATGGGAGGATTAAACATCTCGGAGCCGCCCCTGCTACCCTCCACTCCACCGACCATCGGGTGGAGTCTCGAGGACAGGATGCTGTCGACTCTCCGCTGCTGTATCGCGGGGACGCAGCATGGGCCGGGTGTCTAACACCGCAGCCGGAGGCGAGATCTAAATTGCTGTCTACAAGCACCTGAGGGGCATTTATCACGCTGTCGCCCAACTGCGGGATCCATAGTCGTCCGTCGATAAGGACGAGATCGGGATCCCGAGTAAACCAGTGTTGTCGACATTTTACCCAGGGTTGCCAGATGCCTCGAGGCTGCCGTCGCCCGAGTCCCCCCACCAAGTCGCCCAAAATCGCCAACCAACTAGATATGTGAGCGGAGAATGTTACCGGTAAATTTACCGTATTTTTACCGTGAAATACCGTTGATTACCGCCTTTAGACTTACCATATCGGTAAAACCACAAACCTGCCCGCTTCCAGCTCATTACTTTCCTTTGTCGGTAACTTTTCTATTATCGACAGTAGATTATAAAAGTAAAAAAAATCCCTCTGAATCTCGCCCTGTCGATTTCAAAAATATGAAAGAGTAAACTCTGATCTCAGTTTTCTTGTACTTTCTTAAAATCAGCTGTACATTGTACTCTGATATGACAACGAAAATCGCCCGAAAACATGTGACGTGAAAAAAAAAGAATACTGGAATTTTTCAATCTCTCAACGAACTACGAAAATCAGGACCCACAATAAGTCACAAGAACTCATAAGAACCCGTCAGTGGAACCCATAAAAACCCATAAGCACCCAAAAGAACCCATAAGAACCCATAAGAATCCATAAGAACCCACAAGAACCCATAAGAACCCAGAGAACCCATAAGAACCCATGAAAATTTTAAATAATTTAAACGGAAGTCAACCAATTCAAACGATAAGGCCAATCGCGAGAATCGTTTTATTTAAACAAAAATAATGGATGTAGTAGTAGTGGAAAGTGGTGAATATTTTCACACTACTTGCTTATTGCGTCTTAAATTATCAATATTATAATGAAATAAACCTTTGTACAGTAACATAGATTAATTTTTTGACTTTGAATGTTAGACAGTATCATCAATGCCCGCAACAGCGAATAAAGTCATCGTTTCCACTAAATCATCTTCGGATTTTTCTTCGCTCGAAGTTCTTTGCGAACCTGAATCGGGCAGTTTCGAATCGTAAATTTTCGATGTAAATTTTTCATACATCAGTGCCGATGGGACAAAAGATCCGCAGTATGTTCCGTGCGTTGAAAAATGCGTTCGAATTCGTAAAATCGCGTCGAGCATCTCAAGACCCATTTTATTGCGCGGTTTCCTCTTCGTGGCATTCATTATCGAGAAAACTCTTTCCACAACCGCATTGCTGAGAGGTAGTGAAAGTATTTTTATTGCGAAGTGCGCCAGGTCTTTGAAAAGCTTCATGCCTCCAACGGTTTCGTGGAGGTAAACGTTTGCCCAAAAAGCAGATGTGCTACTCATCACTTTGGTCGAAAAAATTTCGGACCAGTCAACAAACGGAAGCTTCCGCAATTGACTCTCTACATTAGAAATATCCGAGTTGTCGAAAAGTGCTATAGGTAAATCGGATATGTTCACTGTTGGCGCAGTGGTCAGTATGACTTTGGGAGATAGTTTTGACGACGACTTTAAGACTGACATGTTGCCAGGAAGTCGTTTTAACAACTCCGTCACTAAAACAATCAGATACTGCCGACATCTTTCTTTGATCTCGTCTAGCTCTTGGGATTTCAAATTATAAGCCACTAGCGTGTTTTTAAACTCGACACCAAGATCGACCTTGTCCGCTGGCAGTAGAGCCAATGCGTTTCCCATAGCTTCCTCAATGGATTCGAACTGCTTCTGGGCTTTGTCCATGAAAACCGGCTTAATAATTCGACTAGCGACGGATAACACGAGTGAAGATAGCGTCTCGTAGTTTCGTGACGCCTTCTTGCGTGCTTTGAAATAGAATTGTGATAGCCGTAAGATGTCACCTACGACTACTACGAGACGTAAACGGTATCGGAGTCAGTCGAGGCTCAACGGCCGAACGTGAATGATCGTTCGGAGCCGAGGTAGTTGGAAAATAAATAAAGGCCTTTTGTGTTAAAACGTATACACTCGAGTTATCATTACCCCGAGATTCCTCAGTGGCGACGAGGATGGGATCCTGAAATAAAGGAACAGTATGATAGATAGTGACGAGGAAATAGATTGGAAAAAAATCAACGAGCTCGTTTACAGTGGACGAACGGCTTGGATCCAGACTCAACGAAAGACAGTGCTATCGCGTATATGTGATAAAATTCGTGTAGAAATTAGTGGGAACGCGTCGCTGGAAGTGATACGACAAATATTTCGAAAATTCGTGAAAGAGAACGGGCCATTTTTGGAAATATTAACAAAAATTGAGCTAGGTGCTCCGGAAATTGAAAGTGAGGTACCGCACGAGATGGCTACCACGTGGGCAGGGCAAATTGAACAATTCAAAAAAGGTGAAAATTGGGAGGCGTTTTCGCAACAACTAGAAGCGTTCATAACGCTGAACGACGTCCCCGAAGAAAAAAAAGCAGCGCTGTTACTAACGAGACTATCCACAGCGGTCTTTGCTCAATTACCGGGTATTACGGGATCGTCCGAGCCATCTACGCTTACGTACGCGCTGCTGAAAGAAAAACTCGCTAGCCATTTCAGTCCGAAACCAAACGAGCATCTCCAGCGATACACATTCCGAGAGCGTAAACAGAAGCCCGGCGAGTCTATACAAGACTATCTACTAGCTCTGCGAACAATAGCCCAGAAATGTGGGTTCACCGCGACGGAGATTAATACGCAGGTGATGGACCAGCTTATATCGGGTGTCCAAAACAAGCGCGTGAGGTACGAATTATTAAAAGAGTCCTCGGCACCGCTGGACGACCTTATCAAATTGGCTAAAACGGTCGAGTTAGCCGACGAAAAATCGGAGGGATTCGACATATCATCGACGGTAAAGGAAGCTCAAACGTCGACCCCACACGAGAACACGGATATGCATAATGTCAGATACACGCATAACAGAAGCACGGGTCGCGGATATGCAAGCACACCGTCGAGGCGCGGGGCCCCATCGAGAGGCAGAGGGTATCAACACGGAACCAGCCACGAAACATCAAGGCTACCGAGAGCAAATCAGGAAACGGTTTGTTACTGCTGCGGCGGGAAAAATCATATACGTTCAGAGTGTTATTTACGGGATAAATATTGTAGCGAATGTGGCGCGAAAGGACATATTTATAAAATGTGTAAGAAGGCGGAAAAAAAAGAACAGTCATGGCGCAGTCAGAATTACGTGGACGGAGTGACCACAGTCGAGGAGACGAGCCCAGGAATTAATAGCGATCGGTTCGAAACCGATTTTTTTGTATTAAGATGTACTAATACTTCGGGAATATTTGCTAACGATTCGGAGTCGAGTCAAGTAACAGAGGTCATGGTTGATCCCCAGTTCGAAACAATAACAGTGAATAAAGTACCATTGAAAATGGAAATCGATTCCGGTGCCGGACCCGCGGTAATTTCTAAACAGTGCTATGAACGTTGTTTTTCACATTTCCCGTTGTTAACTTCGAAAGTTATTCTGCGCACGTACAATAAGCTTTCCATACCATGCTTAGGTTATATAGAGGTGACAGCAGAGAGAAATGACATAAAAAAAAATTTGATATTACATGTAGTGAAAGAAGGTGGCCCACCTCTCCTGGGCCGTAACTGGATGAAGGCTTTCGGATTGTGGCCAATCCGATTCCAGGGAAAAATTCACTCGGTCGTTACGGATAAATTAAAAATCCTCCATCAAAACATTAAAATTGAAAGGGAGTTAGAAACCAAGAGCTAAAACGCGATTTTCCCGACATTTTCGAGGCCGGAATAGGCACGTTTACGAAAGGGGAGCTAACACTGACACTTAAAGAGGGAGCTCCCCCCAAGTTTCTGCAACCCAGGAAAATACCTTGGTCGTTACGCCAGAAGGTCGAACACGAATTGTCCAGATTGCAGGAGTTGAAAATTATTTCTCCAATAGAATTTAGCGACTGGGGTACGCCGGTAGTTCCAGTGTTAAAAAGCGATGGATCAGTTCGCCTTTGCGGAGATTTTAAAGTCACATTAAATAAATACTCGGAAATTGATCATTATCCGTTACCTAGAGTAGAGGAAGTGTTCGAAACACTCAGAGGGGGAAATTTATTTGCAAAGCTCGACCTCTCCGAAGCATACCAGCAGTTGCCGCTATCAGAAGACTCAAAAAGACTTGTAGTCATAAGCACGCACCTCGGATTGTTCCAGTATAACCGGTTACCTTACGGGGTATCCACAGGCCCAGGATCATTCCAAAGAGTAATGGCTACATTATTATTAGGAATTCCGGGCGTAATCGTTTTTATCGATGATATTCTGGTAGCGGCAGCTGACATGGAGATTCATCTAATACGATTAAGAGAAGTAATGACGCGTCTTAACGAGGCAGGATTGCGTCTGAAATTCGAAAAATGTAGTTTCTTGCAACTAGAAGTACGATACTTGGGGTTTCAAATAAACTGTGAAGGAATACGAGCGTTAGAAGACAAAATACAGAGTGTAAAAAGAGCACCAGCCCCGAAAACTGTTTCGGAGCTGCGGAGTTTTTTAGGATCCATAAATTATTATAGTCGATTCATCGAAAAGATGGCGCAAAAATTGCGACCGCTGTACGCGTGCTTAGAGAAGGCTAAATTCGATTGGACCAACGAATGCACAATAGTTTTTGAATTAATAAAAAAAGAATTGTCATCGGAAAAAGTGTTGGTTCACTTCGACCCCAACAAGCCGATAATACTGGCATGTGACGCGTCGCCATATGGTATAAGCGCGGTACTTGCGCATCGGAATCAAAATGATATCGATCGCCCAGTTTGTTTTGCAAGCCGCTCGCTAAGCGTCACAGAAAGGAATTACTCACAAATGGACAAAGAAGGCCTTGCCATAATCTTTGGGATACGCAAATTCTACGAGTACCTGTACGGAAGCGAGTTTACCTTGCAAACAGACTCGGCAGCGTTGACCCGAATTTTTAATCCCACAAAATCGATGCCGGAAATAGCCGCTGCACGCCTACAGCGATGGGCAATATTTTTAGCGCCTTTCCGTTACACGATTAAGCATATCCGCGGAACGGCGAACTACGCAGATTGGCTAAGCCGTTTACCTCTGCCGGAAACGGACGATCACGCGAGGAATTTCCCAGTGCTACAAGACATATTGTACACAAACCTGAACGAAATAAAAAAATTTGATTTCGCTTCCCTAAATTGGAAAAACGTACACAGAGCAACGCGCGAAGATCAAACGTTAAGCAAAGTAATGAGGCGCTGCATGGACGGCTGGTCAGAAAAAGAAAAAGACGAAGCAGATCTTCACATTTTTTGGAACAAGAGAGATGCCCTAACTATCGAGAATAATTGTCTCCTACGGGGTCATCGCGTGATTATCCCAAAAAAACTGCGGCCGTTAGTTTTAAAAGAGCTACATCACAGCCATTTCGGCAGTACACGCATGAAAGCCTTGGCACGTTCGTTTGTATGGTGGTCAGGGTTGGATAAGGAAATAGATGAGGTAACAACAAAATGCCGACCATGCTTGGAAACCCGGAAGAATCCGCCTAAAATAACACTAACCCCGTGGGCGTGGCCAACAACTCCCTGGCACCGCATACACGCCGATTTCCTTGGTCCATTGTTCGGACGAATGGTTTTGGTGATAGTAGACAGTCACTCGAAATGGCCGGAAGCCGTAGTAGTATCATCTATGAACGAAAGTAGCACGGTAGCGGTTTTCGAAGACATTTTTGCAAGACATGGGTACCCGGCTCATCTAGTGACTGACAACTACTCAACTTTTCACGGAAGCGGGTTCCAAAATCTCATGAAAAAGGGGGGGATACGCCACAGCACAACACCATCATACCACCCAGCTACAAATGGAGCAGCCGAAAACTTTGTCGGCACATTTAAACGAAAAATAACGTGTATGGTCAAAGAGGGGGTAGAGTTTCGCGAAGCAATAATGCAGTTTTTATTCGATTACCGTAGCACTCCGCACGCGGCTACGCAGAGGACGCCCGCAAGTTTGGCAATAGGCAGAGAATTGCGAACCCGTTTCACTCTGCTGCGCCCGACACCGATTAACGAAAATGTATGCGACCACCAATCGAGACAAATAAAAAATTACCCGGGGAGCGCTCAAAAATCCTTTCGCGTGGGCGACTCGGTAATGGCTAAAGAATTTAAACAGGGGGGCAAGGAATCCTGGATACCGGGACATATCGAAAGCTTAGGGACGCCGGGGGTTACGTACAATGTTAAAGTAGGAGAGAAAATATGGAAAAGACATGGAAATCAACTGATAAAATGTAACGACGAAGTATTACGGGATGACGAAAAAAATAGCCGAGCGGATGGAGCGGAAGCAGGAGCGACAGCGATTCGTCGATCAGCGCGGTTGTTAAATAAGAAGGGAGAGGTGTGATAGCCGTAAGATGTCACCTACGACTACTACGAGACGTAAACGGTATCGGAGTCAGTCGAGGCTCAACGGCCGAACGTTAATGATCGTTCGGAGCCGAGGTAGTTGGAAAATAAATAAAGGCCTTTTGTGTTAAAAGGTATACACTCGAGTTATCATTACCCCGAGATTTCTCAAGAATATTCGTGCCGTTGACGTCTTGCAGGATAGATTTGAGAAAAATCAGGTACAAGTGATTGGATGGATCCTTGTACATCGTGGATAGGGTGCGCGCAGTGTAACACTTTTTTTCGCCAATGGCTACCGTTTCAAAATGGGTCTTTAACTCGAGCCATTGGTAAAGTATCCGTTTGACTGCACCTTCCCATGCTAGCCACCGAGTCGCCGATGGCTGAACAAGGTTTAGAAAAGCTTTCTTATTGTCGTTGATGAGATTATATAAATCAGCGTATCGAGCGCGTCTTAAAGCGCTGTGGGCAAACCAATTTCGGCTCTCTCTTACTAAAAATTCAAGCGAGGCCGGTAGAACCTTGGACGCCGCTGAACTGCATAGGTGCAAGGAATGGCACACGCAACGTACAATTTGAGATTTGGTACCCTTACAGCACGAAAGATTCCAGGAACGTTGTAGCTACATCGCATGGCAAGATTGCAATGTTCCAGCGACGTCGTACAAGCTTCTAAAAGTTGATCATATTAAAAAAAGGGATGATTATCGTCTGCCTCGGAACAGTCTTCCCCGGAACAGTCTGCATCGGTATTGTTGGGCAGACTAGTCTGACGTGTTTCAAGTCTGCCTAACGATGCCGAGGCAGACTGTTCCGACGAAGACTGTTCCGAGGCAGACTGTAGCCATCCTTTGAAATTACGATATGTCAAAGGATTCAATACGAGCAATTGATTAAATATATATATATATATTTATTTTCCATAATAAACGCGTAACAAAGTTTTATTCAGCGGCATCGTCGGTAGCATCTGAGTAGTTATCGACGTTATCGTTATCATTACGTTGTAATTCTCGGCTTTGTTGACGGATGCGGCGTGTTTTGGGTTGCGCAAACCATTTCGATGTAACGTTTTTTATACTTGCGTCTGTGCAGTGGGGTGCACACACATGATATGTGCGGCTTCTGAAATGATATAAAATAAAAAATGTTATACGATCACGGAAAAATTGTAGCAAACGATTATCTTATGAAACGAAATTACTAACTTATTATTAGTTTGGCCGTCCGCGATAACTTGAAGGCTTTTTTTTCTTTTGTCCGTCCCAGCTGAAGAGTTCGGCAAGCGGGTCCGTCCACAACTTTTTCATCGTGGACTAATGAAACATTTTTTTATTATACCATAGAGTATTTATTCTTTATTTATTTTATTTAGATTGCCTCAAACTTACCTGTCTTTCCAAAGATCCGTTTTACATTCAGTTTTATCCAATGATCGGGCTCATTTGTGGGTTGCAGTTGACGATGGATAGCTCTATCAATTGACCATTTTGAGGTTAGAAACTTCGGCCACCAGCTTTTCCCCGCATCTTCATCGAGCCACAGGGTCGGAACAATTTGTAAACCATCGTCGGATTCGACGATGGCAAACTTCTTCTCCGTTGGCATTCCGTTTCAGAGATACAACACGTTAATTCCATTTTTTTCGAACCACTTCACACGCCAAACGTATTGCGCACGATCGTTGGACGGGCATGAACAGACAGTGAAGGGGAGAGCGGAGGAGAGTTGCCAGGAGAAGAGTGATGGACAAAGAAGATGGACGACGCTGGCAATTCAGCCACGGCCAATCGCGTTATTCGACGACCCAACCTCTCTTTCCGTCGCGGGGGTGAATACGAATGTAGCATCCGCATAACGAAATTACGGATTACACCTCTGAATTATGTTTTTTCAAAAAATTTTACAATTAATCGACACGACATAATAAAACCCTCGTGCTATTTTCAACTAAGCTAATAATGAAAGCATACACAATGAAATAGAAGTAAGGATCTCGTTGTTTGACATTAATTGAACATTAATCTCGACAGTTTTTTCATTCATATCCTATTCGTGTTCTGCCGCGCAGACGGGGCAACATGGCCCACAAACCCCCATGGCCTATATCTCAGGTAAAAAAAAATGTGCAAATTGAAACGCTCAACAAAAGCGACATTTTTCGACATACTACTACGACATTAATTGGTATGAGAAGCAATAAAATTAAATATTTTGAATTCTAAGTCTATGTGATATCATTTTACCTGGATTGATCGTAATCAGCGCACGTTATACAGGGTGTTCCATTTTTATTTATACTTTCGGTTTTTATGAAAAATAAAGGTCCAATTGAAATATAATTCGAGTGAAGCTTATAGGATTTGGAGGGGGACATCCGAAAAAAAAAAAAAATTGTTGAAAATTCTAAAATTGTGGCACTATGGTGCACAACGTGTGTTTTTGAAATAGAAACCATACTTTGAAAAAAATGTCGCTACAACGCTGTTGCAATGTTGCAGTGCAACATTACAATATTTGAAATTAGAAATGTCGATGCAGCGTTGATGGAATATTTTACTGCAACTGCAATCTAAAAACATCGCTGCAATGCTGATGCAATAATTTGTGCTGTAGGGGTAACGGTACCTGGTCCCTCAGAAGTGTATAGAGAGAATGGTGCTTTCCACACAAATTGCTTGCACCATCGGTCCCTATACCGATCAAATTTTTTATTTTGCCAAGTATTCTTTTAGGGACCCGTACAATGCAAGAGCAGTTGCCTCAACAATGTTTATAATGCCCAAGAATTCGGTTATTATATCATTCCTACTTATCCTAAAATATCGTATGCACACGGCCATATATTTTTGAGTCGAAACATCTGTTGATTCGTCGATAATTAAAGAATATGACTCGTCGCCGACGTCACGAACCAGATCGACCAGCAAAGCCGGCGAGATGACGTTGGTAATTAATTTCGAGCATTTCGTTCGATGACACCGGAACGATTCCAGTATTGAATTTTTTTCGATATCGCGAAGTATGTCGTTGAGGTAGTCGATGCTCTGCACCGCGCTGGGTGTTGCAACAAAGACAGCCAACTTCATATCAATCCGCTTCTTTTCATCCGAAACTACAGTGATACGGCAGGATTGTAATGTTTTCTGTGACGACACAAACTTAGAAGCATTATCCCGATGAGTCTTTCTTTTACTATGCTTCAGCAAGTCGAATTTCTGAGCTCGTAATGCGGTGTGAAAAATTGTGCAATACGCCTCCTGGTTACAATTATTGTCGTCGCTATTTTTTTGTAACCATCCTAAAGAAAATGGATAATAACGTAAACGAATTTAATTATCTTTTCTTTATTTAATTATTCAAGATCCTACTACATTGTTATATACAATGTATATTATACATACCTTTGAACTCTGGCAGGGATTCCCAAGATCGTTCAGATTTTTTCTCGTATTTCCCGTATTTTCCCATATCTGCCGTCGAATTTTCGATACTCGCGGTTTAAAAGTAAATTTTATTGTCTGAGGGACAACTTTTGAAGATTACGAAGAAAACCTAATATAGATCGTCAATGTCCAAATGATCGTTAATATAGATGTCAATGAAAGAACCATAAGGCCTCATTCGCATGGAGCGTTTCCTGCGTACGCGTAAGTTGCGCCAGCCAATCACGCATCCTAGCTAGCCATTACCTTCACTGATTGGCTGGCGAAGCTGGCATAGCTGCGCACGCAAGACACGCTCCATGCACCATGTGAAAGAAGCCATAGACTACAAGCTACAAGACTGCTTCGAATGTTGCAGAGGCGCGAGCGCGCGAGGCGCCTGCAGCAGAAGTCTCCTCGCAATTCTATTTACTCATCGCTCAGTAGTCGGAGGACAGAGGGTTTTTATGGGTGCTTAAGGGTTCCTATGGGTTCTTATGGGTCTTTATAAGTTCCTATGGGTTTTTAAGGTTCGTTTCTAGCTCTCTTTATGCATATAACAAGGAAAAAAGATGAAATACCCATGGCGCCCAATATCCGCGAGCAAGAAGTTAGGTCGCCCAAGTGGGCGATTGTGACTTGCCATCCATTCCTTGTCGCCGATTTGCCACCGAGGTCGCCCAAATGGCGACAATGATTTTACCTTATGAAGCGGCGGCGGATCTGTGGAGCAAGCCAACGTTCAGCGTCGCCGAAAGAGCGAGCACGTCTCGGCCGAGCCAGCGACTTGGGGTGGGGATCACTCGGACGAGGCCCCGCACGCCGAGCCTCGAGTCGCTCTTGTCTCTGATCAACGCGGTTGGACGATTATCCGACCGCGAAATAAATTAATTTCTATCATTTTGCTGCTGTCGTTATCATTGGACCGTATTGGCCTACGCCCCTCTACCCGTGTAGGGCTGAGCTACCGTTGAGTTCCGCATCGCTCCGTGCTGTCGCGAAACTTTAGTCGGTCCCCGTTCGCCCCGGGAATAAATTTCAGGGCTGTCTTCTGGCGCCCAACACGCGCAGCACAGGAGCGGCGAAGATACCCGGGTAAAAACCGGTGTTACAACCCGAGTAAAAATGATTGTATATACTTAGATACAATTATATAAAAATGATATACAATCATATATATTCATATATAGGTTTATATATCATTGTATATAACTCTATACATTAGTATATATAATCCGATATCAATGTACTTCCATCAAATTAGAATTGATAAAATTATATATAGTTCTGTATATAATGATATATGGAGATACTATTTTTATAGGGAGTTTATATAATTAGATATAATATCATATACAGTTATATATAATTCAATATAGTGTTGTATATAATTATATATGGTGTATTCCTGGGAATTTCGGCAACTTCGGACAGTTGGGTCAAAATTTTGGCCCCCCAATTTTTTCCATTAATATGTGTTGAAAATAAAGAGACACGTATTTCGGCGTTTTTTATTTTGAGCCCCCGCTCTTGAAATACGGTCATATGAAGTTTTTGAAGTATTGACCACATTCGATCATTTAAATCGATATATCTTAGCAACAGTTAGTGATAACTCGAAAAGCGACGGGTCTTTTTTTTCGTTTTTGAACGCTCTATACAATGAAAACATTTACAATTATGTTGCACAAATTCAACAATAAGTTATAAACAATTCAAAATTAAAAATGAAATGAAACAAAAAACGCGCTCTTAATTTTTTAAATGTTTTTTTTTTTAATTCCTTGTACAAAAACGAAAATTTAGCCACCTTGAACTTTTTGGGCCGACGCTTCGTTCGGGAGTTATAAATTTTTTTGTCACAAAAAACCCGTAAAGTCACGTATTTTATTAGTAAAAATTTGCATAAAAAAAGTACCCGTGATTATTTAAATTCATTTTTTTTCAAATTCCTTGGACGAAAAGAAAAATTTTGAGACTCGGCCGGACTTGGGCCGACGCTTCGTTCGAAAGTTGTAGCTTTTTTTCTTAACAACTGGGTGAACATTTACGGGTTTTTTGTGACAAAAAAATCTATAACTCTCGAACGAAGCGTCGGCCAAAAAAGTTCAAGGTCGCTAAATTTTTGTTTTTGTTTAAGGAACTTAAAAAAAAATACATTTTAAAAATTAAAAGTGTGTTTTTTGTTAAATATAATTTTCAATTTTAAATTATTTATAACTTATTGTTGAATTCGTGCAACATAATCGTCAATGTTTTCATTGTATAGAGCGTTCAACAACGAAAGAAAAAGACCCGTGGTTTTTCGAGTTATCACTAACCGTTGCTGAGATATATCGATTTGAATGATCGAATGTGACCAATACTTCAAAAACTTCATTTGACCGTATTTCAAAAGTGGGGGCTCAAAATAAAAAACGCTAAAATACGTGTTTCTTTATTTTCAATACATATTAATGGAAAAAATTGGGGGGCAAAAATTTTGACCCAATTGTCCGAAGTTGCCGAAACTCCCAGGAACACCCGATATATACGTGGAACTTTCATTTACGGTTTATATAATTAGATATAATATTATATACAGTTATATATAATTCAATATAGTGTCGTACACTACCGTCGGATAGTATCAGGACACTAGCGAGGCGTGCGCGCAGAAATAACTTCTGTCTTTGGAGGTCGATAACTTCGCGACAAATGGAGCTAGAGACTTTTTTAAAGCACCGTTAGAAAGGTCATGAATATTTGAATCCATTGGTATTTTTTTAATAATATTTCAATCACTAAGCACTGAGATAGCGTGTGAAAAAGATTGAAAAAAATTTTTGGATTTTTCCGAAATTTTCTATCTCGACTTCAACTCATAGCCAAAGTTAGGAAAAAATTTTCAGAAGTTTGAAACTTCCCACGCATGATCTCTGAAACATTACCTGTAATTCGAGCTCAAAAAATATACAAAATCTTCAGGGGTTCTTGAGTTATTAGGAAAATTTTGCAGGCGTGCGTAAGTCGAGCGTGGGCCATCGATTGCACGAGTCGACGGTCTCGCTCGCTTGTTTTCTCGAGGGAGCAGGACCGAAACGGATGATCCGTGCAACGGGGGCTTGTATTGAGCACCCTTGCGAAAGCATTTTTTATACACCCAGGATAATTATTTCAATATTGCAAAAGAAAACTAAACTGTTATAAATAATAACAGTTTAATAAAATCCGTTTGTAAATCGATCTAGTCCAGAATAAATATATGGTGAATTCCATGTCAAATCTAAAAAATTAAAAGTCGCATCAAATTAAAACGCCTAGATGGATTTTGCCCAAATTCAATACGAAACATCTTTTGATAAGAGTGCGACTTAGTACCAAATTTGAGTCCGGTATCTCGGAAATTGTGGGAGCTAGAACGCGCACGTTTATTTTTTGAAAACTTCAAAGCGACATGAAATCTGAACGGCTGGATGGATTTTGCCCAAATTCAATACAAAACATCTTTTGACAATAGTGCAACTTTGTGCTAAATCTTAGTCAGATATCTTAAGAATAGCACAAGCTAGAATGCGCACAGCGATTTTTTATACCTTTCGAGATTCTTTAAAACAAAAGCGCTGCATGGATTTTTTTTTCAAATTCGGTAATAAGCATCTCTCCGTAGTTGTACAACATTCTACTGAATTTGAGCTCGATATCTCTGAAATTGTGGGAGCTAGAGACCGAATTCTTTTTTTTGAATTTTTCAATAATCGCGTAAAAAAAAGAACTACATCGGCTTTTCTAAGAATTCAATCATGCTATGCGCCTTGACATCTTAACATGTGTGACAAATTTCAGCTTGATATCTGAAGCTGTTCTTAATTTGTGAGCGTTAAACCAATGTATCCCACACACACACACACACACACACACACACACACACACACACACACACACACACACACACACACACACACACACACACACACACACACACGCACGCACGCACGCACGCACGCACGCACGCACGCACGCACGCACGCACGCACGCACGCACGCACGCACGCACGCACGCACGCACGCACGCACGCACGCACGCACGCACGCACGCACGCACGCACACACACACCCACACACACACACACACGCACACGCATACGCACACGCACACGCACATACATCCGGACATTTTTTCCAAATGGGATTTCTCGGCGTTTTAAGACATTCTGAACACGTCTACATGAAAATCTGGAAAAAAAAAGTTCACGAAAACAAAGTTTCTTCCATGGGGGAGCAAAAATATGGACGGATAAAACCTAATTTCCCACGAAAATAAATCCAAAAAAATTGAGATATAAAATACTTTTTTCATTTGAACAAGAACAAATTTTTGAAGTCAAACTTCTTTAGCGGCGAGTGAAATTTCAAGGACGTCAACATCATTGATAGCGAAACGTCACTGTTAGTCCATAATAGGGCGAATGACATTCACACCGTTGATTCGTGTGTCTCTTATAGTGAATACCGTCGTCATGATAAAGCTCACCGTGAATTAAAAATTAAAATTTTTACGCAAATTAATTATCATTGTATTTCTTTTTAGATACTCTTTTTCACTCTCTCTCTATCTCTCACACTCAATCTCTCTTATTCCCTATTTTCTAAGAAGATTAACTTTAATCACGTGCACGGAGCTGCACACGCATTTTTATCATCAGCGGTGTAATATGTGTAATTCTACGTGGGTTGTTATATTTCATCCCTGATGGTAGAAAAATTCAGACCGTAGTAGATACTTAGCAAGGTCGTGGAATGAGATGGAGTTACAGTTTTTTGTAGGCGGTAGTTTTACCGTTTAGCCTAAAAAATTATCCCCAGTTCCAAGTATTTATGAACTCCTGTCAATAATAATAATTCCATTTTTTCGTAGGAGGAGGACGGAATAAACGTAAATATGTGTACCCTTCAGCTTCTTAGAGACTCGGTATTTCTAGTGCCTTAGCTGTCAAAGTTCCGTATAGGGAACGAGTCCGAGTATGACATAAATATTTCTATATTTTTATTAAGCTTTCGACTTCTTTTCTTCACGAGAAAAATATCATCAACCTTCGCATAGATGAGTATATTATTGAGAAAGAGAAAACCTTCGTTTAAATAATTGTTGGCCCTGAAAAGGGCCGATGGTTTTGTCGGAGAAAGAAATTGGGCTTTCTTCTCAGTCTTCTTGGAGAGACTTCAAATTTTCGACTCATCGAAGTAACCGCCCTTCGCTTTAATCACTGCCTTGCAGACAGCCGGCATTCTGTCTGTTAATTTGTTTAACGTTTCCGGACTGATATTGTTCCAAACGTCTTGAAGCCCCGTCCAGAGTTGCTGGGCATTGGTCGGTGTCAGCACCCGCAGCCCTCTATCCAACTCGTCCCACAGTAGCTCGATCGGATTACAATCCGGTGACTGCGGAGGCCATGCCATGTTTTCTAAAACTCCTTCCTTCTCTTTTTTTTCGATGTAGCTAACGCACAGCTTCGATTTATGTTTGGGGTCGTTGTCCTGCTGGAAAACGAACTTCCCGCTAAATAGCTGCTTCGCCGATGGCAATGCGTGCTTGCAGAGGATTTGGTGATAACCTTCCTTATTTAAAATCCCTTCGATTTTTTTTAAATTCCCGGTTTTGCCGTTCCCAAAACACCCCCAAACCATCACGGAACCTCCTCCATGCTTCACTGTAGGGACGATACACTGAACATGCATACGTTCGCCCGGTTGTCGACGAACGAACACTCGTCTCTTCCCGCCGAACAACTCGAACTTTGACTCATCAGTAAAGAGAACTGATCTCCATTTTTCTGCCGTCCACGGAATATGTTTCCTTGCCCACTGCAATCGCTTCCGCTTATTTATGGCTCTCAAAAGAGGTTTTCTCGCAGCCACGCACCCTTTCAAACCAGCTTCTAGCAGTCTATCTTTAATCACTGTGACCGATATGCTGGAATTATTCGGTCGAGAAGCGTTGAATTCTTCGCAAATTCGAGGGGCAGTCTTCCTTCTGTCCCTTTTACTAATAAGCACGATTAACTTATCTTCCTGCTCGCTCGTACACCGTTTCTTCCCCCGACATCCTCTATTATCAATTTTCCCAGACTCTTTATATCTATTCACCGTCCACTCCACGCCTGATTTTGATTTTTTCGTTTTTTTAGCGATTTCTCGATAACTGAGCCCTTCTTCGTGTAATGTCACAATTTGAGCTCGTGTAAACGGACTAATTTCGCGTCTCGGTGCCATTTCTATCGGGTTTTTCAACGACTGCTTGTATTATCCGTACAAGCTGTTAATAGCGGAGGCAAAACAAAAGAAATTACTCCCCTGACGACCGGTATTATCATTTATTTGTTTTCGTTTCTCTTTCAACTGTGTAAAAGGTTTTCAAACTTGTATTCAATGAACCTGATATTGTCCTAAATAAGGAAAGGAGTCCTTGTTAAATGTTATAATGTTAATTTTAACATTATGTGGAAAAATGTAGAGCTTTTTGACCGAATATCCCTGGCGTAACACTCTGGTTGTAACACTTATTAAAAAGACTCAAGAAATTTTGCTTGGGGGCATAGGCGAGTTGATGCTGACGAAAGTACTAAAGTGCTAGAATTGACAAATCTGCGAAGATTCCGTGTTAGTTGAACGAAATTGAGGATTGGTAGAACCAGCGATGTCAGAAAAGTAGAGCGGGTTCAGAAAAGAATCCGATCACTAAATTCTCCTTCCGATAATTTATTTTACAAAAGGATGTCGATTCGGAATATAAATTCAGAGTTTGGAGATAATGAAAATTAATGGATTATCATGATTTTTTTCAGCCATGTTAACATAATTTTACTAGGACACACTATACAGTACCAATGACAACATATATTGAGGATGAATTGTTTCATGAAAAAATTTCCAATTTGGGGGAATTATGGCCGCTCTGTCCCAAAACACCTTTCTCGGAGATCACTTGCGGTGAGCATGATATCTCTGGAACAACGGCTCATTTGAAATAAAAAAACCAAAAATATTTAGTTGGTATAATATTAAACGCAGTTTGTGAACGAAGGGCTTAGCGAATTTGATTTTTTAAATAACGTTAATTGTTCCGATAAGTTCGATTTTTGAGATTTAAAAAATTGGGAAAAATCGACGTCATTATTTCAAAGATCAACAATTTTTCTGACGCTTCATCCACGACCTGTGTTTAATATTACACTAACAAAATCTTTCTGGATTTTGATTTGAGATGAGCTGATCCAGACATACCATGCTCACCGCAAGTGGTCTCAAAAAAAGGTGTTTTAGAACAGCGGCTTCCAAAATTTAAAATTTTCTCACGAAAAGATCCATATAACTACCTCAATATATGGTGTTAATTGATACTAGATAGTGGATTATAATGAAATTATATTAACATGGCCGAAGAATCATGAAAATCATTGAGTTTTCCCGCAAACAACTAGATATAACCCCTTAACAAATTTTTGACAATTAACCTTTATCTTCAACGTTTTTAGAAGCGTTCCCCATAGTTTTTATATGTAAGTAAATTCAATGATTTATACCACATTAGAAAATCTTATAAAGTTGTTTTTTCCCAAATTAACATTGACTGATGAATTTCTGTTTTTACCATTATTTATAGCAGTTCAATTTCTTTGCAGCATTGAAATAACACTTTCTTCTATATCAATGCAGGTTATACTAAATTGGAAAAAATGTATGCATGTATATTAGAATAAAAATATGCTTCTGAAAAGGTGCCCCATACAAACGCCCGTTGTACTCAAGATCCGTTTCGGTCCTGCCCCTGCGAGAAAACAAGCGAGCGAGACCGTCGACTTGTGCAAACGATGGCCCGCGCTCGACTTACGCATGCCTGCACAATTTTCATGATAACTCAAGAACCCCTGAAGATTTTGTATACTTTTTGAGCTCGAATTACAAGTAATGTTTCAGAGATCATGCGTGGGAAGTTTCAAACTTCTGAAAATTTTTTCCTAACTTTGGCTATGAGTTCAAGTCGAGATAGAAAATTTCGGAAAAATCCAAATTTTTTTTCAATCTTTTTCACACGCTATCTCAGTGCTTAGTGATTGAAATATTATTAAAAAAATACCAATGGATTCAAATATTCATGACCTTTCTAACGGTGCTTTAAAAAAGTCTCTAGCTCCATTTGTCGCGAAGTTATCGACCTCCAAAGACAGAAGTTATTTCTGCGCGCACGCCTCGCTAGTGTCCTGATACTATCCGACGGTAGTGTATATAATTATATATATACGTGAAAATTTTATTTACGGTATATAAAATTGTATATGACCGTATATGAGTACTTTTATTTTCTTTTCAAAGATATATAATTGTTTATATCTTTATGATACGCTGTGCATAAAGGTGCGGTTTTCCGCTCACTTCGTTCGCTTCAAACCACATTTACACAACTTGTGCCATAAAAATGTATACGACACTCGTGCGAAACACATTTTCTTGACTCGTGCGATTGCAACACTCGCCTTCGGCTCGTTCTGCAAACTCACACTCGTCAGAAAAAAATGTTTCGTACTGGTGTCATAATGTACTATTATATGGCTTCATATGTGATTAGATATAGAAACAGTTTTATTTGGTTTCATTCCCGTATGGAAGCAGGTAAATCAAAAGATTGTTCATTAAAAGTTAACAAATTATGTATTGATGCAATAAATTCACCAAATTTGATTACAATTATTGGGGTTTTTACAGAGATAATTCCCAATTCTGATCAGTTGTTTAACCCTAGATTGGGTAACATAGCTGGCTCATACGTCATTGGGTAACTGGGGTCTTTTAAGACCCAAGACTTGAGTCGCGTGGGATGATGGCTCAAATTCGGTTAGGACAACTTTTAAGCAGTGCAATCTCTTCGTGTTTTAATAAGGAAGGCAGCGGTAGAAATTATTTGTTGTTAACTTCGGAAACATATGGACAAAGTTGTCTAAACCGAAAAAAAACCTAAACATTTTACGGATTCGACTTTTTTCATAGAACTTACTGTAGTATTCCAACAATGCTAGCGATCTTAAAAATTCTAACGGAATTTAAGAGATGAATAGTCACACTTTAAAAGTATCTGACCGAATTTTTTTTTGAAAGAAAAAAATATAATTATTTAAACGTATGAAAAAGAAGAAATGACAAGAATCTGACGACTGAAAAATATCATTAAAAATTACTAGTATAATTGATTACTTCGATTAAAATTTATTATAAATGTTTGAAAATATGTTAAATTATACGAAAATTACATCATAAGTCTAATGTGCGGAACAAATCTCTCACTGGATATTGGTTCAACTTTCATGTTTTTGATGATGCGTGAAAAGTTACCGGATTAAATTTTTTGCTATTGTTAAAAAAAAACTTTTTATCGTGATTTGTGTTAAAAAAAAAAAAAAAAAAAAAAAAAAAAAAAGTCAACATTTTTTTAAAATGAAATAAGTTTTTACATTCGAACTGCAAAATTCACGTTCGAAACGCTCAAATAAAATTATTTCACGGAAAAAGACTTTTACCAAAAAAAATCTCTGACGTTATTGGGTAACTGGGGTCTTAAGAGACCCCATCCGGTCTTCTTTATTGTTCACAGTACACCCAGAGCACTAATTGCGTTGCTCACGGACCGAAAGCGACAGTCGGACACTCGAAGTAAATTATGGTTAAGGTCCCAGACCGATTAGGAATCTGGCTGAGCTGAGGGCGTAGTTTGAATGTCGAGTGGGGTCCCGTAAGACCCCAGTCACCCAATCTAGGGTTAATATTAGTTTTTTCTTGATATTTTACTTACAAAATGTCATCGATTTCTTTGACTGGTATAATATGTGGCACAATAGTTTTTTTTCTACATGACAAAACATATCAACGTATTTAACATTGAAACGTTAAATTATAGAATATAAAGTATTTTCAAATAAAAAGCAAAGACGGTTTGATGCATATATGGGAACACTTTCGTTGTTATTCGTCGTTTCCATTAACGAACTATCGGTCTCACGAGGGTACGTAAAGTTGAGACTTCAGATATGACTAACGAAAGGGTTCTTTCCAGCTCGCCGAGTAGCCGAGCGGGCAGCGGGATTCGGCTTTCGTCGTTTGAGCTATCAAGACGCGTCTCAACGCGATCAGCCAGTTCACCTGGCTGCTGAAACTAAATCATAACCGTCTAAACAATTTTTCGTGCTGTGAGTGCTCGTAGTGGTCCCTCACATATGTGAAATACATTTTTACCTCATAATCGACACGACTGGACACCCAAAGTGCATGTTAAGTGTCAATGTGAGTGTGGGCTTAGCCCTCCGTGCTTCAGCACAAAAAAATGGAGAAAAACGCGCCTAAGCGCCAACAAACTCCGGATACTCGAAACATCGCAGCCGCACCGCCGTTAAACGAACACGTAAGTGTTAAAAAAGTATCGATAGCCCCAAAGCTAAGCTCGTTTAAGCTTGATTTATTATACAAGCAAACGATAGCCGAACTTAGAAATTCAAAACCAACGGTTTCTAAAGTCGCGCCGAACCTCGCTTCAGCGCGGAAAAGACGAACCCCACCAGACGCTCCAATTCAAAACGAGTCAAACCCACCGAGCACGTCACGTGACTCTGACGAGATAACCAATGAGGGCTGGGAGCAGCCCAAGCACCCTCGACGAAAACGTAGAATAGCTAACGACCGATCCGACACTCCTCCCATCGACAACGATAACCGTTTTCAAACGCTATCCGATGAGGACGAAATGGACTTCGACGATAATACAGACGGAATAACGGTAGATCACTCGAAGGACCCAAGAAAAAAAAAACTGAGACCACCGCCGATTTATACCAGCAATACCGATATAAACACGCTCATCAAATCGATTCTCGAGGTCGATAATTCGAAAAGCGCGTTCACAATACATCAAACGGCTCCCAGAGACAACACAATATATACAAACGATATTGACACCTACAACAAAATTGTTGAATTAATGACCACCACAAAAACCCAATTTTACACATACACTCCGAAAGACATCAAACCAAAATCAATCATCGTCAAGGGCATCAGAGGTAACTTCTCTCCCGATGAAATAAAAAACGAAATAGAAAACTTAAAAATCCAAGGACTGAACATACTCAATGTCCAGAAATTCATCATCAACAGAAACCAACCGGGCATCCACCACCACATAATTCAAATTTCGAACACCAGCCCAATAGCCGAACTCTCCAAAATTAAATCTCTGGCCTACCAACGGGTTCACTGGGAGCACTTAAAAAAAGAAAAAATATTTCAATGTAGAAAATGCCAACGGCTCGGCCATGCAAGCCGCAACTGTCAATTACAACCGAGATGCGTGAAATGTGCCGAATCACACCCCCCGGGCGAATGCAAAATCCCACAACAGGCAAGCCGAACCGAATTAAAATGCGCAAACTGCGAGCAATCGGGCCATCCAGCCTCATACAAAGGTTGCCCATACATAAAATTTGCTATAAACAAAAAAAAAGAATCCACACAAACAAAACAAAAAATCACACAAAAAAAAATAAGCCAAGCAGCCTCCAAAATCATCCCCAACATATCATACGCGCAAATAACAAATAAAACCGCAACATATCGCCAACTACCAACGGCCCCGCCAAGCACTCCGCCAACGACAGCATGCCCAGCGCAACATCCAACGCATGACAACAATAACCAACACATCAACCAGCACCAATCCAGCCCACCCGATTGGATCAACGACCTTCGTCGAGACATCGCTTCGCTTGTCGCCGAACAATTTAAATCATTAGCCACTCAAATAGCCGCCAACACACATAAAATAGAATTTATGACACGCCGTGCGTAAGATGCGATTTTTCCGCTCACTTCGTTCGCGTCAAATCGCATTTACACAACTCGTGCAATAAAAATGTATACTATACTCGTGCGAAAAACCTTTTCTTGACTCGTGTGATTGCAGCACTCGCCTTCGGCTCGTGATACAAACTCACATTCGTCAGAAAAAATATTTTCGCCCTTGTATCGTAATATACTATTATACTAAATAGCCTTTTCCCCGAAAATGAATAATACACCCATAAAAACCATACAAATTGCAGCAATAAACGTTAACTCGATCGTATCTTACCCCCGCAGATTAGAACTTACACACTTCATAAAAACATATAAACACGACATGATCCTCGTCTCCGAAACAAAACTCAATCCAAGACACAAAATTACCATGAAACACTACGATATAATACGAACAGACAGACCCCACTCCACCTTAGGAGGGGGCACTGCTATCTTTATTAACAAAAACATCCCATACTCATTAATAAGCCACCCATCCTCAATTTACTGCGAAATTCTCGAATACACTATAATTAAAATCCACATCAGCAATAGAAATACATTATACATTATAAGCGCCTACGCCACCAACGAAAACCGACACTCGTTCGTTAACGAGCTAGACAATTTATTCGAAAAATTAAATCTCCATAATGTCAACAACTACTACATCCTCGCCGGAGATTTGAACGCCAGACGGAAAGACTGGGGCGACAGAATCAATAATAACCGCGGCCGATACATAGGTCAATGGCTAATCGCACAAGAACACCGTTATAAAACCAACATCATCACCCCAATAACCCCAACTTTTAAACCAGCGAACACATACCTCGACATATGCATAGCAGATTCCAGACTCAACCACGTAAACAATATCGATGGCAAAGCTCGAACACTGCCTTACGATAGCGACCATACGGCGATTTCCCTCACGTTCGAACTCAACAACGACTCTATAATACCGTCAAACCAACAACAACAGAAGCGCATCTTTAACTTTAAAGGAACCAACTGGGTTAAATTCACTAACACCCTTAATAATAAATACCGCCACCTAATACCAGATAATATCAACCTTTCTATCACTGAAATCGACAACCATCTAGCTCAGATCAATAGTTGCATCTACGAAACAATTAATGAAATAGTTCCCAAATTTAACAGAGACGACAACCTAAAAAAATATACCAACCGAAAAATAACCAAACTACAAAAACTAAAAGCATCCATAGTAACAATTATTCACAAGCTCCACATCACAGAACCATCACCAAATGCACCCACCATCATCGCAATTAAATCAATATTGAAACAGCTAAAAAAAGTGATTCAAACCGAAGTTAACAAATCAACCGAAAAATATTGGACGAACCAAATTAAAAAAATTAACTACCGCAATCCAGAAACATTTTTTCCAAATATAAACAGAATATTTAAAGCAAAACAATTCAACACTATCGAATCTATCCGCATCTCTCAAGACAACCGTACAGTACTAACGAAAAGTAAATGCGACATATCACATGCTCACATCACCGAAAACGACTACATATTTAACGCACCATCTGATGTACTCAACGTAATCGGTGCCCATTACGAAATCATCAACTCGCCTCGCTACCTAAATACAGGATCACGTTTAAAAGAAATCGTCGACAGATCAGCTGAACAAATAAAAGAGGAGTTCACCATCAACCGAGCAAACGATATTTGCCACACGCAATTTGCCGATGATAACAGAGCGAGTGCACCATCTGCGGACAGATCACCTCCAAACATATTCTGCAATAAAACCGATTTAATTAAAACACTAAAAAAACTACCGAATAAAACATCAACCGGAATAGACAACATACCACCAATATCACTTAAATATCTACCTACAAAAATGATAAATGCATACCTAATACTATTTAACAACGCAATAAACCGAAATTATTTCCCAAAAATCTGGAAAAAATCTAAAGTTCTACCTATACTCAAGCAAAATAAAGACCCACAAAACCCGACAAGCTATCGCCCCATCAGTCTCACCCCGAGCACCAGCAAAGTGTATGAGGCGATCATAAACACCAAAATCGCATCGTTTTGCTCAGCGAACAACATCATACCGCATGAACAATTCGGCTTCAAACACCGTCATTCCACCGTTCATGCCATACACAAACTTTTCTCGGACCTCAATAACCAAGTAGGGAAAAGTCAACTAGTAGGAGCAGCACTACTTGACTTAGAAAAAGCTTTTGACTCAGTTTGGCTAAACGGCCTGCTTTTTAAACTGAGAAAAAAGCACTTCCCTAACTGGATCATATTATTGATATGGGATATGATATCCAATAAAACCTTCGTAACATGGAACGGGACAACAACCTCCACTGAAGAATTCAACATCTCTGAAGGATTACAACAAGGAACCGTCAACTCCCCGATTCTCTTCAACATTTTTACCAGCGACATATTAAAACTATTCGAAATTAACAGCAACAGCAACACCGCCGCCATAGGATTTGCAGACGATATAATTGTATACACACACAGCAATAGAACATACAAAATACAACAGGAACTAGAATCCAAAGTCGAAAAAATAAATCAATATATGATCTCTTGGAACCTACGTCTAAACCCATCGAAGTGCGAAACAATTCTATTCAGGAAACCATTGGAATCACTCTCAGGCCCAGCAAAATCAGGATACAAAAACTTTCACATAAACATCACAACTCCCGGAACCAACACCAAAGAAAAAATACCACACAAAAGCAACGTCAAATACTTGGGAGTACAGATCGATCATCTGCTACGTGGCAACTCCCATATCGACAATCAGCTTAAAAAAGCCCGTTCAGCCTTCAGATCAAACAGCCGTATGTTCTACAATAAACACGTAACTTGCAGAACAAAAACAATTCTATACCTACTTTTAATCAGGCCTATTATCACATACGCAGCTCCAATCTGGTGGAACACTAACCATACCACCTTCGAAAAATTGAGAGTTTTCGAAAGAAAATGCCTCAGAGCATGCTTGCGTCTATACAGATCGCCACACAGCCGCTACCAACGATACACCGCAAATAAAATAATTTACGACACTGCGAATATACCACGCATCGACTGCTTCACATTAAACCTAACTAGAGCTTACTACAGCAACCTTCCCCGCATCGAAAACCCAATAATACAAAATTACAAAACCCAAACCGACGAAATATCAACCAGGCAAATTGCAATAGGATACCCCACCCCACAATGCTTCATATTCTGTGATAAAAAAGGTCTAATTCAAAATGCCAGCAACATACCAATATTATACCATTGGAAACGCAACCGAGCGAATAAACGCATAGCGCTTAACCCACACGACTATAATAACAATATTGAGAAATTCGCATACTCAACTGACCTACCGAACACTGATATAAACAACTACACAAGACTCAAATTTAATAAATACTGGTGGCTATCTATAGATAGCACCCATATGATCGACCTCGCAATACGCAAACAAACATACCTAAATAGACTCCGGCGCAGGCACTAATCAAACGAAATTGTCCACGAGATAATATAACCCACAAAAAAAAGGAAGAGACAAAAAAAGTTAGATCACCCTCTAACTTAGTTCGCATTAACTTAGGAATCCCTATTTTACTAGCGAACACACTCTTGTACATAATGTAAATTCTATTGTACACACTTTGTAAATATAGCTTTAATCGTAGTTTTTAACCTTACTTTAATTTAATTTTAAGCACCTATATAGCGTTTGAGGGGTTTTTTAAAACACGACACTAGTCTACTGCACGCAGTACACTTCTTTTTTTTCCCCACTCACAAGAGCCCTTGCGGCCAAAGACTGTACATGCAACGACAAGCATTTGAATTTTAACAATACCGACATTAATCAGTTTAGCGTAAACACAACGCTTAGACTCGCGAGTTGCCGTCTGCGTACGGACATCGAGTATTTTTCACCGTTCCTTTCGGCTTGTTTTTTTATTATGTTTATTGTAGCCGTAAACCAAAAATCACTGTATCAAAGTGTTAAATAAACATTTTTCCAAATCAAAATCAAACCGAGCGGGCAGCGAGCAAGACAAGTAATCGGAAGGTCCCCGGTTCGATCCTTACCATGACAAATTATTTTTTCTTATTTTTTTTATTTTTATTTCGAATACCTACGTATTATAAATATAAAATTCATCAAATATATGCTAGTTAACATATTATCATTAACAAATTATCATTTTTTATGGAAACATATATATATATATACATATGAATATATATATTCATATATTATCGTATATAACTGTATATTTGTATATAAGTGTATACGTTTATATACAAATATATAAAATTCGATCGGGCCAATTTTTCAATACAATTGTATATGATCAATAATATACAATTATATATGTTTATATACGTTCATTTTTACTCGGGAATGTATATTTGTTTTTATTGTTTTTCCTATATGAGTCAGGTCCTTTTCGAAGCAGCCTTCATTCAACGTTCACTCGTAGAAACAGCATTCATTCAACGTTCACTTGTCGAAGCAGCATTCATTCAATGTTCACTCGCTTAAGACATATTCGAAACCTGTAATGACTGGGAAGGACGAGCGGAATGCGCCGACATGTGGTCAAGGCTACGTCGAGCCACGCTCGAAAACTGTACAATGCGCAGACATTTGGTCTAGGCTACATAGAGCCGCGCTTAAAATCTCCATAATGCACTGAGATTTGGTCAAGGCTCTGTTAAGCTGCTCAAGACTCCACGATGGGCTGACAATTTGTCATGGCTACATGGAGCCGCGCTGAACAATCACATGATGCGCTGCTATTTCGCTGAGACTGCACTCAACCGCGCCCAAGGACAACCAGCGTGTGCCGCAGCTAGTTGATACTTTCTAAGTCTTGTCACATCAAATTCCCATACAGTGGTCACGTTTTACGATATTGAATCGATGAACAATAGTACATAATGACACTAGTAGGAAAAAATGTTTTGTGACGTGGACGTTTTGTTCGAGCTAAATAATTCCAATCATTGGTGGACGTGGAGAAAATTATATCGAATTATCTTTTAAAAGTGTGAAATAAAATAAATTAGAAAAATTGAAAAAAACTCCCGGCTGGAGTAAAAATCGACCACAAAAAAAGTTAGAACGAAAAAAAAGTAATCTGACAGAAAGCATGAATGAAATTCATGAATCTAAAAAGGATACAGCAAAGTAATAAATTGAAAATGGACAAAACAAATTAGTAAATTGAAAAGAATGAAATAAATAAATAAATTTAAAAAGGATGAAATAATTCAAGAAGTCATCTCAGTTTATTCATAGTTTGAATTGTGATCGTTCGTTTCTATGAGTTCAATTTTTTGAATCGTGGTCATTTCCTCACTGCCCTTAATTCAGTCGGGAGACGTCATTCATTAAACAAAGATGATATAAGATATAGATGTTTGACAGTGCAAAGAAGACGCCATTAATTAAACATGAAGACGATTTGGATTTAGATGTTTGACGATACGAAAGAAAAGTCCCCCCACTTATGTTTTATGAATGACGTCTCCCGACTGAATTGAGGGCAGTGAGAAAATGACCACGATTCAAAAAATTGAACTCATAGAAACGAACGATCATAATTTAAACTATCAATAAACTGAGATGACTTCTTGAATTACTTCATCCTTTTTAAATTTATTTATTTATTTCATTCTTTTAAATTTACTAATTTGTTTTGTCCATTTTAAATTTATTAATTTGCTGTATCCTTTTTACATTCATGAATTTGATTCATGCTTTCTGTCAGATTACTTTTTTTTCGTTCTAATTTTTTTTGTGTTCGATTTTTACTCCAGCCGGGAGTTTTTTTTAATTTTTAAAATTTATTTTTTACCGATGTGGTTCCGTATACGACAACGATCAGATAGATCGCTTCGAGCCCAAAAGACAGTCGATAGGCGCACAGGTAGACTAACCCTTGATACTGCTATTTGCTGCATGCAATGCCGTGGGCGGGGTCAGCAAGCTCTCTCTCCTCAAGGGCTGCTCCTAAGCAGGCATGGAAGTGGCATTTTTCGGAAGTCACTTCCCCTGAATCTGGCAGCACTGACTGCGGGCCGTGTAGCAGAAGCTGGCAGAAACATCAGCTGTGCGAAGTCAAAAACGATATGTATAGATATTAGGGTGGGTCAAAAAAAAACTTTTTTTTTTTTTAAATGTCACCCACGAAAACTAGTTCCTAGCTACCTCTCCAAAGTACTCACCGAGTATAAGCTCTTAATATTAATGGGAAGAACTGGCTCATCGTCGTTTTCCATTTTCAATGTAGTCTCATATAAAAATGGTCATATCTTATCACCAATAAATTGTTAAACCAGTTTCATCATGAATATTCATAGGAAATTGAACGCTCTACAAAAATGGTCTCTTATACTTTTTTCATTAATCGAACCATTTAAAAGATATTCAAGGTCAAAGATTGAAGAATTTATGAAAAAAATAACTTTTTGTTTTGAATTTTGTAACTTACTGAAAAATAATGATTGTCAAATAGGTATCAATTATTTCTGTAGGAAATTGAACGTTCTACAAAAAAGGTCTTTTGTGGTTAATCGATTACTCGAACCATTCAGAAGATATTCGCATTAGAATTCCAATGCTTACTGAAATTCTAATGCGAATATCTTCTGAATGGTTAGAGTAATCGATTAACCACAAAAGACCTTTTTTGTAGAACGTTCAATTTCCTACAGAAATAATTGATACCCATTTGACAATCATTATTTTTCAGTAAGTTACAAAATTCAAAACAAAAAGTTATTTTTTTCATAAATTCTTCAATCTTTGACCTTGAATATCTTTTAAATGGTTCGATTAATGAAAAAAGTATAAGAAACCATTTTTGTAGAGCGTTCAATTTCCTATGAATATTCATGATGAAACTGGTTTAACAATTTATTGGTGATAAGATATGACCATTTTTATATGAGACTACATTGAAAATGGAAAACGACGATGAGCCAGTTCTTCCCATTAATATTAAGAGCTTATATTCGGTCAGTACTTTGGAGAGGTACCTAGGAACTAGTTTTCGTGAGTGACATTCAAAAAAAAAAAAAAAGTTTTTTTTTGACCCACCCTAATAGATATACCCAACCATACATAGAACATATAGTTAGTTAGTTAGTTATTAGTTTGGGTTGGCTCCGGTCGCTGCTCTGCAGCAGCTTTTACCATACGGCCATGAACTGAAACGTTTGTACAAATCTGAAATAAAAGTGTTCTGAAACAGAGTAAAAAGAAGAGCGGCACAGCCGCCCGATGCATCCACCGCGGCGGCAGTGTCGCTCTCCACACTTGGAGGAGGAACCTCTAGGGTAGAGGCATAAAAATTACAGAAATATGCATATTCTGATTCTTTTATTGAGCGTAGATTGTCGGTCAGTTTTAAAAGCATGGGTAAATAAGAAATGCGTTTAAAACGATAGTTTGCAGTGATTGAGGAAGTTAGAAAATATGTTGATCGTTCGGCGAGATGGAGAAGCTAGAAATGATTCGATGTTAAACGGAGGAAAAATTTTAAGAGATATCAAAGATCGAATAAGCGTCGTGCGACAGTTGCCGTAT
Source organism: Sussaba pulchella (assembly GCA_963971145.1). Taxonomy (NCBI): domain Eukaryota; kingdom Metazoa; phylum Arthropoda; class Insecta; order Hymenoptera; family Ichneumonidae; genus Sussaba; species Sussaba pulchella. Next base: position 1,290,974 of record OZ020169.1, read on the forward strand.
AGGGGGCAAGCCCAGAATAGATGATTGAGATCTTCCGTTTCATGTCCACACGCACACTCCGGAGAAGCATTCATATTTTTCCTAAAAAGACTAGCGGCAACATTGTAGTGATTGGAGCGCATTCTGCAAAAAAGAACTATGGATTTTCGATCGAGTTTACCAAAATCTCGGAACCATGTTTTGTGATGCGAAGGCTGATAAAAGGTTTCGAAATATTTCACACCTTTTTTATTGCTGGTACTGTATAATTTGAGCAACCTCTCCGTAGAGAGCGCGCATTTATCTCGAACAATAGGGAAAAATTCTGAAGGAGAAAGTAAGAGATTATAGTCAATGCCATCTGAAATTGCCGCTTTAGCGAGGCGATCCGCGACTTCGTTACCCGAAATGTCGGCATGGCCTGGAATCCACACCAAAGTGACACTAAGATTACGAGTTAAGGTGAGGCTAAGAGCTCGATGTGCTGAAATAATAATTGGAGAGGAGATTTTGGACAAGGGTGCTACCAGAGCCATGAGCGAACTAAGAGAATCTGAAAAAATAAAGGAGTTTGCGATTTGGTTAGAAGTTATGTATTCCAGCGTAAGCAGGATAGCCAGAGCTTCCGCTGAGAAGATCGAAGCGAAGCGGGTGATACGATATTTGAGATTAAGAGATAGAGAAGGGCTGTGAATGGCTAGACCTACGTATTCATCTTCTCTTGTTTTAGAACCGTCGGTGAAGAAGAAGGTAGAGTTATCATAATGAGGACCAAACTGAGCGAGAAATTCGGCGTTGGGGTTAGGTGATGATTGAATTGCCTTACCGGATAAAGTATCAATGGCGGAATGCGAAAAGGGAGCTGTAGGACGAATTTGGTAGAGAGGAGGAAATGGGTGAGGTTTAATACATTCCTTGTACTTCGACAGATCAAGAAAAGCGTTTACAAGAGGAAGATCACAAAGGTCAACGTAGCTATTAATGCAATTCAAGGAATGTATTAGATTTGGAATAGAGGAGAGTAGAGGATGCCAAGATGTGGAGAAGATTTTCAACAGATATTTATTTGAAAGGAGTTGAAGACGACAACGCAAGACCGGCTCTTTGGCCTCAGCAAGAACGACATTGTTTGGAGTCGAGTTGCGGAAGCCCAGGGCCAGCCTCAGCGCTTTACGTTGGATCACTTCCAGTTTTTTAAAGAGTGAATAATTTTTAATGGGAAGAACCATTGAACCGTATTCCATTGAACTACGGATGAGAGCTCGATAAACTAAAATAAGAGATGAGGGGTCTGCACCCCACCATGTGGTGCGGAGACATTTGATGATATTTAAATGTTTTTTGCACTTAACGGCTATGTTACTAACGTGAGGTTTCCATGTGAGACGATAGTCGAGGGTAAGCCCGAGGAATCTCGTTTGCAGGCTAGCTTGAATCCTGGAGTTGTCGATAGGAATGGAAAGTTGAAGGGGGTTGAAAGATTTGCGCGAAAAGACAACAAGGGTTGACTTGGAAGGTTCGATAGACAGGCCTTTATTCGATAAAAATGAAGTTATGTTGTTTATACTATTTTCCAAAGACAGTAGGGATGACTGAATGTTGGAAGATCGTGAGAAAATGACTATGTCATCAGCGAATTGCAGACAATGACTGTTGGGATCAAGCATAGAATCTAATTTGTTGGTATAAAGAATATAGAGTAAGGGGCTTAAAATACATCCCTGGGGAACGCCTCTCAGGGAGATAAAAGGACCATGGGTTTGGTCATCGATTTTAAAGTACATATTCCTAGAGCTGGTAAGGTTAAAGACAAATTTGCAATAAGACCAGGGAAGACCCATGTCTCTCAGACCGTGGACGAGAATGCCCGGGTCTACATTGTCGAATGCCCCTGAAATGTCGAGAAAAGCGCAGGACGTGAATTGTTTTTTCGCAAAGCCGGTGTAGATTTCTGAGGTAAGAATAGAGAGATTATCAGCGCAGGACCTCCCTTTACGGAAGCCAAACTGGGAAGGCGACAGATAAAGGCCTTTTTCTAGCCATTGAATGAGACGAGAATGTAACATTCGTTCCATAACCTTTAAAAGGCAGGATGCTAACGAAATCGGTCTGAATTTACCTGCGGTGGATTTAGGAATAAAAAATATAGTGAAGTTATGCCAATCTTCAGGAAATAAACCAGATTTGAAAATGCTGTTATACGTATTTAATAAAATTGTACGGATAGATTGCGGAAGTTGGCGGATAACGATGTTGTTAATTTTATCCGGTCCGGGAGCTGCTTTAGGTTTGGATAGAGAAATAGCGTTATCCAGCTCTTCTATAGTGAAGGGTAGACATAATTCCGAGTTCGGAGCAAAAACCGTGGGAAAGTGAGGGTAGAAACAAGATGGTGGACAGAATGTAGGAATGAGTTCCATTCTTTTATTGATAGCGTCGGAGTCTCCAGGTTTTGTTGGAGAAGTATCGAGATTCCTGTGACGAAAACGTTTTATTTTTGACCAGATGAGATTAGACGGGGTCCGAAAGTCTATGGATTTGGTGAAGAGCATCCAAGATTCTTTTTTTGCTTTGCGGAAAGCTTTTTGCGCAAGCCCGTCGAGCTTTCTCGCTCGGGATAGATTTTCGACATTGCAATTGCTACGAAATTCTCTCCAAGCTGCCTTGCGTGCAACGTTTGCCTCCCTGCAACTATCGTTCCACCAAATAGCTGGGCTAGTTTTGTTTTTAGCTGGTGATTTTTGGACTGTGGCGCAAGATTCCGAGATCGTTTCGTGTAGAGCGTGAACTATATTTTTATATTGCACAAGCGGAGCGCAGTCTTCGAGGGAAGGAGCTGCAGTGTCAAAAAGAGAATTAAATTTAACCCAGTCTATGTTTTTTAAAGAAGGACCGTAAGTGGGAGGGGTTGAAGCTATTCGGGGAATACCAAAAGAGATTGAAATGGGGAAGTGATCCGAGCAGAGAGAATCGGATTCCACCGTCCAAGAGGAGAGAGGGAGAAGGTTTGGGGATATGAGGGAAAGATCAATTGCTGAAATGTTTTGGGTCGGCGGAGTAACCCGGGTGGGGGAGCCGTCATAAAGTAGGGTCAGGTCAAAGTCTGAATAGGTGTCGAAAAGCGAGGTCCCAGAAGAACAGTTGTTTGAGCACCCCCAAGAAGTATGATGACTGTTGAAGTCTCCGGCCACAAGAACTTTGTCAAATGTAGAAAGTGAATCGAAGAGCTGATTCCAATCTCTGTTGTGGGCAGTGAAAGAGTGACATTTATAGAGAGCGACTATCAGTAGGGAGCCAAGAGAAGTCTGTATTGAGATAGAAAGGGTTTCGATTTGTCCGGATTGATGATAGATGGTGCTTACCTCCGAGAACTTAAAGGACTGCTTAATGTAAATAGCGAGCCCTCCACCACGATTATTGATTCTATTTTTGACAAAAGCGTTAAAGCCGGTAATTGTTAGAATATGGGAAGAGCTGAGCCATGTTTCACACAAAATCAATACGTCGTATGAGTCCGCAACATTCAGCAGAAGGCCAAGCTTGTTACGTAAACTACGACAGTTCCACTGCAGAATTTTAATCGGTTTATTCGCAGCCATTTTGATGGATGTGATTATGCTGCGGTTGAGCTAGACATTGAGATAGCATTGACGGTATAGAATTGAGAATGTCTATGATTGGACTGAGAGATTCGGAAAGCCCGAACGCGGAAAGGGCTGGGACCAGCTGATCGATAATAAGCCGAATGATGGACGGGATAATGAGAGCAATGTGAGCAAATGAGGAAGAGGGATTCGTTTCATTGGTCTGAGCCACGATGCCTGTTGGAGAAATACGAGAGCCTGAAGGTGGCGAAGAAATGCGTCCATTTGGGGATATTAGCAGATTCGAATGAGCAGCCCGGGTTGCAAGAATAGCAGCTGACGGACCCGTTGGGTTTTTACCCCGAACTTTGGTGGGATAGTTATTGGGAGTGGTCGTCGGTTCAACAAAACGATTTTCGACAGAATTATTATTAATTTCGGTGGAATGAAGGAGCTCGTTTACGTTTTGATCTCGTGAAGCATTTTGTTTTCTGAGAGCAGCAAGGGCATGAGCCGGAGTTGGGGCCGTTGCGGCAATCTGGCTGTATGAGTAAGATCGGGCACCTGGCGTAAGCTGATGGTGGTAAGAAGGAGGCTGAGGGAATTGGAGCTGGCTCTGAGGGAGAGCCGGGAAGGCAGTATTTGAGCAGAGCGGCGGAGCCGTTGACGAAACGGCGAGGGAGCGGCGTGCCTCGGAGAAAGAAATTATTTTTTCAGCAGCCAACGCGTGAACAACTTTTTCGTTTTGAAAGACGGGACATGCTCTGTCAAGCGGAAGGTGCGGTCCTTGACAGTTGGCACAGCACGGTGCCCCATTCGCGTGAGAGCATTGCTCGCCCTCGTTATGCTCCCTCTTTCCACATCGAATGCATTTTCCCCGGCTTTTGCATTGGCTAGCCAAATGGCCAGGGATATAGCAGTGAAAACAGATTTTGACAGGTGCACACCAGGGTTTGACGGTGTGTCGAACCATGTAAAGCGAGACTTGGTTCGGGCGAGCTTTGCCTTTGAAGGTGAGGCGAATGGATTCTGTTGGAATAAGCTCCGATTTCTCATTTACTGTCGCTTCGCGATTTTGCCTGAGTGCAGCGAGAACTGGAACCTCCGAAACAATACTGTTGACAATCTCTTCCTCAGAGATATCGTCCGGGACCCCCTTAATGAGACCGAAACAAGTCTCAGAGGTGTTCGGTACAACGACACGCATATTCTTAGCTGGGAAATCTGGAAGATTAGTAATTATTTTTACCTGCTCCTGAGTGTTAAGAATAGCAGTACACTGGTGCTTGCCGGAGCTGAATACTTTGACACTTTGGTCGTTGCGGAAAATTGTAATCAACAGCTTACCAATGGTCGCATTCATGCGAGGAGTCGTTGCGCTGGGATCGATCCTTTCGATGACCACCTTGTAAGGACCTTTAGCGGGAATCGGAGAGCTTGTACTTACAATTTTATTTTGCGTAACAACAGCCGGGGTAATGTCAACTCGAGGCCTGGAATTATTCTTCGAAGCTTTGACAGTTGGAGATGATTCTTCAAGCACTCGTTCCTTAGAATTTCCTGGAAAGGCCTCATTTCTGAGGCTGGCAATCTGGGAGGTGATCGTAGCAGGATCGAGGTCCATAGCAATTTCATTAGGAGGAATCTCCTCCGGATTATCCCCAGAAGCGGGGTTTCCGTGCGAGGACATGCCTCGCCGAGCGAGGAAAATATCGAGCACCGATCAGGCGCGAAAACAAAAGTGAGGTTAGTCGACAATAAGTACAGATTTGTGGCAATAAACGTTTACAAAAATCAATTCAAACGACAAACCAAGGTGGAACAAGACGATCCGAGCCAGTTATACCGACTTTGAAACCGTCAGAGTGACACCAAGAATTTACGTAAGAGAAATTTCAAGAAAGAGAAAATGCAACTACTATCGCGTTGAAAATCCAATCCGAAGAGATACTGCCAGATTGGACGGATTTTTCCGTCCACGTCCGGATTCTGATGCCCCCTCCACAGGCCAAATCCGCCGCTACCGACGCGACCTCACGCGGCTTGCAGCAGCTACAGATTGGCGCAGCCAATAGCGTTATTTGGATTATCCGCCAATCGAATTGCCATGGCAAGAAAAAATATTTATTTATTTATTAACTTAAGGTGAAGAAATAAATTATTTATTTATTTTCGATGATGAAAAATATCGTCTTAAGAAATCTGTGATATTCGTTTATTCGGAACTTAATTTCGATCTTTTATTTTATTATTTTACTCGTTTTGGCGATTGAAAAGGTCGTCGCCAAAAATGTCAATGATTTTTTTTATTCCTTTTTTCTTTGTACAATTTTTTTCAACACTATGAAATCATAGTATTTTTTTATTTTATATTTTATTATTTGATTGGTTTTTGACGATTGAAAAATATCCTCGTCAAAAACGTCAACGATTTTTTTTTCATTTCGTTTCTTTTTTTTTTTTTAAATTGAGTTTCATCAATCACAGTATTTTTTATTCGACATTTCCATATTCCATGATTTTTGTTGATTAACTGTTGTTGTTGGGACCTGGGAAATAAACGATGCATTACGATTTTCCATTACCAATATAAGTATAATTTCCGTAAAGAAATGTAAAACATCGTTTATTTGCAAACGACTGCAATCATATTTTATTCCATTACGCGTATATTCAGCGTCGATTGTGACTGTTTTTTTCTTATTCTCGTTATAATCCGTTGATATTTTTTTCCCCATTATTTATCCATGAATATATTTTTATAGTTGAGGATCCAATCATTAACACTAGGTTTACGGATCCCGTCTATTTGCGAGTCCCTCTTAAGCAAATAAACGCTAACAAAATTGTTCGGAAACGATAGTAACGAGTATTAAATTTTTCCTCGTGAAATCGGATCGACGGGTCTGCTAAGCTATAAACGCAATTCAAATTTTGCGGGTCAAAGGAGACGGAGCATCAGAGTGACGCCGACGGCAGATACACTATGGCACGCGCGCGCGCGAGTTGCCTCTCCTCACGCGCCATTCAACAAAACCGTGTGGTGGGGGCCTCTCAAAATCTTCGCTTCCCCTCGATCTGGCAGCACTGATCCGAAGTCCCCATAGAACATATATCTGCGATCAACCCTCTCGGATGAGAGCACTCGTAGCGGCCCCTCTCGGAACCTTGCCATTTCCCGGATTTTTGCCTCAGATTCTGTAACCGGAGTTTGGTCTCCAGTCTATCGTGTCCGTGCACGATTGAATAATAATAAATGCCCAGGAAAGCAGTGGCGTCTGTATTTTTGCGAATAGTAATAATCTTTATTAAACGAGATAACATCCGTGTAACGGTACAATAGTTAGCCTTTCAGTCTCTTTTAGGAACTAAGATGGACGCTACGATCGTAGCGGTATTTGGCGGTAGCACTCTCTCTCTTTCCGGCGATGGCCACGCCTCTAGCGGCTGGCGGCTCAGTCTGGCGATTGTCACGCCTCTGGTGGCTGACGGCTGAGTCGTGGGCTCGGGGCCGCCACAAGTCCTCTAGTCTCCCTGACATCTCTCTGATGAATGGGAAGTTTTATAAATTAAAAGAATAGACGTCTGTGGCGATCTCTCCTCTCATTTCTGCGTGAACACAGACATGTGGAGCAGCGCCTCTACAGCCGGCTTTCTTGTACTAATCTCGGGGGCTCTGGAGATCTACCAAATGCTTGCATAAAAATTGAGGTTCTATGTGAATTTTTATGTTTTGCCCAGGGAGACTAGAGGACAGGAGACCGAACTTGCCTGGATTTGGCATCTGAAATCTGGGACAAAAATCCGGGAAATAGCAAGGTTCCGAAAGTGGCCGCAACGAGCGCTCGCATCCGAGAGGGTAGAGCAGATATATGCCATATGTATGGTTCGGTATATCTATACAGCTTGCTTTTTAAATTCGATACAGGGAGACTAGAGGACAGGAGACCGAACTTGCCTGGATTTGGCATCTGAAATCTGGGACAAAAATCCGGGAAATAGCAAGGCAGAACTCGAAGTCCTGGCTTCTCCTAATCAAAGTTAAGTATTGATGGTTTCTACCCTAGCAGATTGAGTGCCTATCAAATCACCATAAAAATGCCTAAGGCATTTTGGTAGGCACTTTTGTTCAAAACGTGCCCGTGAATGCCCATGAATGACTATCATCCGAAATGCCGAAATGTGACGGCATTTTCAGGCACACACTGGAATTTTAGGCACTTTTCGGCAGTTTTAGGCACTCAGCGGCATTTTTTTTACCGTTCCCCGGCTCTGTTAGGCATTCGCCGGCATTCTTTTTTCGGTAAATGCCTAAAAAATGCCGTTGAGTGCAGGCCTTTTGGGTAGAAATTCGGGGTCGGTCACTCTTAGGCACTTACCGTCACGATTTGAACAAAAATGCCTACCAAAGTGACTGTGAATGCCTCAAATAACCACGGCATTTAGCCAGTCACTGATAGGCATTTCAATGGGCATCAACTGGCATTTACTACGGCACCCAAGCTGCTAGGGTAGCTTTCAATAACATTATAAAGGCTAGAGAAAAATCTATTTGTGTCGTTTTTTTTAGGCACGGAGGCAGGACTCTTCGACAAAGTGTACGAAACCTTGTACGTGGTCGAGCGGAAATTCGAAAAATCGCCTACCAACAAAAGCCGGAACCTTTTGGTATACAGTTCCTAGCTCAAATTAATGCAGTCAACGTTTTGGCTGGAAAAACAAAAAAAAATGTATAAAATAATTTACAAATAAAAAAACAGTTTGATCTTTTATTTCGGTTTATTTAGAAAGATTATCGATGAAAAGACAACATGACATGACATATTTGACATGTAAACGAGTATTGAGTTCTTTTTGTTTTGGTACATGGACACACGTGAAAAGATGCAATGTATTGAATTCTAATATATGAGCAAGTCCACCAATTCGAGTACCGGTTTTGGGCGTCGATATCAGCGATCTTTTTGTAACTTTGAGAAATGGAACCTCCCATTGAGAAATGGACTCTGATTTTTTTAACATTTTTCCCTTGCTTATTTTCGCTGTAATTGTATGGGTAATTCTGTGAGTTTGTCATGTTTTTCTTGTTTTCATTAATTTCTCAATGTGTTTCAATAGGAGAAAAAATTAAACGCGACCACCTTTTCTTTGTGAAAAAAGCTCAGCATTTCGAAAAAAAATACAAAAACATTTTTGGGACTTGAAAAATTACTTAAAATCGCATTTGAAATATAAAAGTCGATTTTTCTCAAATGTATATTTTTTTAAAAATGTGAAAGTATTTTTATCGAAAAGCTGAGAAAATTTCACAAATCATATGTAGAAATGAAGTTGGGACCTCTGTAATAACTCGTTGAATCTCCAAATGTATAACGAAACAACTAAAACCTTAATTAATATTTTTTCATTTTCAAATGATTCGTAATACTGAGATCAAGAAACCGAGATAATTTGATAAGTTGACAAGTTTCTGCAGGTAATGACGTCGAGTTTTTTTATTTCATCGTATTTTTAAATGGAAACATTCTCAATTTTTTTAATGAAAAACCAGTATTTTGACTTCTAAATGCTGTAAAAAATTAAAAAATCAATTTGAAAATAAAGACTTGCCTTCATCACCTGCAGAAACTTAGCAGCTACTGAAATCACTCCGGTTTTTTCGTCTCAGATGCTCCAGTAATTAGTTATGATGGGCACCGCGACACAACTTTTTTTCTTAGACGTCTGCAGAGATTCTCCGTCGATTGCTTAGTTGTTCATTAAAGTTAATGAAAATTTTATAGAATATTCTTCAAACGTAACGTTATTGAGTTAGTCATTATATCAATAAATGTATATCAACTGTATCGTCAAGAAAAATTATCAAAAATATCCTTTTTTTAATATCGAACTAACCTTACCCCGCCCTTAAGTTGTAGATGGTGCACTTGCAAAGCTAACAGCGTCACCACATGACTCTAAGTTTCATCTTTGATCATATGGTTCCCATGTATTTAGAAACAGTAATACGAATCATTTGGAAATGAAAAAAATATAAATTGAGGTTTTAGTTATTTTGTCACACATTTGGTAATTCAACGAGTTATTACAGAGGTCCCAACTTGTTTCCTACATATATTACGTGAAATTTTCTCAGCTTTTCGATAAAAATACTTTTAAAATTTTTAAAAAATATACATTTGAGAAAAATCGACTTTTATATTTCAAATGCGATTTTAAGTAATTTTTCAAGTCCCAAAAATGTTTTTGTATTTTTTTTTCGAAAAGCTGAGCTTTTTTCACAAAGAAAAAGTGGTCGCGTTTAATTTTTTCTCCTATTAAAACACATTGAGAAATTAATGAAAACAAGAAAAAAATGACAAACTCACAGAATTACCCATACAATTACAGCGAAAATAACCAAAGGAAAAATCTAAAAAAAAATCAGAGTTCATTTCTCAATAGGAGCTTCCATTTCTCAAAGTTACAAAAAGATCGCTGATATCGACGCCCAAAACCGGTACTCGAATTGGTGGACTTGCTCATATATATTAGAAAAATAAAAAAATGTTTTCAGTATTTTCTCAGATACTCTTTTTGTTTCAGCACTGATTCCAGTTCTGTCGGTATTGATCTAAAGAGCTTTGCCGTGTATTCCCGAGTTATTTGGTTTCATTCGTCTTAAACGCTTCTTCAAGATCTGCTTTATTTCATATGTGATGTTTTTCGAGTTCACGTTCGAGTTTAGACCATACATTTTCTCTCCCATTGAGGTCTGGTGATCATGCAGGAGGTTGGACTATGTGAGGACAATTTCAAATCAACCAAGTTTGCACAATTTCAAGCTCGTGTTTAGGATCGTTCTCTTAGTAAAGCCGCAAATTGTCTCGTATTTCGATTTTTTTGGCACTTTTTTAAAAATTGTGTTTCAAACGTCTAAATACATTTTATTGTGCATAAACCGTTCAGTGATATCAAATTACCCACGCCAGCGGAGGACATGCGGCCCCATACCATAACGTGGCCTCCATCGTGTTTTACTGTACAATTCTTCTTTCCATTTGGCTGGAGTTCTGTACTTCGCTTCCTCCCAGCGTAAGCTCTGCTGACCGATCCGTGGAGATTCAATTTACTCTTATATGTAAATATTACACTTTTTCAAAATGTTTCATCCTTGGTTCAAGAGGAAATTTAATTTTTTTCTTTTGTATATAATTCTATTCACTTATACTGTAACGGTAGATATTACGTTACAATAATTAATACGGGCCAAGAGTACGCAAGAAAATTATTAACACGAGAAAATGGGTAAAATCGTTTTTATTTCGCCGCCGTTTGTATATAATCTGGGTTCTATCGCTTCCCCTACATACACCTGTCGCTTCGCTCTTTAAATTGTGGGGGACGTGGGGTGGGACGGGGTGTTGTTGTTCTCGATGCGACGTTCCTCTTCACCCCGCGGGGCTACGAAGCTGGCGCGCTGGTGCTTGCAACGGCGATAGGGGTAGCCCCTCTCCTGCCGCTCGACGCTCGATCGATGGTCGATACCTCGGTGCTTGCTGTACCCCCCTCCGTGCGCCCTGGCTACGGCTGATCCAGCCCCCTGGCACTTGGATCGAAATCCTGTCCCGTTAAACTCGCCAACCGCTACGCGGCGCTGGGTACATTGCGCGCGGGTCACGTGGTTACTCCCTCTCCTCCCTCTGCTGTTATCGGCGCTATCATAAACAAGCGGTTGGAAATTTGAAAAATGTTTTATTCCCCCGACATGGAAAAATAGTTACATTCATGTGTTGATTATAGATCGTGCATAAAACTTCAATATTTATTATATCTAATCAGTTATTTTTTGAGTTGGTGCCAATATGCATTGGCGTTGTCGTTGCCTTGGCTGGCACCAACTCCAACAATAACTGATTAGATATAAAAAATATTGAAGTATTAATAATTTTGTGTACGTTGTTATTTAATGCTCTTTTCTTTCAGGTAATAAAAATTTGTTTGTAAACAGTTTTTTATTTTCTTATTTTTTGTTTATATCTGTACATATAGGCGAAGTTTCGGAGTCGGTTTTTATTTTTTTATAAATATTTTTTTCGAAGTGGGTTAAAAAAAAATGGTTAAAAATTATGTATTTTAATAGGACCACTCTCGAGATATGGCCTATTCAATAAAAAAAATAATCATTAAAATCGGTCCATAATCGGCGAAGCTCGATAGCGGTTTTCCATTGCTCGAGGACTTTATTATCCCGTGGAGCAGAGAAAAGATGAAATTTTCGTTTATTTGAACGATATCCCGATGTACAACCGACTATCGCGCACGTCGGCATTTTTAAATGATAACTATTAATAATTGCCGTTTAGAGATTATAACCACATCAACCACATACGCGAGTCGCGAGGTTATTTCAACTGTCGAAATTAGCGGCGATCCGAGCGGGGCGAGCGGGCCAAGGGGAAAGCCAGCGCGCAATAATGCCAGCGCCACCGCGGGCGAACTAATATTTGCGAACGTAAGCGGACAGGCCGGCCTATGTTAATCCGACGGAGTGCCAGGGGGCTGGGCTGATCGGGTTCTCGCGGCGCTCTGGTTGCTGACAGTGGGTCGACACTCCGTAGCCCCCACCACTTCTTATTCGCTTGCCGAAAACTACATCATTAGTACCAACCAGAGAAATAGAAAATGTTCTTTTCTTACTTCGCCGCTTGAAGATTGGCAATGGCACCGGCATCACAATTCATATATAGCGATGTTCCGACCACAGGGGTGACACACAGTCCGCTCGCATACATCCTGAATGTAACTGGCCGCCGTGTGGCGCTGTCAACCACCTGGCCGGTGCGGCCGTAGCGGCGGCCGCGGCGGCTACGGCTATATCAGACGTATATTCAGAACATTTTTTTGTCATGTTTTTCTTTCGTTTTCATATGAAATTTTTGGATGCTAAAAATGGTAAGGTGGGAGTGAGAAATAAACGAAATCGCTTAATCGAATTACCTGAAGACGCACACTTGAACACTGAATTATGATTCAACACTGAAAGCAATTATTATTTTTTCAATACACTTTTGAAAAGTATTCAATAAATCGTCATCGTTGCATTCGTAGGTAAGACGGTTAAGTTGGTTAAGTTTATATTCTGACACCGCTGACGCGATTCAAACAAATCGGCCAGGTGGTTGACAGCGCCACACTGCGGAACAGCTTCGGCGGTTACATTCGGAATGCAAGTTTTTATATTAGAATGAGCCCATGTGTCACCCCCGTGGTTCCGACATCTCCCTTGACGCCATATTTCAACAATCGAAGCGATAGCGATTTGCAGAGTTTTGTGGTTTTGTTTGTATCGACGTGTTTAATTAGAAAAACGTCTACCCACCAAGTGAAAGTAAGTGATTTTTTATTTTCAATCAATAATTATATTTTTTTCGATGTTTAGAAGTTGTCTCCCGTATCATATATGTGCATTGATACGTTTGGACGCGTGCGTCAGTAAGCGCGCGTGTTTGTACGTACGCGAAACTTAAACGTCTCTAACTCGGGAACGGCTCGAGCAAAGCGTCAATAACCTAGAATAAACTTTAAAAAATAACCCTAAATAACCGAATGCCTAAAATAACTTGAAAATAGGCCTGATAAACCTGCATAACCGTTTGGTTATTTAGGGTTACTGTAAAAATTTTATTTTAGGTTATCGACGCTGTAGCTTGAACTGTTTTCGAGTTATAGACAAATAGATATAGACAAATGGTGGAGTCTCACTTGTCTTAAGAGAATGAAGACGATAAAAATAATGACAAAGTAGATATTTATTTTCAAATCTTTCGACAGGTCCCCTGTCGTTGAGGACCAGCGATGAAGATTACCGGAGCAAAAAACTTGATGCCTCATACCGTTATTGTCTTCCGCCTCACTTGCGTATTTGTCGGACAGGGCTTGAACATGGGGAGCTCAATAAAGGTAGGCTAGATAACATTCTACTCCTACTTCTACACTTCTTTAATAATAATAAAAATAACAACAGAAAATTTATGAATATTATATTCTAAATAAGCACTCGAGTATTTTGGTCGTTCATTTTTAATAACATCTAATGATCTGTGTCGTCCGAAACAATGAAATCTACAAAGCAAGTATTTGTACAACTTTCAGAGGACTTTGTGGCTCATACATTCAACGTGAACTGTCTAGCTCTTGGACACAAATCGGGTCGAGTTTTAGGTACCGGTGGCGATGACGAGAAGGTCGATCTATGGGCAGTGGGCAAGGAAAATTGTATGAGGGTAAGTTTGATAGAATTTTTGTAGAGTAATGATGGATTGCCATCCAAAGCAATAACAAACTGCTAATGGTCTTATTTATATTGCAGAGTCTCAGTGGACACACGACCTCCGTTGACTGCACACGTTTTGGTCGGATCGAAGACCGGTACGCACCGGATCCCAAATGGCGGCACTGAAAATGGAAAAACTAAAAATGGATTGAAGTAAGAACTGGTAAATATATATGAAGAGTTCCATCAACTATAGGCATCGGTCCGGGCCACCCCCCCTCAGATTCTTGTAACATTTTTTTGGGATGTAGTCCTTGATGACCAATATGTGCCTGAATTTTTTCAGATTTTTTCCTCCATTATTTCGGCTGTAGTTAAAGTATTGTATCGCAAAAGGGAAATTACACTTAGAATGCATTTCTATGTGAAATTTTCTCAACTGTCTGAAAAAAATATTGATTCAGTTTGGACTAACACAAAGCTCTCAAAATCGAGCTTTAATAATAATAAAAAGCTATTTTTCGGCCATTGCGCATGTCTGCAATTTTTTTTCAATATTTTATTCAGAAAACTGAGAAAATTTCACATACCATATGTCAAATTCACATTGGAATCTCTGTAAAAACTCCTAGAATCGATGAAAGTTCAAAGATTTTCTTCAGAAAGTTGAGAAAATTTCACATAGAAATGCATTCTAAATATAATTTTAATTTTGCGATACAATACTATGAAATTAAATTGAAAAAAAAACCGAAATGTCACGAATTGCCTTTAATTACTACAACCGAAATAATAGAGGAAAAAATCTGAAAAAATTCAGGCACATATCAATATATTCAGGTCATATATTCAGGTCATATATTCAGGTCATCAAGAACTACACCCCAAATAAATTTGAAAAGAATCTGAGGGGAGGGTGGCCCAGACTGATGCCTATAGTTAATGGAACTCTTCATATATTTTTCTATGATACATATATTATATATTTATGATATGTCGGACATTTGTACCAATGGAAAGCGTTTGATTAGTGATACAGTTTTTTCTTTTTTGTTCGTAGGAAAGGAAGATTCCCGACGCGACAAACTGCGTCCGTGACACAGTATCATCGACACACATATGTACCCAGCTTGTTGAAACGCTGGCAAAAAATGAACAAATAATAAACTACAATATAGAGAATACATGGACTATTTATTTATTTATTATTGAGTTTTCTTTTTAGGTTTTGCACGGAATCAAATATTCACACACTATATATATCTATATCTATGTCTCGATAATTTCGACCAATGAGCTTCAACTAGGAAGAGTGGGGTTCAAACACACACACCTATTCATCTAATGTATATTCATATACATGAGATAGTGTTCGTTTACGCTGTATGTATCGATAAGTAGGAGTACCAACCAGTCGAGGTAAAATTTTTTCATGGCGTTGGCATGATTGATGTAGTAAACGGCTCAGCCAATCAGAGTGAGGGACGGATTTTCCAAATAACGCAGACTCGATAACACACGATCAGCGTCGAGTTTCAGACCACTGGTTGCCGATACGCCAGTATCGATCCGTCAGCGGATCCCGTTAGAAGCAGGGGTGCGCTTCTCGCTCGGCCGGAGATGGACTTATGATCGATGCCCTTGCTCGCGCTTATGAGGCGCCTCCACGGAGATCTTTATGCTGTAACAGATTGAGCAGAAAGGAAAGGACTTGGAATCTTTTCGATTCCAACATAAACTGCTTCCGGCTTGGCTTCCCCTACAGCCTGAATTTTTTCAACAATCTTGCAAGAATCTTTTTATGAGATATTGAAATATAGCACGGAACGTTAAAGCAAAACTGCTGGAGTGTATCTATGTCCGCCCCTTCGCAACATTGCAATTCTGTTTCAAAAATATTGTGGGAATAATGCAGACTCTGTATACAAAATTTTGCCATAATCCTTTCAAAACATTTCAATGAAATATATCTTGCAATATCGAGGCAGGACTGCACCAATTTAGAATTGATTCAACGATTTTATCGTGACGAATTGAAAATAGGTGTATAAAGTAGACAAATAGAGATGTGCATACAAACAAATCCACACTGTTATAATCAGTACAAATATGATGTTATAATAGTATGATCCATAAGGTTTATTACATTACATTTTTACATTTATAAGTAAAGAATGATTACATAATACATATATATTTTATATTTATAGAATATATGTTTTTCTTTAAATTAACAATAGTTTTTTTTGCACTGATTGACAACTGGATACATCTCATCTATCTTCGCTGATCATTCAGCACTGGAAAAAGACTCGTTATCGATGTCGTTTCGACAATCAGAATCCGAATTTTATGTGATACCATTGCGCCATGGTCATAATTTGTAGGAAAAAAGCTAATAATAAATAAAGATAATAAAAAGAATTTCGTTTTACATGTATGTTTTGCATGAAACTTCAAAAAATCCTGTAGTTCTAATATTACTGCAAATTATAAGCAAGGTTTTTGCAAAATATTGCAGGACAGTTTCCAATATAATATCGCTGTAATATTTAAGTGCAATATCGTACACAAAACTTAACCACAATAAATGTGCAACATATCGTTGCAACTGCGATATTGGAACATTTTTGCAGCACTGCCACAATATGATGTGCTGTAGGGGTTGTTTCCTCCTCTTTGGATTCCTCGGTTTCCTCCGTCTATCTTCTCGGTCGCTTTCACGAACTCCACCTTTTCCACGCTGTCTCCAAATGGCTGTGTTCTTCGGCTGGTATGGCGATGGCTGGAGGTCCGGGGGTTCTGACACAAATAATTTGACTATCTTTCCGGTTCTCGGGTGGCTCCTTTTATACGAATTCGGGTGCCACCCTGCCACCGGCTGTTCGATCCAGTCCTTTGATTGGTTGGAGGCCCCTCCTCCACCGGTGTTTTGTCCGTTGCCACGCGTACGAAAACGTTGGCCGTGGCTCTCCAAGGCCGCTGTGGTGTTGTCAGTTACCGAGGTAGCGTTTCACACATTATTGGAAATAATTCCGAAATATTATAATTTCAGAATTATTTGAAGCGTTGGCCGCGGTCTTCCCAAGGCCGTTGTCGATTATCGATTTTTCTATTGTTCGAGGAGCGCTCGCCGCGCGTGCCTCCAAGGCCGATGTGACGTATTATTTGTCACATTGCTTCGTTTCCGTTATTTTATTCTATTTATCGATAATCGTTTCGGGGCAGACCGCGGTGGCCATAGGGCCGTTGGAGCGGCAACGGTCAGTCGCGCTGTACGTTACAATACTGATGTTAATTATGTGGGCATCGTTCGAAGACGCATGCAAATCGATAGACGTACGAAAGTTGCTGGGATTTCTAACCGTTACATGCGGTCGTCGAACTAGTATTCTGCAACCGTCGCTCAGTGGGGATTTATCGAGTCAGCTCTAACCAATTTTTTGGACCTCGAGACAGTGTTTCTTCCTAATATGCCATCTCACCTGTATCCATCTTCATTGGATTTGACTTAATAGTGCTTAATGTATTGTTAGTTGAATGAACAATTAACAATTATTGAGTCATCTTTTAATTGATTCGATAATTACCGCAATCATTGATGGATTCAGTATGATTTTTCTTCCAATTAATCACACCAAATACTAAAATCTACTTCAGAATATTTAAGATCTACGTGCATAACATGTGCAAAAAATAAACCCTACTATCACTTTGTTTCTTCTCCCAGTCGACTCATTCGTTTGTTGTCGGTGATGGAAAAATTCGAAGAAAACTACTAGTACGAGGATCGACGAATAAAATGGGAACAATAAAGTGATAAGAAAAATCTAAGCGTTCGTTTATTATATTATGTGCCGCATATACATGTAATTCAATATGCATAATCGTACATCACACACCGTTCCATATTATTCATATAACCTCACTTATTTGACATCTTGCAGAAGTTCTACCGCGGGGCCGTGTAGCAGAAGCTCGCAGAAACATCAGCTGTGCGAACAGGGTCAAAAACGATATGTATAGATATACCGAATCATACAGGGAGACTAGAGGACAGGAGACTGAACCAAGAAAACTAGAGAACAGGAGACCGAACTCCTCTAGTAACAGCGAGTCAAAATATGAACGCATGCAGAGGTCGCGGCGGGGCAGCGGGACCGACCAATGAGGTACTCGCATCGACCCGGCTTGTTCAAGTCACCCACGAGGATCTCTACGGTACGTCTACATTACCCGTAATAATTCGTAACAGTTGTTTTCTTGTGTATTTATGAAAAAGATTGAGGTGCGAAAATGCCCAAACTGTGTTGTATTGTTTATTGCGGAAGCAAATATCTCGGTGGTAGCTCTAGTCAAAGAAAACTATTTGCAGTTCCAAAGGTAAGTTCATTTTTCAATCGAAATAAACAAATCATACTTGTATATAAAAAATCACTTTGAAACGTGTTTTTGGTTAGAAAATAATATATATTGAACCGCTAATACTTTTAAAAAAATGCAATTACCGCATATATACCTCGTTTACATCCACTTTCACAGTACTCTTTATTCTCTCCATATCAAGGAAAAACATTTTTTCAAATTCTCTTATCATACATTTTTATTATCAGAAACCTTGCTTTATTGTTCAATACAATTTTATATTATTTTCCAGGATGCAGAGCGCAGGCAATTGTGGTTTGATGCGATTACACCCTTCCTTAGAGAAGGGTCAAAATCGTGCAAGGATTTGTATGTCTGCGATTTGCATTTCCAAGCAAATGATGAAAGCTGGTCGGAAGCAGCCCTATCCGACTCCGCCGAAATCGCGTTCAGCTTTCAAGCCTTCCAAAACCCACCTCAAAAATCTTGACTGGTAGATGGCGTCTAATACGTAACCCCCGCTCACCCCGCTGGCTGGGGCCGAGGGGCACGCGGAGTGAGGAAGGTTTGGTGTCCGATAGGCGAGGGGCATGCGAGGTGAGGTAGGACTGGTGGGCACTGTGGCACCAAATGTTTCAAGCGCCGCAGTAGCGACAGTTTCTGTCCCTAACACGATTTTCGGCGGAGTCGGATAGGGCTGGTCGGAAGCTCGAAAAACGACAAAAAAGGAAAGGATTGAAAGAAAGGAAAGATAGCAGCACAAAAAATAAATTTAGTGAAACAAACATTATAAATATTCATTATTAAAACCTTCTTTATTGCAGTAAAGTTTTATTCATTAGTTATCATTTTTACAATTCAAAAGACTGGTGCGATAATGCAAGAAATCACAATATTGCTCTGTCATTATAAATATTTTACAATTAGATGGATACTTCATGAACAATAAAGTTTCGTTCATGTTCGTTAATTAGAAAATTCAATTTTGTTGAGTCAAACAAAAACAGATTTTATCCAGTTGTTCAAGCGTGTCACTCACATTGCTGATCGATTTTGGTTCGCATTGTATCCAGTTGATATGCTTTCCCTTGAAAAACACATTTATCTTTATAGCAGGTTCAACAACTACGTTCAAATCCGAGCCAGTCTCGTCCTTGATTTTTGCAAATACTATGTAGCGATCAATTTTCAAAGCAGCACACCACGACAAATTTGGCAATGGTATGTCGTGCAAGTGTTGCTGTAGATAATTGAACAGGCAATTTTCACATAGGTCTGCGAAGACACTGTGTATTTTGCAACCAGGTTCCTTTGGTACATCGCTTGCTAGATTCAATTTTTCCTGAAGGCCCACCATGTTGCAAGCGATTCCTTGGAATCCAGCAATCTAGACAACATAAAATTATCATTAGTCAAATTATGCGATATCAAAACCAATTATATGTTATACACTATTATATGTTATTCTTTATTATTAAAGTGAAACTTCTATACGCACGTCAGACAAAAATCTCGTAGGCTATGACACTCAGAAGTTAGCCCAAAAGTTCTGCTCCTCACTCAAAAAAAAGTCCCGAGGGTGTAAAATCCGAGTGTAAACGTGTCGTGGACTTTAAGCCGGGTAAAATATAAAATCCCGGCGTGTTTATATTTTGCATTGGGTAAAATCGCGAGTAGAAAGGGATTTTGAGCCTTAACTCGGACTTAAATTCCCAATTGACTTTAAGTCCGCATATCCCGGCGCACACAAGAGTTATGTCGTTACGTATGGGTTATGTTCGTTTGATCTACACGAATCTGAGGGCAGCTTAGCCAATGGTGATCTCGATAGCACCGCATTGGCCGGTCTCCGGGATACCGCAGCGCCACCATGACGCAGCCATATTTAGACTCACCGCAAGCATTAGGTTTGCATAGGAGTTCGGTCTCCTGGTCTCTAGTCTTCTTGGACTGAACTATGGGTACGAAATCTCGACAGAAAATTCGTACGACCAATTGGGCACGTGGCCACTGAGGTCACGTGATCAGTCAATGTTGACGACCGCGCTCCTGTTGGGTGATTCTCGAACTACGGTTCTGTGACGCAACCATAGTGACAGCTCGGCAATAAGTGAGGTTATATTCCATTGGGAAGTGAATCGGAGCAATCGATTGCGTACATTTTTCTAAGGCTCGTTTTTCAGGTCCGAGACCGCACGTGATTATTTTTATTTTGTTCAACAATATCTTCTCTTTTTTAAACAAATAAGGCAACAAAGTGTGTGGTTACAGTTCTTAAAATATTTATTTTTGCGCTGAGACAAGTCATGTAATCACTGACAAGTATATAATAAAAATCATATTGTTTCGTTCTTTTTCTATTTCGTTTTTCTTAGAAATTGTTGTTGTAGGCTTCGATGAGGAACGCCATACGTATCCAGTCCAATGTGTTCCAAATTTTGCACATTTTCCAACCGTTTCCGATGCACGTTCCAGCTCCTCTTCTGTCTAGAATTTGTACGCCTCGGATCATCTTTCTGTTAAAATAAATCGTTCTTGATATATTAAGTTTCATACAATTTTATAAAATATATGATCCATATACTATAGCGTACCCGCCCAAAAAAAAAAATGTTTATATAACGCAGCCATGTTTTCCTCGCTTTTTCGGGGGTGTTTGCGGAAGGTAAAGATGGCGTTTTTAGAACATCCGGCGGTTGCTATGGTAACCAGGACGTAAATATTTCATATAACCACTAGGACGTAAATATCGGTGACTCATCCCTGTTGAGCGGTAGTAAAGATTTTTTTCATCGATTTTTGCGCACCAATAACAGGAGACCGAACCCGAGTGGTTCGGCAGCGCCGCCAATCCGCTGCGATCCGTAGCGAAACCAAAAACATCAGCTTGCCCGGTTCCCGCGTTTTATACGTGGTATTATAACCTCATTCGTGATTATAGCGTTGAGAAGTTCAGATCGTGTGTAAAATAATAAGTGAAAAATGAGTGGAAAAGATAATACCGACGACGAGTGGATGCCATCCACGCCACCCGATCTTCGCGACGACGCGGAAGAGGCGAAAGAGAACCTCGTGCCGTCGAAATCAAAAAAATTATACGAATCAACGTACGAGACGTTCATCGAATGGAAGCGCCAGCATAACACGAATTTAAATTCAGAATCGGTTATGCTGGCGTATTTCAATGGACTTCAAAAAAAGTACAAGCCTTCGACACTCTGGTCGATCTACTCTATGTTGAAATCCATGCTAAAAGTTAAAATGCAAGTGGACATCGGAAGTTACATGATTTTAAAGGCGTTCATGAAACGTCAATCGACAGGATTCGTCGCTAAAAAATCCAACGTCCTTTCGCCGAATGATATTGATCGATTTTTAATGGAGGCACCGGACAGGGAATATCTAGCAACGAAGGTAATTTTGAAAATAGTATGATTTACCATACAGATTTATAACTTTTTTATCCAACTAAACTTGACCCATTTATTCCAGGTTGCCTTGATATTTGGTATTTGTGGCGCATGCCGCAGTAATGAGATAGTAAATATTAAAGTCGAGGACATAACTCGGCAGGGAAACTTGCTGGTCGTGAGTCTGCCGATCACAAAGACAAACAGGCCACGGACCTTCGTTATCAACGAAGAGTTTGCCTCAATCGTCAAAAAATACACCGCCTTGCGACCAGCCCATGCCTCAACCGGTCGATACTTTCTCAATTACCAGAAAGGAAAATGCACGGTGCAGCCCATCGGGCTTCACAAATTTTCAAAGATGCCGAAGGACATCGCAGCGTTCCTGCAATTAGACAATCCACAATCATACACCGGCCATGCGTTTCGTAGAACTTCTGCAACATTGCTTGCTGATAGCGGGGCGAATATAACAACATTAAAACGCCATGGTGGATGGCAGTCAAGCAATGTTGCGGAAGGCTACATTGAGGAATCAATTGCTAACAAAGCAAAAATTAGCCGGATGATTTCATCGTCACTTCAGTTGCCATCGACATCCACATCGAACTACATTCCGGAGACTTCAGTGACAAATCCTACACCGATCGGGCCAAATGGATGTGCAACCGTAGTTGTGTCCGAACCATCTGCTTCAACGACAACAGCAAATGCATTGCCTATGGATAAACCGATGGTTTTCCATAATTGCACGTTCAATATTCAAAACGAATATAAATCTTAAAAAGAAACATTATTTATCTAGTCAAACTTTAGTTGTAGAGTAGTGAAACATATTTTAGGTTAGTTAACTATATTGTTAAACTGTTGTTAACTTAAAAAATTTATTGCATTTTATGTTTTTTATGAATTTTATGTACTTCGTTCTATTTACTTCATCTTTTTCGTTTTAAGTGTTACGTGATGAGAATTTATTTCCTAGTCGAACTTTAGTAAAGTAACGTAAATATAAAAACGTTGTTAATTTTGACAATTTATTGAATTTTATTTTATGTTTTGCGTCAGTACTACTATAATTTATTCATTGGGTTTTTGTACACCGAATTAATAAAATATTTTATTTCGGTGCTATTTGTTCGAAAAATAAAAAAAATGCATTATAATTCAATATTTATTACATGACCGTTACCGTTCGTTCAGTGGGGGGGGCTTCGCCCCCCCAACCCCCCCACCAGGGCTTCGCCCCTGGATCCCACCAGGGCTTTGCCCCTGGACCCCACCGGGGCTTCGCCCCTGGACCCTGTCTTCGTAATAGTGCGTGAAGCTCGGATAACATGGCTTTGTTATATAAAATATCGTGTGCATCTTGGAGGCGGGCCTTTTAACGGTTCGCGCGATGTCTTCAGCACTCGCCGTTAAAAGCGCCCTGTTGCCTCCTTGATACACAATATACTATTTTCCGCAAAACACTGAAACATTAAATATTAGTAACATTCATAACATTCAATTATAAACTGTCATGCTGCACAAGTTTTTTGCCTTGACTATTAGCAGTGAGTGATTGAAATACAATTTACCTCTGCATTGTTCGACAAACTTAGCGGGATGGCATTAGCTGTCAAGCAGGGTTTCCCACGTTCGATCCATTAGCCAATTTCGTTGAGTAATGCGTTTCGACATCCTCTTGGCGAAAATGATCTTCTCTCGTTCTCGACCGGTTCTAAAAAGAAATGAACAATGTCAGGGAGACTATGTCTCCCTGCACTGAGTAAGTTATATTTTCTATTCTATTAATGATTAATTTTTGTTTTTTCAGATTTCAATCATCGAATTCACTCAACCCTAAATAAAAATTAGTTTTTAATAAATAATATATTTTTATTTATAAATTTATATATTTATTTAATAAATAAATAATAAATAACTAGTTATAAAAATTAATTAATTAGTCAATTAGTTAGTTATAATTAGTTTTTTAAGTAAATGGTAGCAGAATTTATTTTTTGGATGACAATCCTTGGCGGTTTTATAAAGCTCTGGAATTGGTTTGGAAGTATCCGGAAGCAAAGCAGACGCAAAGCATGTGCCATTTAATCAGTGGTCTGAAACTCGACGCTGATCGTGTGTAATCGGGTCTGCGTTATTTGGAAAATCCGTCCCTCACTCTGATTGGCTGAGCCGTTTACTACATCAATCCTGCCAACGCCATGAAAAAATTTTACCTCGACTGGTTGGTACTCCTACTTATCGATACATACAGCGTAAACGAACACTATCTCATGTATATGAATATACATTAGATGAATAGGTGTGTGTGTCTGAACCTCACTTTTCCTAGTTGAAGCTCATTGGTCGAAATTATCGAGACATAGATATAGATATATATAGTGTGTGAATATTTGATTCCGTGCATAACCTAAAAAGAAAACTCAATCATAAATAAATAGTCCATGTTATCTCTATATTGTCGTTTATTATTTGTTCATTTTTTGCCAGCGTTTCAACAAGCTGGGTACATATGTGTGTCGATGATACTGTGTCACGGACACAGTTTGTCGAGTCGGGAATCTTCCTTTCCTACGAACAAAAAAAAAAAAACTGTATTACTAATCAAAGGCTTTCCATTCGTACAAATGTGCGACATATCATAAAAATATAATATATGCATCATAAAAAAATATATGAAGAGTTCCATTAACTATAGGCATCGGTCTGGACCACCCTCGTCTCAGATTTCTTTCAAATTTATTTGGGGTGTAGTCCTTGATGACCTATATGTGCCTGAATTTTTTCAGATTATTTCCTCTATTATTTCGGTTGTAGTAATTAAAGGCATTTCGTGACATTTCGGTTTTTTTTTCAATTTAATTTCATAGTATTGTATAGCAAAATTAAAATTATATTTAGAATGCATTTCTATGTGAAATTTTCTCAACTTTGTGAAAAAAATCTTTGAACTTTCATCGATTCTAGTAGTTTTTACAGAGATCCCAATGTGAATTTGACATATTGTATGTGAAATTTTCTCAGCTTTCTATTATTAATAGCTTTTTATTATTATTAAAGCTCGATTTTGAGAGCTTTGTGTTAGTCCAAACTGAATCAATATTTTTTTCAGAGAGTTGAGAAAATTTCACATAGAAATGCATTCTAAGTGTAATTTCACTTTTGTGATACAATACTATGACTACAGCCGAAATAATGGAAGAAAAAATCTGAAAAAATTCAGGCACATATTGGTCATCAAGGACTACATCCCAAAAAAATGTTTAAAAAATCTGAGGGGGGCTGGCCCGGACCGATGAATATAGTTGATGGAACTCTTCATATATATTTACCAGTTCTTACTTCAATCCATTTTTAGTTTTTCCATTTTCAGTGCCGCCATTTGGGATCCGGTGCGTACCGGTCTTCGATCCGACCAAAACGTGTGCAGTCAACGGAGGTCGTGTGTCCACTGAGACTCTGCAATATAAATAAGACCATTAGCAGTTTGTTATTGCTTTGGATGGCAATCCATCATTACTCTACAAAAATTCTATCAAACTTACCCTCATACAATTTTCCTTGCCCACTGCCCATAGATCGACCTTCTCGTCATCGCCACCGGTACCTAAAACTCGACCCGATTTGTGTCCAAGAGCTAGACAGTTCACGTTGGATGTATGAGCCACAAAGTCCTCTGAAAGTTGTACAAATACTTGCTTTGTAGATTTCATTGTTTCGGACGACACAGATCATTAGATGTTATTAAAAATGAACGACCAAAATACTCGAGTGCTTATTTATAATATACTATTCATAAATTCTCTGTTGTTATTTTTATTATTATTATAGAAGTGTAGAAGTAGAAGTAGAATGTTATCTAGCCTACCTTTATTGAGCTCACCATGTTCAAGCCCTGTCCGACAAATACGAGAGTGAGGCAGAAGGCGATAACGGCATGAGGCATCAAGCTTTTTGCTCCGGTTATCTTCATCGCTGGTCCTCAATGACAGGTGACCTGTCGAAAGATTTGAAAATAAATATCTACTTTGTTATTATTTCTATCGTCTTTATTCTCTTAAGACAAGTGAGAATTCACCATTTGTCTATATCTCAAAAACAGTTCAAGCTACAGCGTCGATAATCTAAAATAAAATTTTTACACTAACCCTAAATAACCAAACGGTTATGCAGGTTCATCAGGCCTATTTTCAAGTTATTTTAGGCATTCGGTTATTTTTTAAAGTTTATTCTAGGTTATTGACGCTTTGCTCGAGCCGTTCCCGAGTTATAGACGTTTAAGTTTCGCGCAATTACAAACACGCGCGCTTACTGACGCACGCGTCCAGACGTATCAATGCACATATATGATACGGGAGACAACTTCTAAACATCGAAAAAAAATATAATTATTTATTGAAAATAAAAAATCACTTACTTTCACTTGGTAGGTAGACGTTTTTCTAATTAAACACGTCGATACAAACAAAACCACAAAACTCTGCAAATCGCTATCGCTTCGATTGTTGAAATATGGCGTCAAGGGAGATGTGGGAACATCGCTATATATGAATTGTAATGCCGGTGCCATTGCCAATCTTCAAGCGGCGAAGTAAGAAAAGAACATTTTCTATTTCTCTGGTTGGTAGTAATGTTGTAGTTTTCGACAAGCGAATAAGAAGTGGTGGGGGCTACGGAGTGTCGACCCACTGATTCAATTTCTCTGGAAACGATATATATAGTTATATTATGTGAAGGATTTAATTCGGTGATTCCCGCTGGCAGCGCTCCTCTCGGCGGCGGTGGAACTAAGAGGTCCTACAAGTTTGCATACGAGATTTTGAAGCAAAATCCGGCCAAGTTCAGTCTCCTGTCCTCTAGTCTCCCTGGAATCATACATATGACATATATCTGCGGCCTACCCTCTCGGATGCGAGCGCTCGTAGCGGCCACTCTCGGAACTTTGCTATTTCACGGATTTTTGTCCCAGATTCTGTTACCGGAGTTCGGTCTCCTGTCCTCTAGTCTCCCTGGTTTTGCCGTTAATCGACCCTTCCGAGTTGGCTTACCAAAACCAACCGACGTTCGTGACTCTGACGTTCTATTATCGGAACTAACGGTGGCATAGGTATTAACAAAATCTCGAATTTGCCGAACCAGGAGCTTTAAGCAAGGTAAAAAAGCTTATCTTCCTAACAATGGTTACTTCGATCATAATCGTCGCGTTTTTACTTATGCACACTCAAATTTCGTCGACTGATCATTATATAACGTTACGGCAAATTGGAGTCCGAATCTTATCGTAGCGACAAAATTTTTTTTAGTGAGCTTTTTTCCCTTGGTTCTGGAGTAATTTTTTATTACACTGCGCACGGTTCTTGATTCAGAGATTTGGATGTCATTGTGGTTTTTAAAATTTATTGATTCGTTTGCTCATAGATGGAAACCACACGTCTGGCAAAGCCTAAGATGCGAGGACTCCTTGCAGTCAATATCAAGAAAAATCTGATATCAATGGCTGTTTTCAGCGTGGTCTTCTGTACGGCTTACCAACTTCTCTACGCCCAACCTAGGAAACAAGCTTATGCCGATTTCTACAAGTAATTCATTGATACTTGAAAAAAATTTTTTTTTTTCAAAGGTTTTTTAAACGTTACTCATTTGGTGTTTGATTGCAGGACGTACGATCCCGAGGCGCGTCTGAAAATCATGGAGGATGCCGGATTGATGCAATCCTGTCCAAAGTAAAAACTTGTTTCTGTAATGTAGTGAATGCCTGAACATCCCTCAAAGTTCAATAATAAATCTGTGAATATCATAAATTGGATTTTGTTTTGTTATTTTTTGTAATGAATTTCGCAGGGAATTTTAATAAAGCGACATATAATTTTCCTTGTATTTATCCGATTCTTTTTCTAGGAAATGTATGTTTGGAAATCATGAATAATTTCAAAGGGATGAAAAAGACTGAAAATTGTTGCACATTTCGCAATTGTTTCTCACGAGCTGAATAGAACGAAGATTTCCTTTATCTTTAATGAATTTTACAAAAGCAGACTTTGGAGCAGAGACAGTTGTTTCAAACGTTTTTCCATGTTTTTTCGAACATTTTTTTATTGAGGCATATTTTAAAAAAAATGATATCCCTGATTTTCAGATCTTTTTGTGAATTAATCTGTTAAATTTCTTGCTTGAAACAATGCAGACTTCCGACAATGTTTGGTACGAAATTTCTCATAATTTTTTGACTAGCTTATAAAGAAGCTGGAAGAACCATTGTTTCATTCTGCGGGCCACACAAAAATTCAAACAAACATTCATACTTCGGTGGTCAAATTCTGGTTAACACGGACCAGGTTTTATTGGGTCAGATCTGAAAAAATACTGCAGGTTAAATTTCCCACATTCCAGCAATACAGAGGTGGATGTTTTATTACAGTAATAATAGGCAAATTAATTCCGAACAATCAACCAATGAAATAATGTCATGGAAGAAGATAGAAATAAAAAACAACAAATGCAAAAATATATTGCTGAAAATTTAATGAATTTCGTTATGAGGAAGCGTCAGACGAAAGATTTACAAAGAAAAATGTACTCTCCAAAGCATAATCCCACAATTAAAAAACATTATTCAACATACAAAGAAAAAAATTAAAATAAAATGATTGCAACAAAATGAAATAATATTTTCATTATACGTACGTGAACGAATATTACACGCCGTTGTCAAGACCCATTGCAATTGATTGCAATCGAGAAAATGTAAACTCGTTCGATATACAAAATCGCGGGCTTAGATGGCGCAACGATCGATACCCATGGTGCTCCGCGCGATTGATTTGCGCATGTCAGTTAGTGGCATTGCAAATGGCTTCTCCTTGTTATTGTTCATGGCGTTTTATGACTTGTTCCTTTATATTGCCGATTATGTCGATCGTTTTCGTTATTTCGACGGGCCGCCGTGTCGATAAATTGCATTGAGATAAACGCGCGGTGTGATTTTAGGTTAAGACAAGTGATTGCGGAGCAGAGGGGAGTGACAGTGGGGTTTCTATTGTGTCTCGGTGTTTCGATCAAAGACGAGCATAACCCGCACGCAAGTTGGACAGGAATGGGGTAACGTTAAAATTTCAATGATGTGTTCCTGTGGTATAGAAATTATTCAGCGAGCGATAAAAGCAACGGGGCATTCGTGTATTACAATACCGCACGTAACGCTGAAAACAATTTTCGTAACCACTCGTCGTTAATCCGGCTGATTGGCGAGGTGCGGAGGGGGGGGGCCGCGGCGTCGGCGGTGTCGAGGGGAGGATACCGCGGATGGTACGGCTGGGGGGTGGGGGGTCGAAAGTCTCTCTCGTGATACATATACTCACGGACCTTTTGACGGCGGCTCTATGTTGAGCATGCTTGAGCCCACTTCACGTAGTACAACTCCCCCGATGAACAAAATGGCGGTCCCCCGATATCCAATGGTCTGAGCGCCTTATTTTATCGAAAAACATCGACAAAAACCCTCGCGATCCTATTCGAAATTAACGAAAACGGTTATTTTTGTCAAATTCGTAGCCAAACTGGCTCGTGTATCATACGAATCGTCTCTATAACCTAGTTTTTTCTAAAATTATTATTATTATTTTTACTTATTGTCTCTTTTTTTTCGTTCTTTTTTTCTCGTACAACTTTTATTGTACGGATATGGAAAGTCAATTTTTAATTAGATGATCGTAAAGCTGGTTGGTGCAAATTTCTTTTTGCTCTTTTCTTATGGTGTTCTTAATTGTTTATCGGGGTTGTCGTTAATGGCGTTACAGGTTTATTGGGCATCCGGAAAACCGCGGATATTCGGGATAAACTCGATCGGCTAATTATCCCGATATTCTAACCTAATAGCTTGTAATGGACCCTTTTTTTCATGTATGCCCTCCATTTTCTCCCTTGTTGTTTTGTAAATTTCTCTTATACATTTCTTTTTGGTTGTTTTTCATTCTTTCTTTAAACGTACATGACAGCCTTGCCACGCTTCGTGTTGGTTGAAATATCGTGTTCTCGACAAAATTTTTCATTAACATTGGTCCAACTGATCCTTCGATGGTTTCAACTATTCATCAATAACATGTCAATTGTCTGTGTTATCGATACTTTTGTCTATTTGTGCCAACCATTGAAACATCGTTCCCGGGGAATTTAACAATATTTTTGGGCAATCGTTTGAGCAGACAAAAGTTTGTTCAGCTATTTCTGTGTTTTTGGTGTAAGATTTAAAAGTTAAGATTTAATTGTCAAGCATGTATGAATGGAATGGTCAATTGATTTTTACAATTTGTCAATAAGCAAGGATTCCTTTATTATTGTAATAAATTTTTTTTTTTTTAATTCTTATTTTTGTATGGACTGAACACCCCCGCCCCTTACATTCTATGATCTTTTGCTTTTTGGAAGGCTCAGTGCCTCGTATTGAAGTATCAATTCCTGTCAATGATTTTCATAGTTTTTATTGAAAATTCAAATTAAATGGTAGAATTTTGTCTGATAAACAGCAAACAGGGTAATTAAGCACGCTGGCCGGAGCATAGTTTGAGGCTATCGGATTTGAAGCAGACAGACAAAAATTTTGAAAGAGGCAGAAAAAGAGTGAACTCTTAGAGACTTTCCCAGGTTCCCTGGGTAGTTATGTGATCAATGATTGGTAAGTGCATAAATGAGGAACAAAAAAAATACTTAGAAATACAAAATTTTCTGTTATTGCGATTGCCATAAATTATATGCAGGTTTGCTGATAATTAATAAATTCAAAATTAATTACATAGTCATGGCGGCGGACAGCGATGGTGATTTGATCGAGACGGTAGTAACGTGTGAAGGCGATCTCAGAGACCCGGAATTTCCGCACAAGTTCAAAGTCATTGTTGATCGTCTCAAATATTTACTCTCCAAAGGTAAGATTCAGAATGGGAATCTATAAAAGACATCCTTTTTGTCTTTTATTCTATGTGTTGGGCTTGAAAATACATATAAGTAATCGGTGATTATGTATAGCATCAAAATAATGGAATATCACATGAAATCCCAAGACATATATATTATTATATAGAAATTCCATCCTTGTAACATCTAAGAGATTCCATTCAATTATATTTAATTGACAAACAATAATGTTTGATTGATAAATTGACTAAGATATAGACCATTAGTTATTCATTGTTTGACTTACCCAGTAACACGTTAAAGTAATTTCTTGCTAACTCGTTTTAGTTAAATTAGATCGTTGAAAAACTTAAAACAATTGAACTCAATTCAAATTAATTTAATTTAATTATGTAAATAATGAAGTAAAAATTAAATTAAGTTAAACAAATCTGAATTATTCAAGTTTATTCATTCCCTTTTTCTCTTTTACAGAGAAAGGCGACGTATTACGAGTAAACAAGGTAGAACCATGGAACTCTGTGAGAGTAACATTTTCTATACCAAGAGAGGCGGCATTGCGCTTGAGAGAGCTGGCTGCACAAGGATCTGCAACCTTGACACAGCTCGGTATTCTGTCTGTACAGGTAGAGGGAGATCAGGTGAGCAAATATGCATTACATCGTTCAACCGTTCGACGTCTTGACAAGCAATTAATGTTTCGATGACTTTTGTTATTGTAAAAAAAATTGTATTTCCACAGGTTATATCACTGAGAATAGCCAGTCAGTTTGGTGGAGAAGCACAGGAGATAGTGTTGCGTTCGGGAGGGGCTGAAGAGGGAGAAAATGTATCGCAAGTGGATGCGACTCACGTTGCACCTACAAACGTTAGTGACGATACGGCGAATGCCCTGCCAGGTCCGAGCAACAGCTCCAGCATTTCATCAGCAATAAGCAACGTTGCTCAGCTCATCGTTGCCGGTAAATTTAACAATAAATATAAATCACGTCTACGAATATTTGACTCAAATTGTTTGTCCCAAAATTTTTCACACACTTCTCAATTCATGTGAAAAATAAAAAGACGTGTATCGGACTTTTCAATTTTGAATAATCGTCATTATGATACAGGCAGCTATTGATGAGTTTTAGTTTTTCAAACTGACATATCGCAGCAACGATTCTCGATAAATTAATCGTTTTTGTACGAGCTATACGATGTAAGCATTAATAATTACGTTGCAGTATTGAAACAATTATAAATCAACGGTTAAACAACTAAAAGTTGCATAAATCCGAACACCCATTTGAATTAGAAAACATTTTTTTTTGGGATCGCTTGGATATAACCAAAAATGTTGAGATCTTAAACGGAGTGGACCAACGTTTCGTTCAGAACTAATAGCTCTTTTGCTGATTGACAACTCGTTCAATGTGTTTATTTCAAGAACAATTTTTTCTCCAAAAACCATTTTTTATTTTTTTAAAACTCTTTTTGCTTCCTCATAGAGGAAGCTGTTTTTTCAAATTTCCTTGTACAGAGAAAAAAAATTGAAACCTTGAACGGAGTCGTCTAACGTTTAGTTGGGAAGTTATGTCTCTTTTTCTTATTGAAAACACGTTTATTGTGTTTATGTGAATTTTTTAAAAATCTGTTTCAAATTTTTTTATTAATTTTTTTTCTGAATCCCCTGAGCAAAAATGAAAATGTTGAGATCTTGGACGGGGCGAACCAACGTTCTTTTTTCAAAGTTATATCCCCTTTAACACATTTAGCGTCTTTTTCATGAGATAAAGCTGTAGCTTCCCAACAAAATGTTGATCCACTCTGTACAAGATCCCAAATTTTTTGTTATTGTTTGAGGAATTGAGAAAAAAAAATTAATTATGGTTTCGATGGTGCAACGGAATTATGAATGCTTGTATCGTATAGCGCGCTCAAAAACGAACAAAAACTTCCGTCTTTTTATATTTATCGATAATCGTTGTTGAGATATATCAGTTTTAAAAATTAAAAATCATCGATAGTTGA
Source organism: Sussaba pulchella (assembly GCA_963971145.1). Taxonomy (NCBI): domain Eukaryota; kingdom Metazoa; phylum Arthropoda; class Insecta; order Hymenoptera; family Ichneumonidae; genus Sussaba; species Sussaba pulchella. The sequence continues at coordinate 1,323,496 of OZ020169.1, forward strand.
AAAACATAATTTGCCCCTGTATCCTACAGGGAGACCTTACGACGATGTCATGCTGTTTTTTTTTTTTTTTTTTGATCGGTACTCTTGTCAATAAAAGATCATTACTCGAGATATAATTTGTTAAAACGAAGGGAACGCCCTATTTAGCCAATTTCGAGGGAAGTAGCTTCGAAGTGCAGTTTCGATGGCCTGTTGCAAGCGTTTATTTCAACCAGCCGAGATTGCTCAGTAATACATTTTTCGCGTATGGATCGCAACGTTGCTGGTTCGAGCCGTGGTGCCATTCTTTTTTTTGTTCATCGAAATATTTATTCATACAATTCGCTTATAAAATCCAATCCAATTATGCCAATTCCATTACATTTAAAATCTTTTGTACAATTACAAAACTACTTTTCGCGTCTGTTTCCGTTCTGTCTTCGTAAATCGTACTTGATTCGTTTAAGCCCCGTAGTAAGTATTTATAGTGTTAAGGCAAGGTATAACTTTGGATTTTCAATGAAAATTATACGTTTAACATGAAATAAAACTAATTTTTGGGATCTGACAGAGGAACATAACACAGGAACAATTGTGATTTCAATTTAATGTCATCGTAATAATTAAACATCATGTACATTCGTACATTGTTGAAACGCAATATCTTCGCAATTGACAATGTACGAGCGCAATTTATTAGTCTGCCGACCAAGATCGTTAAAAACAATGTGCGAATGTATTTTGTGTTCAATTATTACAATTAAATTAAATGGAAATCACAATTATCCATGTGTTATATTTTCCTTAATTCGATTTCAATTGGTCAACGTATCATTTGTATTCGAAACACAAGTTCATACTTTGCTTTAACAATATAAATACTTACTACGAACCTTGAACGAATAAAATAAGACTTGAAAAGGCGAAGATAAAAAAAGGCGCAAGAAATAGTTTTTTAATTGAACGAATAAATATCAAACGTAGTGGAATTGGTATAATTTCATCGGATTTAATAAGCGAGTTGTATGAATACATTTCGATGAGAAAAAACAAACTACGGCAGCAGGACTCGGACTTGCAACGTTGCCGTCCATACGTGAGAACCTTACCACTCGGGTTATCTCGGCTTCATGTAATGATTGCTACCAATATATCTAAACTGCATGGTATTTTTCTAAGCCATTTTTCGCGGGATTGGGTAAATAGTGCGTCCTATCGTTTGACAATATTACGCCTCTAGTAATGATCTTTCATTCACAAGAGTACTGATCTAAACAAAAATAACATCGTAAGCTCCCCTTCTTAATGACTATCGCTCAAAATATAAAAACCGAACCACGTGTATCTTTATTTCCGACGTCAATTGATTTAAGCTCAATTTGAAGCTCTTTCGGAAATACATGAAACCGTATTAGAACATCCCGATTTTGATTGCAACTTCCATCGATAAATATGTTTACTCAAGTATTGATATCGATGGAATGGATGAAATCGATACATATCAGTGGAAGTTGCAATCAAATTCGGGAAGTCCGAGTTACCCGCAGCTACAGAATCTGAACTTGAATTAATTTTGAACGAACTCAACTAACATGGTCGAGCGACAGAATCTGAATTGAATTATTATTGGGAATAAACGTAGTGCTAGGCACTATGAAAGTTAATGCGCGAGCAAGGCAACGATGCGCCGGGGCACAGCACATCACCGAGGTGAGCACCGTCTCCTCCGGCTATCGTGAGATCCCATACGGCAGCGGAATTCGCAGACGGTTTACCGTGGAATACTCTACGGTCACTCGCTCGCACGTTGATTATTTGAATCATGATAATATTAAATAAATGTTATTTATATATGGGGCAAACCATGCCGAATCGACGGATGAAACCCTTCTATCCCCCGATGTGGTCGTTGATTTTTTTTAGTATCTTTTGGATCCTACGACCTCATTAACTTTTTTTAAAGATTTTTTAGACTCCTTCCCCTCCCCCCACCACAATTTTTTTTAATCAAGAGGAAACTGCTATTTTCCCCTTTTTTATATCGATGAAATTTGTTTTTCCACATACTCTATTGAAATTGAAGAACTTTTTTCATAAAATTGGAGTGAGTAGCGGGTTCCTTTTTTTTTTTTTTTTTTTTTTTTTTTTTTTTTTTTTTTTTTTTTTTTTGTTGCAATTTTGCAAAAAATCGGTTTTCTATCGGAAACAATCGAAATAACAATTCTTTGCAAGATAGATTCAATTTTTTTTTAGATCGGAAACCATTATTCTATATTGACATTTCGGAAAAACTCGAATTTTTGTGAAATTGCAAAAAAGAAAAAAAAATTTTAGGTACTCGCTACCCACTCGAATTTCATGAAAAAAGTTCTTCAATTTCAATAGAGTATCTGGGAAAAAAATTTCATCTAAATAAAAAGGGGGAAAATAGCAGTTACCTCTTGATAAAAAAAATTGCGTTGGGGGGAGGGGAAGGAGGGGTCTAAAAAATCTTCAAAAAAATTAGTGAGGTCGCAGGATCCAAAAGATACTAAACAAAATCATCAACCAAGATCGATCCGGTTTCAGTCCGGTGATTCGGCATGGTTTGCCCCAAATATATACATATATGGGGTATTCCTGGGAATTTCGGCAACTTCGGACAGTTGGCTCAAAATTTTTGCCCCCCAATTTTTTCCATTAATATGTGTTGAAAATAAAGAGACACGTATTTCGGCGTTTTTTATTTTGAGCCCCCACTTTTGAAATACGATCAAATGAAGTTTTTGAAGTATTGACCACATTCGATCATTCAAATCGATATATCTCAGCAACGGTTAGTGATAACTCGAAAAACCACGGGTATTTTTTTTTCGTTTTTGAACGCTCTATACAATGAAAACATTTACGATTATCTTGCACAAATTCAACAATAAGTTATAAACAATTCAAAATAAAAAATGAAATAAAACAAAAAACGCATTTTTAATTTTTTAAATGTATTTTTTTTTAATTCCTTGAACAAAAACGAAAATTTAGCCACCTTGAACTTTTTGGGCCGACGCTTCGTTCGGGAGTTATAGATTTTTTTGTTACAAAAAACCCGTAAATGTTTACCCGGTTGTTAAGAAAAAAAGCTATAACTTTCGAACGAAGCGTCGGCCCAAGTCGGGCTGGGTCTCAAAATTTTTCTTTTCGTCCAAGGAAATTGAAAAAAAATCAATTTCAATAATTAAGGGTACTTTTTTTTAATGCAAATTTTTACTAATAAAATACGTAAATTTACGGGTTTTTTGTGACAAAAAAATTTATAACTCCCGAACGAAGCGTCGGCCCAAAAAGTTCAAGGTGGCTAAATTTTCGTTTTTGTTCAAGGAATTGAAAAAAAAATACATTTCAAAAATTAAAAGTGCGTTTTTTGTTTTATTTCATTTTTAATTTTGAATTGTTTATAACTTATTGTTGAATTTGTGCAACATAATCGTAAATGTTTTCATTGTATAGAGCGTTCAAAAACGAAAAAAAAATACCCGTGGTTTTTCGAGTTATCACTAACCGTTGCTGAGATATATCGATTTGAATGATCAAATGTGGTCAATACTTCAAAAACTTCATTTGACCGTATTTCAAAAGTGGGGGCTCAAAATAAAAAACGCCGAAATACGTGTCTCTTTATTTTCAACACATATTAATGAAAAAAATTGGGCAGCAAAAATTTTGACCCAACTGTCCGAAGTTGCCGAAATTCCCAGGAATACCCCATATATTTTAAATCAAAAAACATAAATTCGAACAATTGTAAACGTTAATTTTACGCGTATCAGAGAAAAGTGAAATGAATGGGAAAAAAACTTCTCATGGCCAGGATCGAACCAGGGACCTCCTGACTACTTGTCTTGCTCGCTACCCGCTCGGCTATTCGGTTGGTTGGTAACAGCACTTTCGTTAGTCCTCATAAGCTGCTCAAAATATTTCAAAGTCGATTTTCTCGTAAACTTCTGGCTATCTGGCCCAAGGGCTTTAGGGAATTGTTTTTCGAGGGCTGACCTTTCAGTACCACAAGTATAAAAAATTACAAAAATGCCGAGGTCATAGTCTCTCCTTGTGAGACTTGGAGCTGATTAGATTTTGGTCCAGTTCGGTCGAGTAGTTTTTTTAGTTTTTTACAAAAAATGTAATTCCAAAATTTTTTCGTAAACATTTTCTCTAAAACTAATAACGCGATCCGAAGAAAATTTTTTGAAAAAACTTTTTTAAAACTTTTTTAAATCTTTTTTTTTTTTTTTTTTTTTCCACGTACGTACGTAGGTGATCAATTTTTCGCTGATGATTTCTCCAAAACTAATGACGTGATCGGAATGATCGACGATGCAATCGATGTGTCTTGATGAAACTTAGAGCTGATTAGATTTTAGTCAAGTTCGGTCAAGTAGTTTTTTTTAGTTTTTTACAAAAAATATAATTTCAAAATTATTTCGTAAACGTTTTCTCTAAAACTAATAACGTAATCCGAAGAAAAAAATTTCAAAAATCTTTTAAAATTTAAAAAAAAAATTTTTTTTGGATCTGTTTTTT
>OZ020169.1:1338028-1359528 GCA_963971145.1 Sussaba pulchella
TGCTCATCGAAATACCGAACGAGAACAATGATAAACGTTCATTGCGAACGAGATCGCAGAAACTCAATAGCCCGGATATCGTTAAAACGCCGAAGAGCAGTCCTCATGGAACGTCGAACAAGACGGTTGAAGAGCGACGTAGTATATCACCGTACGCTAAAGCCAGTCCGAAATTGGGAATCGGTAAATTGTCGCCGAACGCGACATTGGTGAAAGTTGGAAAACGAAAGAGGCAGGAAAGCGAGAGTTCGGTTGCTTCTAGTAACGCTGATGATGCCCAACCAAGGCCAGGTAAACGGAAATGCTCGGAGAACGCTGCAGAACTTATTAAGGCTTGCATGGGCGTAGAGGAGAGCGGTCCTATTAAGAAACAAGTTCCTGGCAAGGATGAACAGTCAAAGAAGTCGTTCAACATATTGGCTAAAGCCAAGAAAGGTGTCTATCCCTTTACCTTCTATTGTTAAAAAAAAAAAAGAAAGGAAAAATCAAATAATTTACAAATTAAAAAAAAAAAAGAAACTTAAACGAAACGGAAAACAAAACAAAAAACGAATATAAGCCTATTTATGATGTCTTGTTAATGACTGGACCATTTGTTCTTTGCTTCCTTACTTCGAATGACGATGGGCCAGATTCGTCCAAACATCTGGTAAATTTGGGCTTTCATTGATCTTTGGAACATTTCGTGAACTTTTTTTTTTTATTCTTGTTTACAACTTACAATTGTCTGTTGCTGTTGTGAAAGTAAAACGCTCCATACGCTACAGATTCAATTTTATTTTTATTTTTCCAATTCTGTTCTCAAGTAAAAATGGTATGCAAGAGCCGATGATTGTAAAGGAACCGACATTTCGACCTAAATTTTTTTCTGAATTTGTAACAATTTACAATTATAGTAAATTATAGTAAAATTTATTACATTTAAATAATGTCGGAAATATATTTTCTGTCATACCATTTTTTTTTTTGTGGGGCTGATAAAGTTATAATACCGTCGGACGAGAGTGAGATTGTGACGTGGTTCGTGTGATTGAACGTGTGTGCAAGAACGCGACAAACATTAAACGTGGCCATTGATTTAGCAGCCTGTGATGAAATACACGTTAGCCGACAATTAGTGTTTTTCGTTTGTACTCGTTTAAATTTGTGTTTAATAATTGTTCGTTTCTGGAAAAGAATTTAAAAAAAAAAATAAAATAAAATCCCAGGTCCAATTCTGGTAGAGGTGGAGTCGTCGGACGACGAGCCGCTCATCGAGTTGGCGGCGGGAAAAATGAGGATTCGACTGTCGGACGAGACTTCCGTCCCATCTCCAAAAGCAAAAGATCTAAAGTAAGCACAACCGGGATGGAAAAACAAAAAATTTTCACATATTTCCATTGTGTTGAATTTTTTTCGTTTTCTCTTGTTTTATTTATTTAATCATCTTTCGATAAAACAAATTCGATTCCTACAGTGCTGAAGCAAAATTTTAACGTAAAAATAGTTTTCTATGACATTTTTCTTTTATTATTATTATTATTATTATTTTGTTGAATAATTTCGTTTTCTATCTTGTTTCGGTAGAACAAATTCGACTTCAATAGTTCCTGGTAGTCAAGTGTGTTCCGGTAACATTGCGAATTGCAACGCGGGTAATCGCGGACAAAGAGAAAGCAGACTGTTAACGACGAAACAGCCAAGCATAGTCGGAAACGCGGTAACCGTTGGCAAGGAGAGGCTACGAGGTACATCGATGTCCAGCAACGAGTCCGTAGGTGAGGTAACCACACGAAGGTCTGTTAGACAAAACGCAGCTTCACCTTTAGCAACACCGGCAAGCAATACGAGAGGTGCGTCTAGATCGATGGAGGATATTAATAGAAGAAAAACCCGCAGTGGTGCTGGTGAGTCAAAAAAATTTTCCCATCTCTTTTCGTTTTTTTTTTCTTCGTATATCCCTCATTGTTCAGACCCAAAGAATGTAGTGAAAGCAAAACAAATGAGAAGCAAAATTGAAGATTCTTGAACGAACTCCATTTGTTATCGTTCATTTTTTACTTTTTAAAATTTATCCACTTTCGCCAGATTTTTTTTTATAGAAACTTATGATAGGAATTAATTGAATTTTTTTTTCAAAATTTATATATATATGGGTTATTTATGGCTTAAATTGTATGGTAAGACCCGTGTTCCTCCATGTACTTTAATCCCTGATTATGAGGTTTCTTTCTCGTCAAATAATAGATTTACGTAATTTTTTCAAATTCGAGTTTAAAAATCGTTTGTACAACTGCTTTGTCTTTTTCGTGTCGGTGAATTTTTTTTTTCGAACACAGCAAAAAAAAATTAGATAATTTGGGCACTAGATCACGAAAATCATTTTCCGTTGATTAAATGAAATGAATCTATAAAATTGTGTGCACGCAAACGTAGATGTAAATCGCGTTATCCAGATTTTAACTTAGAAGGATTTTTCTCGTTCACGCAACTTTTTCGATACTAAATCTGACCATTTGCTTTCTAATTGGCGACCCATTTTCCGACGATTTCCAATCAATTCTCAATTTTTTTCGCGCAATCAATAACAACATTGATAACAATACTCTGTATGTCACGTAGTGACTAACCACGTGAAATTATTTGATAAAAATGAATTTTTAATTCGTGCACGCAATAAAGTTTGGGATGAAGGGGTTAAGAAATACGTTTTTTTAGAAAGGAGTAACAAAAAAAAAGGAATTTGCCTGTTGTTTTTTTCACTCGCTCATATTTATTGTACTTTAATGTTTAATTGAAAGTATTTGGTACAGTGGGAACGTTGTTTTAGTGACAGCCGAGACAGCCGAACAAGCGAAACGGAGGCGAATATCTCGAGAAAACAAATGACCCTTGGGAAGCGACCTTGACAGTGATTAGCTATTGTCGCTGGTCAAGGCATATTTGTCCGGTTCTTTGTCTCCTAACGACGGTTATTCGATCGCCGTGTGGCTGGACTCCACCTGGTGAACTCCTTCCGTGTACGTCTCGATAGTGCATAACGACTCTGTACTAGTCTCTGGAAGCATAACGGTGTGTGTGCGCGTGCGTGCATACGAGCGTGCGAGTGTGTGTGAAATAAGCGTTTGCGTCAAGTTCGGGCGTAAAATAACGGAAAGAACACCGCGCCTCTTGACCAATCACACTCGCCGTTAATGATAATCATTTTTTTTTTTTTTTTTTTTTTTTTTTCGAAAGAGAAGAAAATAAACAATAAAAATGTTTATTTTTCATATGTCTTGACCCCACGCTCTATCGACAGTCGCACATCCCCTCCGGCCGTCTCTAACCCTGTCCAACAGTCGTCTACCGTCTACCCGAACAATAAAAAATACGGAAAAAAATCTAATATTTCGCTTACTACAGATGTGTGCGTCTCACGAAAACTACGATTTCGATTCGTACGATTACAATACGGGAAAAGGAAAACAATAAAATAAAATAAAATGGATGTACATAAAATAATGATAATAATTGTCCAGAAGAGGGACTGAATTTCTGTTTGATCAAACTGGCGCGCGAATTTTACTCGCAGTTTTATTATTTTTCATTACCGATTTGTGCTTTCTGAAACGTGAATAGGAAGCGGAGTCAAAGAAAAAAGAAAAAAAAATTCGTATCTTTATCAATTTGATTGAGGCAACGGAATCGTAACCAGAATTGGAAAATTGTCAGCATTGTTAGAGTGAGAAATAATGAGAGAAAACGAAGCGAAGAGAAGAAAAGAGAGGGGGGGGGGGGGGGGGGGGTGAGTAGACAAATCATGGCAATAAAATTAAAAATAAGGCAGCCAAAGATATAGCGCTCTCGAAATGTTGAGTTAACACGAGGAATGAGGATATCTAGATAAAACCGAGTGCTTTATCGCCGAGACTATCGCACGTTATGCTTGCGAATTGGTATTACAAATTGCGTCTGGGAGTGTGAATGACCGTGCTGACGTTCGGAAATATTCTCGTTCACCCGACTCAGCGTATCTAGACGGGGACTATTGTTTCGTTTCATTATCCGAAGGGAAATTCCTTCGGATTTAGATCGCTCAAACGACGACTTCACTTCAACAGGCTACGTTCATAAAAACCCACGTTTGAAGAATCAATCAAATCATTATTCCCTTTTGTCTCTATTGTACCATCAAATGCGCAATTTTTTTGGTTCTGGAGAAAAAAAAGAGGACTCAGTCCGATTATTGTAGATTTTTTGGGCAAAAACCATTGCCCAAAAAGGGAGAATTGCATTTTTTTTCTCACAAATGTCTCCATTGACTTTATATCGATTCAGATATAATAAATATCCACCATCCGTTAAGGAAGTCTTCTAGTGTATATACCCATTTTCGAGGTGGTTTTTTGGAAATTAAATATAGATGAACGGTTAAATGTACAGTGTTAATATTTTACAGTTATAGTAATACATGTTTGAAGCAACATCTTGAATTTTTTCGAAGCATTTTAGTCCAAACGAGACAAGATATTTAATGTTGCGCAGTTCATGTCACGAACATTTCTTTTTAGCCGGGCGTTGAGATTGTGGCCGGCCTGATCATCTGAAACAAACATTTTTTTTTTTTCATTCTATTCTATACGAACATGGTTATCGTTCGGCCCTCTGATCAAAAATTGTATGAAAAATTTAGAAAATGGTGGCGCTTCAAAAACAGTACTCTGATTTTCACAGTAAAATTTCCACTTCTCGTGGCCCGGAAGAATAGTAATTATAGAGCAATAATAAAAATAAAGGGCCGAACGATAGCCCGTCATGTACTCTACATGTGTGCAAAATTGCAAGTCGATCGGCCGAGTAGTTTCCGAGAAAAATGCACGCCCGATTCGAAAAACGTAATTTTGAGAAAAACGTGTTTGAACTTCTCTACCGGTCGACGCGCTCTATAGAGTCGCATCGGCTAAACCTTCGTAGCTCGGCTATTTTTACGAAAATTACTTTAATAAAAAAAATTTTTTTTTTTTGACCAAACACACTAAAAGACTCCCTTAAAGATAGTCGTATCTGTGCGAGAGTCGTTGGCGAGCACCCGCGCGTTTCAAATATATCTGCGGACTGGGGTATAGGGTTATTGTAAAAGCATTTATTTTATTTATACGAAATAAATGAAAGAAAATATTTAAAAAAGGTAAATTCACGTTGGAATAAATCAAGCATGAATATACGAGAGTGATGACACTTATTAAAAAGGCGAAGAAAAAAAACAGCAACAACAGTTAATACAATGTTAATTTTATAGGTAATATATGGATGAATATATTTTGTAAATAATTTCTTGTAAAGATACCCGATGCACCTCTTATTGTACATAAAAAAATTGTTTAAATTTTTATTAAATTAGTGATAATACAAATTGTGCAACTTTACTGTCATTAAAAATTTAAGTCGTGGTTTCATTATTATTATTAATTTTTTTTTTTTTAATTATTATCTCGAGATAACGGTATGATCGAATGATTAAGTAAGATAAGAAGATACAAAAAGAAGTTATACATCATCTTCGTCTTGGACACACTAGGCGACAAAAATTAAGAAAAAGTAATAATGATTATAAGAATGTAACGTACAAAATAACGCGATGAAATTTCGCACGTGCGCGATACAATTGTTTTCGAAGGTCTGGTGAGGTTCGAAGAGAATTTAATTTTTTATATATTGTATAAATGTGAATGATAAAAGTTGTATGATCGCCCGAATGCTTTTTCGGAGCAAATGTATTTGGGTAACCATTGCGCTTCGTCGCACCCTCATCCATTGTGTTCAGTAGTCCTCGAAGTTCTTAAAGTCCTGGAACTGTCCTCGAATCTCACTTGTCCTTGAAACTTCCTGAAATGTCCTTGAATTTTATTTAATGTCCTTGAACTTTTTATTTCCTCTCAATTTGGGTGTGTTCGAAAACGTATGTAATGAGGAATAATCCTATAAGTATGTACACCTTAGTTTCGCTGAGAATTACACGTATGCTTTAGATTGGTCCTTATATGGGTTTCGGACGAAATTTAACCCTCCCCCGAGATCAGCTCCAAATAATAAAAAAAGAAGTTGCCTAAAGTGGCAGCCCACCATCTTTGAAATTGGCCTCTACCACGAGGGGTCATTTTTCCCGTTTGAAATAAACACCTTTTCTTACTCTTCAGAAATATGCTTATTTCCGTGTCTTGAAATCTTCTTAAAAATACAAGAAGTACCCCAATGAGTGGCACCTTTGTGGATGAATAGAAAGAAATTGTCCGACTTGACTTTGAAATCATTAGGGATCATTCCGATATGTAAATATGTTTTTCGTTTTTTCTGTATTTCTTCTGTGGGAATTCCGTGTAATCTTGAATTTTAAATTTTACGATGAATGTTTCAATTTTTAAAATTTTGTTGAAATTATCCGTAATTAGAAGAAAACGGAAGACATGTTATATGTTATATATATCAAGGTCGAATGACTCCTAGCGATTTCGAAGTCAAGCCAAAAGATTTTTTTTTTCCATTCACGGCCCCTACAGACTCATTGAGATACTTCTTGAATTTTTAGGAGCTCACATACGCCTGGGCGCGCTGAAAATCGAGTAAATTTCAAAGATTATTCTAAAGGTTATATAGTGAAACAAAAAAAATTAAATTGTTGATTCCACATTTTTTATCCACTTTTCAACTGCAAGAAAAAAATTTGTTTTTTTTTTTCGGGTATTAATGGACTACTGTTGAGAAACCATGGTTTGCACGATAACTCCACAAAAAAATTATCCATTCTGAAAAAATAAAGAAGCATCTGGTAAAGTAATGTAGTAGTTATAGTTTGATGGAGAGAATTATTCTTATGCCATCCTCATATGAAAATGAAATATTCTCGTACCAATTTAAGTATGCAATGTGTCTAAACAATTGACAGATCGAATGGTCCTTGCTTTACCTTGCTTCATTCAGTCCTTGCTTTCATTGAAAAAGTGCGGGAATCAAACGTTCCCGCATGGCTTCGGAAATGCGAGAAACAGGCACATTGCGCACTCAAATTGGTGCGAGAATGCGTCATTTTCAGGTGAGGATGACAAAATAGTACATTATGACACTGGTACGAAAATTGTTTTTCTGACGAGTGTGAGTTTACAGAACGAGCCGAAGGCGAGTCTTGCAATCACACGAGTCCAGAAAACGTTTTTCGTACGAGTATCGTACGAATTTTTATGTCACAAGGTGCGTAAATGCGGTTTGACGTGAACGAAGTGAGCGTAAAACCGCACTTTTACGCGCAGCCTGTCATAAATGTTTTTTTTATCAATATGAACATGGTTTTTTACGGGTATAAATCGTTTACTGTTGAAAACCATGGTTTGCACGATAACACCACAAAAATTTCTCCAATCTAAAAGAATAAAGAACCATCTAGTAAAGTAATGTAGTAGTTATAGTCTGACGAGGTTTTTCGAGGTTCGAGGTGACGAGGTTCGTCAGAAAAAAAATTTTCGTACTACTGTCATAGTGTACTATTTTTTCTCTTATAGTTGAGAAGTAAATAAAGCATATTACTAAGGAGTCGAAAAATTCCGTCCATTTCAGAGGGGAAAAATGAGCCTTCCTGGTAATCGCCAATTTCAAAGATTGTGGGCTGGCAATTTACGGAACTTTTTTCTCAACTTTTTGGAGCAACTCTGGGGGGGGGGCGGGATTCAAAATTCGTCTGAATCCCATATAAGGACCACTCTACTATACATCCGTGCATACCGGATTGTTTTGTTTTAACTGATTCCAACATAAGCAAAAACGGTCATTGAAACAATAGTACGTTACGATAGTAGCCCTATTTAAGACTCTGATGATATTTGTCTCCTTTCACTTTCGATAAATGCCCTAATACAAGGTGGAAATGTCCTTAAATTTTGAACGAACTTTTTACTGGACACCAAGTTATCGTGTTTAGCTATTCGACGTTTCTATCTCCTGTCCACACGTACCCGCCACTCCTCGTTCGTGTCGATGATTTTCTGGGCGTCGTAATTGTTCGTCGGTTTCCCGCCTATGATATCCCTCGCGCAATTAAGAAAGCTAATTGGGATAAACGTGAGACATTTTGTAAATGCATTCCGTCGGTTTTTATAATTGATGGCCGGTACATTTTTTATTTGCACGGCTCTCAACGGCTTACGTGGATGGGCTACAGGGCGGATTCTTTGGCGCAATGCTCCGGCTGTTAATTCAGTCGAATGCCGATCGGAATAGACGATTAATCAAGCGATAATTAATTTATCTCGATGATTAATTTATCAGCACATACAAGTTCTAACGTCGAATATTGGAGAATAGCTCATTCCTCATTCGCCGGTTTTGATTATTCGAATGGCAGGTTGCTTGTTTCCTTTTTCTTTTCTTTTTTTTTTTTTTTAACTTAATTTTTGTTTTTATTTTTTTTTTCCGAAGACGAGGGAGAAAAATTGATTCAATCACTGCGTTCATATTGTAAATAGAAGCATGCATATTTTACTCAATCGGGATGATAGCGGAGCGAGTGTACATAATGAAGAATGACAAAAAGTAATATTGATTGTAATAAGCAACGATAAATGAAACTTTATGCCGTGTAGAAAACGCGTGCCGGAGGAGATAACATTTCATTTTTCTGTTGCCGTTCCCCGAACTTTTGGGGTCTGCTTGATTGATGTGTAATATGCGAAGATAAATTTAGTTACGAGTTTACTGAATTTATGGACTAATTGTAAATGAAACAAAAAAAATTTTAACCCATGAAAAGACGACAAAATAATTGATATGAAAGCGAATTGAATTGCAATTTCGGTGTAAAAAATTTCGTACGACATTAGTTAGGTAGACTCTACGACTCTCGTTACGTTATGATTTTATGAGTAAATGTTATGATAATTAAATAATTGTATGGACCATATACTAATCAAGTTTATTCATATGTAAATACAAATATACTTTCGATCTAAGTTGATTTCAAGTATGATCTAACACACTATCAAGGAGCTCTTAAAGTATTTTTTCAACATCCAGTTGGTACGTAAAAGAAAAAAAAACATAAGCTCGAGAAAGAAAGAACGAAAAAAAGTCCAATCAAGGATAATATTAAGGTCCTTGTTATATTGCTTGATTATTGTCTCATTTATTTAGAACGATGATATATATTTTTCTTGGCCTTCCGTATGAATTGTGAAGAACGGGAAGAAAAAAACAACCAAAATCGATTAAATCTTATTACTGTGCTACTATAATCAACTAATCTTCGATCACCACCGATTTACGATTAATTGATATCTCTGTTATGTATTCAATATAGTTACGTGTGGACGACAAGACAAATGTATTGTGGGCGCAGAAATAAAAAAAATTTTAAAAATTGACAAACAACAACAAAAACTGAAAAACCGCAGAGTAACATTTTGATAAAAATTCTACGACAGGTTTTTATTTAAATTTCGATCTTTTTCTTTTGAAGCTACCATAGTCGATTAATGAATGCGCAATAGGAGTAAATAAGCTCCTTAATTTTGTAGTGCAAATCTACAAATACGATATAATATGATAAATCGAGTAGACGGGTTTGTAAAAAGTTTCAATGAATTTTAATCCTGCTATACGAACACAGCAACAGAAATAAATTAACAAAATATTTGTATTTTTATTATTCGATTGAATAATATAAATAGGAGAACATTTGAATGATTGATAACAATCCAAACGGATATACAAAATAAGATTGAAAAATAAGGAATATCAACAAACCACATTATATTTGTAGAAATGGTCCCAAGGCACGCGAGGATACAACAAAAAACGCTATGATAACGACAGAACAAATGAAAATATTAGGATTATAATACTCTCTATAGTCTCTAGCAATTTGTTAATTGTACCTTTTGATAATTACCTTCAGAATATTGATCAAACGATTAGAAAAAACTTTTTTTTTCTTGTTATTAATTATGAACTATCATACAGTTACGAGATAATGCGTTATTAAAACGGGAAAAGCCGATGGCAGTAATTGTTGCGACCCTCGGAATACCCGCGTATCTACATTTTTAGCGCCTCGGCCTCGCGCATCTACAGCGGAATTCAAATATGCGCAGCCAATAGCGTCACTGATTTTTCGATAATAGACCGATCTTCGAGATGCGTCGTCACCGCGGCAAAATATAATTTCAAATATAATGAGAGAACAGTTGGCAGTCTATGCATTCAATTCTTAGATGTTCAAAGTGCACTGGCACGAAACTTTTATTATATCATGGCGAATGACTACAAAAAACTCTCTGAAGGCAAAGTCTTGTAATTTTAAACGTCATTGCTACCCACATTGAATTAATTAATGCAAACTTTAGGCTGCGTGAACGGGTTTCGTAAACAGCGTAAAGCGCGGGGGCAGGAAGACTGGCGTCGAACAGAGAAATGTTCGGTAAAAAGTTCGTTCGAAAGTCAAGGACAGTCAAAGGCAATTTCCAGGACATATGCGGATTGTGTTAGGGCATCTGTCAAAAGTAAAAGTAGACAACATTCATCACAAAATGTTAAATCGCACGAGTATCTCAATGTACTGTTGTTTCTATAATTGTTTTGGTTTATCTTGTAATCAGTTTAAAAAACTACTTAATATGCACGAATATGTGACTCTGTTAGGTTAACTGAGCTCACAGTTTATCGACCAGTCTAACCTACCGGCACACGTCTCACCCAGGCACCTTCACCATCTTCCCCACAGCGTGCGAACCAGTCTGACCGACCGGCAAGCCAACAGCTCCGTAAACTTAGCCGGCTGACTTCGACTTCTTTCATTTTTTTTTCACAAAACCTTTGTAAATTGTTTGTAGGTATTTGTAGGTCCAATATGAACGCTTGTAGGTTTAAGGTTGATTTAAAAAAAATGAAAAATAAAGATTCACGTGAACTTGGCCGGAATTGTTTCAAATTTGATCAGGGTTGTGAAATTTTCAATGGAAAAAAATTACATTACTCATTATTTTTTATGATTTCTGTAGATTAGTTTCCGTTGCTCATTACTTTTAATGAGTAATGAGATTTTTTTCTATTACTCATTAAAAGTAATGAGTAATGTAATTTTTTTCTATTATTCATGAGAAGTAATGTAAATTGGTTCCATGAGCTATTATTTATTTTTAATAGAATGTTTTTCAGTACCTATTTCTTTTAATGGAACTGTTTTCAGTCCCCACTACTTTTGATGGAACGTTTTTCAGCACCCATTACTTTTAATGGAACGTTTTTTAGTTCCCATTACTTTTAATGGAACTTTCTTCAGTACTCATTACTTTGAATGGAACGGTTTTCAATACCAATTATTTTTAATAAAATTTAAAAGGGAAAATTTTTTTTATCAACATTTTTTATTTATTTAAAAAAATTTTGTATTTTTTATTTTTTTTCTAAATTAAACATTTTATTTTCACCCATAGATAAATCAGGTAACCACAGATTTCTTCACGCCCTTTGCCCCCCCCTCCCTGATTCCCCTGATTTCCCGATATATGCACGGAAATAACTGACCAGTGCAGATGCCAAGGCTTCAGAGGCCTCCCGATCGCAGATCGGTGTGCCAGCCGGTTGTACCCATTATTTTTAATGGTTAATGTAACTTTGAGTGTTTTCTATTTCGGCTCATTACTCGAACCCACAGAAAACTCGCTAGGCTTCATCGGAAAAAAGAAACAAATATTTTTCGATTATATATTGTATTGAATTCTATAAAACATAGGCACAAATCGTGCTTTTTAAGGGTAGGTCTCGAAATCCCGAGTCTCATTCGGCCGAAAACCATCTTCACGCGGTACAACGCGTGAAGCGAGCTACGCCACTATATCTATGTATACTAGACTGGTTTTTAGAAAAAAAAGTTTTTGCGAAACTCTCCACATTTGAAGTAGATATTATAACAAGACTCCTGTTCAAATTTCAGCTTAATCGGACCATCCTAAGAGGTTCCGCCGCGATGAAATCGATTTTGCCCTTGATTAACACGTGAGATAACTATTTTTCCACTAAAAAGCGCCGCATTCAGCCAGTATAAGTATCCAGCCATCGAAACTAAGTGCAATCGATCGTTTTACGTTCCCTTGAAATAGAAAAAAATAGGTACCGTGATGAACTTTTTTTAATTAACAACAATAATTAAAAACGTAAAAAAATTGTTTTAATTCGAAAGATCGGTCACGTAATGGATTTACAATTTTCAATGGGATACAATGCAACCAGATGGGTAGAAAAAATGATGAATGCAACTAATTCACTCATTAATCAATTCTTTCATTAATTAAACAATAACAATTAATTGTTATTTAAATATCAATCCAGAACCTTGTCCTGAAATTATGTGGATTGAGGTGCTATAGCAAGACTCCTGTCTAAATTTGGGCTTAATCGAACCATTCTAAGAGGTTCCGCCGCGATGAAATCGATTTTGCCTTTGATTAACACGTGAGATAATTATTTTTCCAGTAAAAAGCGCCGTATGCGGCCAATATAAGTATCCGGCCATCGAAACTAAGTGCAAACGATCGTATTACGATACCTTCCAATAGAAAAAAATCGATACAGCGATGACATTTTTTTTAAATTAATAACAATACTTACAAACGTCAAAAAATGGGCTTAATTCGGAAGAAAGACGTGATCGATTTCGATCGCGGTGGAACCTCTTAGAATGGTCTGATTGAGCTCAAATTTAGACAGGAGTCTTGTTATAGCACCTTAATGCACATAATTTCATGACAAGGTTCTGGGTTACAATTTGTTCTGGATTTCTGGATTCGAATATCAATTAATTGTTATTGTTTAATTAATAAAAGAATTGATTAATGAGTGAATTAGTTGCATCCATCAGTTTTTCTACCCGTCTGCTTGCATTGTATCCCATTGGAAATTGTAAATTCATTACATGACCGATCTTTCGAATTAAAACAATTTTTTACGTTTTTAATTATTGTTGTTAATAAAAAAAAATTCGTCACGGTACCTATTTTTTTCTATTTCAAGGGAACGTAATACGATCGATTACACTTAGTTTCGATTGCCGGATACTTATATTGGCTGAATGCGGCGCTTATTACTGGAAAAATAATTATCTCACGTGTTAATCGAAGGCAAAATCGATTTCATCGCGGCGGAACCTCTTAGAATGGTCCGATTGAGCTCAAATTTGGACAGGAGTCTTGTTATAGCATCTACTTCAAATGTAGAGAGTTTCGCGAAAATTTTTTTTCTTAAAAACCAGTCTAATGTATACGTTTTCGGCACAATGAGATTCTGGATTTCGAGACCTACCCCTTTTTAATACAGTGGACGACTCGAAATTGCTGCAACTTCTATAACTATAACTATAACTTATGACAGAGTCTATAAGTTATGACAGAAAAATATAAGGATAAGGCGTTTTTTTAGATTAACCCTTTGACTGCTCATGGGGTCAAGTTGGTCCCATTTTTTTTCAATTGAAAAAAAAAATAAAAATTCATTAAAAAATAAGTTTTTCTTAATGTTAAAAAAAAAAATATCAATCATGGGTGCTAGAAAACGTTACATTTAAAGTAATGGGTACTGCAAAACGTTCCATTAATAATAATGGGGACCAAGAATCGTTCCATTAAAAGTAAATAATGGAATGAAATGATGTAATGTGAAGATGGTAATGGAATAAATTTACATTACTCATTACTTCCAATGAATGATGGAAAAAAAATTACTTTATTCATTACTTTTAATACGTAATAAAAAAAAAATCTACATTACTCATTACTTTCAATGACTAATGGAAAAGAATCTACATTACTCATTGGAAATAAGTAGTAGTAGTTTTTTATTTGTGTTCAGGTTTGTGCACCTATGACAAAGGGGTGTGATTGATTTGTACATTATATATAAAATACATGTATATCTTACGTTCTAATTTATTTTATGCTTAAACTTCAACTTAGCGGATGTTGGGATACTAGTCGCTTTATTAACTTGACAGCATAAAAGCTCTAAGCTTGCATGCCGCTAATATATAGTGAGCCATTTTTTGTATTGATTTTTTATCATTGCCTTCCAGTAGACTAGGGAATCGAACGCTTCCTACGATTTGTGCGCGAATCGCCGCGTAACTTGGACATTCCATTATCATATGTTCGAGTGAATCGAGCTTTTGGTTGCTGCAGACTAGACACATTTGAGTATCATCTAATTTATAACTGTACTTCTTATACCTAATAATTGTCTTATTCAGTCCAGCAAGTCGACATTGTGAAAATATTCTGATGAACGGCAGCGGGATATTTGTCCCAAGATAGTCCTCTGCTTTGAGTTCGTTTAATTGTTTGATCTCTTTATATAGTGGAGAGTATGTCGAGCGTAAGGCTCTAACTGCGTCTGCATGAAATTGCTTTTGCACTATTATTTCTGAAAGCGAGTTTATTTGGTCGGCGAGTGTAGCTGGAGTGATCTGATCTAATACATATCCTGCGTCTACTTTATTCAGGAGCTCCCGTAGACAAGAATACCAATTATACCTCTGTATATTGTTTTCCGAGGCATGGAGCGCAACTAGTCGATCAAGACAGACTCGTGGAAAACGCATCGGTGACATTTCGAGAATTCTGCTGAAGAAGGCGAGAGCCCTTTTTATGACTAGTGGTGTAATTGTGGAAGTACCCGTTTCCAATCTGAGCATGTAACCCGGCGTACAGCTGGGTAATGCAAGTAGGCTTTTATAGAAACGACGTTGCACTATGTCCAGCTGTTCACAGTGTCTTAGTCCCCAAATTTCTGATGCATACAACAGAGAAGAGTGCACCACCGCGTCCAAGAGTTTTGTCCGTGCCTCCCAGTTATTTACTTTGGCCGCAATCATTGGCCTCCATATAATGCCTAATGCTACCTTTGCCTTAGATATAGATTGCCTACAAGCCTCGTTGTAGAGGCCAGAGCGCGTGAAAGGGACCCCCAAATACGTGTATCTATCTACGACCTCCAGCACTGCTCCTTTGTACTTAAGTGGCCGCATTTTTTGGGTAGGTCTCGAAATCCCGAATCTCATTCTGCCGAAAACGTATATATAGATATAGTGGCGTAGCTCGCTTCGGGCGTTGTACCGCGTGAATATGGTTTTCCGCCGAATGAGATTCGGGATTTCGAGACCTACCCCATTTTTTTTCGTGCGTCCGGCTTTCTGGAAGACCATAACCTTCGTTTTTTCCTCGTTCACTTCGAGGCAGTTTTCGTCGCAATATTTGTTCAGCGTGTCAAGTTTTCTTTGCAGCTCGAGAACATCGTTTGCCAGTAGTATAAGATCATCGGCAAAGAGCAAAAGCTCAATCCTTTCGTTTATTTTTTCGTGGCCGTGTGCTATAAAGTATTTATCGATGTCCGATAATAACAGTGAGAATAGCGTTGGGCTTGCTGGATCGCCTTGGAGCACTCCCTGCGTTGTTTCTATATCGTTTGTTTTCTTGCTGTGGCTGATTCTCACCCTGAACGATGCCGCCCGGTAAAAGTTCTGGAGAACAGCAATGATTTTCGTGCTGACTCCTACTGCATATAGCTTATCCCACAATATCCCGTGTACTACTGAATCAAAGGCCCGTCGAAAGTCCACGAAAACAGCGTAGAGTTTTGCTCGTGGCCGGGATAATGTCAGGCCAATCCTAGCATTCAGCGTGAAGATATTATCGTCACATGAACGTTTGCTGCGGAAGCCCGCCTGTGCTTCTGGTAGAATATTATATCTCTCACACCACGAATTCAGTCTTTTTGCTATTAATGTTGTAAATAGCTTCGCTATCGTATTTGCCAAAGCAATACCCCGGTAATTAAGAGGATCGTTTGCATCACCTTTTTTATAGAGCATTACTTCGGATTTTCCCCAGCTGGACGGAACACGAGCAGAGGAGAGCACCCTGTTAAATAAGGTAGTGAGTTGCTCTACCCAAGCCCCGGGGAGAGCTTTATAAAATTCGGCTGCAATTTGGTCCGGTCCCGGTGATTTTTTTGTCTTAGCCTTACCTATTATGTTGATAACCTCATCCACTGTCACCATGTCATCTAAAAAGGGTACACTCCGATCTTCATACGTCCTCAGCACTAGTTCTTTGGGGGGCAGGAGTTCTTCGTAGAAAGCCTGCCAACCCTCTATAGCGATAGGGCAAAGACGAAAGTTTCTCAGCTTGAGTTTTTTGTATGTCGTCCAAAAAGAATTTGCATCTCTCGTGTTAGATAGCGCCTGTTGTATTTCTAATAAATGGTTCTTTTTCCGTAATTTAATAAGGGTCAGATAGTCCTTTCGAGTTTTTATGAATTTATCTTTAACTATAGCATTTTTCTCCTTTTTCCATTTGCGGTAGGCGCGGTTTGTTCGGGTCTTGGCTACGCGACAGTCTATGTTGTACCATATTCTATTTGGTTTACTTCGCATTTTCGGTTGATACATCATACCTAGTTCGCTAGCCGCTACGCCTATTGTCTCGACAATTTCATTACTGAGCACCTCTGTACTGTCGTTTTCGGTGGCTATCGATAATTGAACCATTTTCTCTTTGTATTCGTCTACTTTTTCTCCGTCTCATTTTATAATATAGGGTAAGGATTCCCCGGCTAGAACGTCTTCTTCACGAGGCATACCGTACGCGTTAAGTTCAATAATCAACGGCAAGTGGTCCGAGCTACCCATGTTGACAATCGAGAGATCAGTGAATAAGTCGAGACCCGAGCTAGTAGTCCACGCGTAGTCTATCGTCGTTGCGCTTTTCCCCCAGAAGGTATATCCCCCCATTCTGTCAGAGAGAGAGATCGTCCGTTCAGTGCTATCAGCCCGAGTTCTTCGAAATTATCTAATAGTATTGTACCATTTGGGTTTATCGTATCGTCGCAGGTTTGTCTATCTTCAGTGTACCCTGTCTCCGCGGTCAAATTTCCGTCCAACTGATTCCCTCCCCCTATTCTCGCATTAAAATCACCGCCTATCAATATCGGGCAATCCTGGGTTTCTAATACGCTTAAGAGATAGTTTGATAACATTTCTAACCTATTCTTGTAATAATTGTCCCTCAAGTACACGCTAATGACGATAAATATTTTGTCGTTTATCTCGCACTTTACAGCGATCCATATGTCGTTTTTATCTAGAATAGAGAATTCGGATATCAGATTCTTGTTGACAAGAATACATAACCCGCCGCTTGCTCTTCCTACAGTAAAATCTCGCGTCGCCGGGCTTACCACAGTATCGTAATTATCGTAATTATCCAGATTCTTTGGGACGCTTATTTGCTCGTCCAAGCACCATGTTTCGCAAATGCAGATTAAAGCTAGTTCGGATATATCTTCTTTTTCCGAATTCGCCACACTATCAAGAAAAGTTTGGAAACCGTGTACGTTCCAAAACAATACTCCTTGGTATATTGTTCGGGAAAACTCCTCGTCGATCGTTGTGTTGTTTGCCTCGGATATATCTCGCGTTCCGGTCCCTTGAGATACCTCGGGCTCTTCGTACGACGATACAGGGGAGGGGGTGAACGAGAGTGTGCGGTTATTCGCCCAGGGGCCGGACACAGGCATCTGGACTTCCGGAACAGCGTTTTCACCGGAAACAAACGGGTTTCATAAAGTGGTGGCGCTGTCGGCGGCACCGTCGTTGTGTGAGTGTGCGTTGGTGCGCGTCAGTGCGCGTCATACACAAGCTGTTAGTCGCACACAACGGAAGCATTCGCTGACGCACGTGACGAATACGTTTGTTATTGTTTTTGTAATTTTTTGTTCGAATCGATAAAGTTGAGTAAAGTGAATATATATAGAAACAATTTCGTGTCCCGTAATCAGAGAAGAAATGGAAGTCGTTAAAAAGGATATTGCTGAGAAGGAAGCAGAGGGTAAGCAGAGTTCAGATGTAAAGTTTGAGGTTATGTTCGTTACTTTGATGCTAAATAATTGGAAGAAATTTGTTTTTTCAAATGTATTTTTTGCCTTTTCGTCCAATTATTATGAATAATCAACTGCAGTCCGTAAATCTTCGATAATTTAGATACTTTTCTGATAGAATTACTTCGGTATTCAAATCATGATGGTGTATAGTTCTATAATTTTTTTTAACACAATTTCTCATTTTTTTCAGAGGTCAAAAATAAAGTCTATTGGAGAAAACTTTTTTGGAATGATTAGAAGCCAAGGAAACCGTAATATCAATCCAACATGCACGCAGTTCGAAGGCTCGTACAAATCATTGTTAATCAACAACTTAACATCGGCCAAGACGGTGAAAGGAAATTGCAAAGATGATGGCGCAGACGTTTTATTTTCTCTTCGGAAATTCGCTACCCTGGTTCAAGAGGCGGAAGACAAGGAAAACGCAGAAAAAGAAACAGAAACGACCAATGAAGAACAGGATTACGTTTTATTCCCTGCTACGGAGGAGACTCGCACGGGTACCCAAATTGAGAACAGCGCAGTCTTCGATAAATTCGTTCGCAAGCTACAGTGTCGCGATTGTTGCATGTGCATGAAAAACCTTCGAGTTGTTTTTAAAGGGGATGCTTTCAGCACTCTTTTAAAAGAGGCTCATTCCTGTTTGGAGGGAAACATTCCTCTTTTTTGTTTTAAAAAAGACATTGTTGAAAAACTAAAATTGCCACTTAGAGTGGTGTTGGATTTAAGGTTCATCGACTGCGAAACTCATTCAGAGCACGTGGCTGACCTCTTGGTAACGACAATTACCACAGAATACGTTTTGTGCTGGTGCAGGTTAATGAACCATTTTCTTAAAGGAAATAATCCTGGATTCACTGCTTAGTCTTACTTGTCTCATCAAGCTATAAAACAATATAGAATGAAACTGCAGAAGAAAAATAGATAATTGTCTCGACTGTTCATCGATCAAACGAAATTTTGTACCTTTTCTTAAAAATAATAATAAATTATTCATCGAAAAGTTTGTATTACATCATTCAACCTGCCTTTACACACGAAAAAAGGCACAGGTATTTGGCATATGGGAGAAAGAAATTGAAAAATGTTGGAAGTATGAGAGGTATGGAATTGATCATACTTGTCACATTTTTCAATCTTCTTTTTTCTATATGTCAATACTTGTAGCTTTTTTCCATAAATCGAATCCATCCATACGATTCAAAATTTCGCGGCATTAGGTCGCCATATTGGATTTTAGTTCCATATTACGGGTTTCATAATGTGAGGGCGCGCAAAAACGCTGTACCCGTACTTTAGCATGGAAGTGTCCGACGCCTGTATTCGCCGCTCGCAAATCGACGGTGCTGCTGATGGTGGTGGCGCTGCTGGTCTTGCTGCCGTTGAGACCTCTGTCGGTGGCGACTGGAGGCGTCGCGGCCCGGCGCAGACCGAGGCCCCGACTCTCTCCGCCGAAACAACTCCCACAGTCTACGTCCATCCCACCAAACGAACGCGCGACTGTTTGTTCCTGGGTGGGCCTAGCTTGATGTTAATGCGATCGGCGAGCCGCATGTTCCGCATGCCCGCTTGAGTGACGCGGGGTTCTCACTCTGGTCGACGTCGTCGAGTCCGTAGCTTCGACTAACCCTTTTCCCTCCCTCCATTCGAACATCGTGTTATTGATACGTAGTCTTTTGTAGTACACTTTCGTGGTTCCTCCTTTTTCTTCTTCCGCTCGAGCAATGTTCGCAATTTTTCGTTGGATCTCTCGGTCTTTATTCGTCCTATCGTGATTTATGTAGATATTCGAACCCGCCAGTTGCTTTTTATTTGTCATAACTTTGCGTTTTACTTCTGCATTAGCCAGCTTAACTATGACCAGCTTTGTTTTGCCAGCAGTTCTTATCCAGCGGACCTCCGAACATTGCGTATCCACTTCCAGTTTTTCCCTGAAGAGTTGCTCCACTGCCGCCTCCAGAGATTCGTCCTCCGCTTCCAGCCCTCTAATTGTCACATTATTTCGCTTCTCATCCTTCTCTCGATGGTCTTCTATTTTCTCGATTTTGTTAACTCGTTCTCGCAGTAGCTCATTTTCAGCTTCTAGGAATGTGATGCGTCCGTGTGTCATTTTGCGAAAAGCGTGGAATTGCTCCACCATCACTGTCAAGTTTGAGTTCTCCCTCCTAATTTCGTTTATTTCTTTCGATAAATCGTCGAGCTTGGATAAAATGCACTGGAGGCCTGGTGCAATCGCGGCGTCTCCTGCAATTGTTGTCATGTTCCCGTTATTGTTTCCATCTTTCCGGACAGTAGTATTTGGACTACGATTCGTTTCGTTCGTTTTGAGGTTAGGGTTGTTGTTTTTGCCCTCGAAGTGTTCGGTGATCTTCCCTTCCGGCTTCTTACCAGATGTCGCTTGCCGCGTAAGCGGTGGTCGGCCCCAGGGGTCGGACACAGGCATCTGGACTTCCGGAACAGCGTTTTCACCGGAAACAAACGGGTTTCATAAAGTGGTGGCGCTGTCGGCGGCAGCGTCGTTGTGTGAGTGTGCGTTGGTGCGCGTCAGTGCGCGTCATACACAAGCTGTTAGTTGCACACAACGAAAGCATTCGCTGACGCACGTGACGAATACATTTGTTATTGTTTTTGTAATTTTTTGTTCGAATCGATAAAGTTGAGTGAAGTGAATATATATAGAAACAATTTCGTGTCCCGTAATCAGAGAAGAAATGGAAGTCGTTAAAAAGGATATTGCTGAGAAGGAAGCAGAGGGTAAGCAAAGTTCAGATGTAAAGTTTGAGGTTATGTTCGTTACTTTGATGCTAAATAATTGGAAGAAATTTGTTTTTTCAAATGTATTTTTTGCCTTTTCGTCCAATTATTATGAATAATCAACTGCAGTCCGTAAATCTTCGATAATTTAGATACTTTTCTGATAGAATTACTTTAGTATTCAAATCATGATGGTGTATAGTTCTATAATTTTTTTTAACACAATTTCTCATTTTTTTCAGAGGTCAAAAATAAAGTCTATTGGAGAAAACTTTTTTGGAATGATTAGAAGCCAAGGAAACCGTAATATCAATCCAACATGCACGCAGTTCGAAGGCTCGTACAAATCATTGTTAATCAACAACTTAACATCGGCCAAGACGGTGAAAGGAAATTGCAAAGATGATGGCGCAGACGTTTTATTTTCTCTTCGGAAATTCGCTACCCTGGTTCAAGAGGCGGAAGACAAGGAAAACGCAGAAAAAGAAACAGAAACGACCAATGAAGAACAGGATTACGTTTTATTCCCTGCTACGGAGGAGACTCGCACGGGTACCCAAATTGAGAACAGCGCAGTCTTCGATAAATTCGTTCGCAAGCTACAGTGTCGCGATTGTTGCATGTGCATGAAAAACCTTCAAGTTGTTTTTAAAGGGGATGCTTTCAGCACTCTTTTAAAAGAGGCTCATTCCTGTTTGGAGGGAAACATTCCTCTTTTTTGTTTTAAAAAAGACATTGTTGAAAAACTAAAATTGCCACTTAGAGTGGTGTTGGATTTAAGGTTCATCGACTGTGAAACTTATTCAGAGCACGTG